>OU015495.1:152119135-152439135 GCA_907164885.2 Dolomedes plantarius
AACTATGGATTCGACACTAATATCAGAAGTTTTCGATTATTTTTACATGTGCCCCCTGCCCCCCTGCCCCCTTAGGGGTGCTAGGGGTATCTTATCCCCCCAGTGTTTCTTTCCAGATTATAAGTGATACATGCATCAAGTTTGGTTGAAACTGCTCCAGACGTTCCAGAGTGATGCTGGAACATACACACACACATAGACACATACATCCATTTTTGTATATAGAAATTAGTATATATTTAGATATATTTTTATGCAGGTTTGCCGAGCTGACAACCTGGTTAGAAATATATGCATCGTTTGTGCAGTCCTTATTCTTCAACACCAATATTTCCGAAGAGCCGACATTTCTGTTTTCTTAAAATGTATTGAAATATTAGTGTGCAAAAGGGAGAAGAGACGGAAAGAAACTAACATTTTTCCGGTATTATTTTAAAGATTTCTGCCTTTTTTCTATATTGCCGTCAAATTGACGGTTTTCATTCTTAGTAGGTATACAACACATTTTCTCCCCCTCTTTACTATCGTATATAATTTTGTAAATGTGTGGGCATATTCGGCGTAAAATTATAAAAAGTCAAAAAATTTCAGAAGCCTGAGGACATAAATACAGACATAGCTCTCAATAGTATGTCCGAAACCGTGAAAATGACGGCAGCCGTCTTTCTAGTGTTAAAATTATGAGGATTTCTGATATTTCACAGGCATAGTAACATATTGAGAGGCGATAGTAAGTTAAACTCATAGACGCTGCATAAGAATATTAAAATATTATAATTCATTGGTTAGTTATTATTTATGTGTACCTAAATTTCTGTTCTGTTTTAATACTTTAAAAAGAATACCATTTTTAACAGTCACGAGACAAACGAAAACTAATAATTTTTTCAGTCGAATAAGTGTCAAATGAAAAAAATCACATAACAAATAATGTCTTGTTTTTTATTTTATTTTTTACAGAAAACGAAAGAAAAATTCACCAGTCAATTTTGTCGAGCAATTTTTCAGCCTCTTTCAGAAAAAAAACAAAAAAACATCTTTTTACAGTAAAATTTAAGTTGAGATTGCAATACTTCAAATTAGTATGGAAATTGAGGGGAAAACAAAACCAAGAAAACCTCGAAAGGACATTTCCTGCTTTCTAAGCAACAGAAAGAGACGAAAAACTATATAAAACAGCCAACTTTAATTTAAAAGTTTTAAAATTAACAAATACCAAATCAAACATGCAAAGTCTTGAATCTTTTTCCTATCTGTCTGTGGTTTGTTGTCCCGACGTCTGCCCAACAAATCACCCATTGGTAATATAATTTAGTTGTTTATCTGCGTAATAAAACCTTGAAACACTTCTAAACAGTTTCCAGACTTGATTGTAAATTTTGTGTTGTGAATGACTTGAAATATATTCTGATCCATTTCGGCTTCATAATGAATTAATTGCGTTTAAACAACATTTTTTTCTAATATTAAGCTTTGACAACATGAATTTTGAAATATTAGTGTTACGTTTGACCTCCTGCATTACTTTTAAACTTATATCCGACTCAACCATATTTATATTTTATGCATAACATGTTGTTTAGTCTTCATAAATGACATACTATTTATATTTTAATTTTTGAATAATTCATTATAATAATTGTTTCATTTTATTCATCATATTGTTTGTAATTTTTATTCTAATTGTGATTCTGGTCAATAGATGGCATCACTAGGTAACTTTTTTTTACTTCAAGCTAAAATGTTTTTTATTCTGTTTTTGCACATTAGATTCTGAGTAATGGCAAGAAAATGGCTAAGAAATGTTTAATATGTTGTGGTGTGTATCTTATTCTATGCAAGGTCATGTAATAATTCAAAAATCACTATGTTGGATGCGATTCCGTTTATTCTGTTTTTGTTAAAGATTCTGTGCAGATTATTGTTTAAACTGTTGATATTTTGCAGTCAATTATTCATTTTGTAAAACCTAATTCCGAAGGGTTATTCAGTGTGTCATAAATTAAACAGTTGTGTGTCAAAATGAAGTCAGTTATTAAAGGCATTTTAAGAATATAAGCATGGAACTAAATTTTTTAGTGTTGACTTGTTATTCAAGTATTATTCAGATGATGTTAAAGGTAAGCCATTCCAGTATTACTTTTATTAAAAGAAGTAAGAAGGTTGATTTATTGCACTTAAACAAGAACATTAAATATTTTTGTTAATGGATACTTATACAGTCCACTGTGATATAAAGTTATATTAATAAAATTACTGACCCCACACATGTACCTTTTAAAAGAGCTTAGAATGTAAACAATTTCATATTTTCCACACTGGAATATATTTTAATAATACGAATGGAGAAAACGAATATATCACATCGAGCTCTAAACGTCGTCATTAGCGCTGCTGTGTACTAACCCCATTGGATTCACTCACCTCATTTTTAACCTATGAAGAAAATGTGTCAAGGGATTGCCGACTTCGATTTAAAGATTTTTTTTATTCAATTGTACTCCATAATAGAGAAAGAAATTTTGCACCTTGGAGCATTGTTTTTTAAATGCAAATAATGTTTCAAAATTTAAATTATTCGGAGAAAAAAATATGGTATAGTGTGTTTTAAACAATTATAATATCATTTGGTGGACGAAATTTATAAGATGAATCCTGTTGTAAAGTGCAGAAAAGATCATGCTATATCTGAAAATATCCTTTTTATTGGATTATCAGCATTTATGTAGCTGTAAATAGTAGTCGACTTTTCTCTATAGGTTAACACTGATTGAGTGAATCCAATAGGGTTAGTACTCAACAGCCTTTATGGTAACACAGGAAAGAATACTTGCGCCAAATTACGGTCGAGTAGAGACCTTAAACCTACATGATTTTATCGGTGCATTACGATTTCTTATTCGTTGTCAAAGATTTAAACTTAAAAATATTTTCTACAACTTAACATTAAGTTGCACTTGAATATTATCTCTAAAAATTTACTTTGTATTTGAATTTTTTTTTTTTTTGTGACCTCTTGGCCTCGTAAGCCAAAAGTATAAGCGAGCTCTTATACTTTTATCAGATTATTCCTGTTTGCATTTCAAAAGAAAGGAAGTATGCGCAAACGTTCTTATGGTGAATATTTGAGCTCATAACTAGTTTTTAAGTGCATTGAAAACCGGTATTATTTTTAAAATGCTTGTTGCGAGAATCATTCCCGACATAATCTTTCAAACGTCTAGACTCGAAATGTCTCAAGCGTAAAGTTATTTTTTCTTCTTTCATGTGTTTTTGTAAATCGTATTTCAGAGACATTATTTTATGATAATATAAAATTTTAATGCTTTTCCTACTCCGTCTATCATTTAAACATATCGCTCACTCCTTTCAACAACGTCCTATCTCAAAAAACAAGATTTTTCAGGAGAGTGATTTGAAAGTTTGAAAGTACATTGAAATGTATTGAAAATAAATTTTAATTCTGCTCTATAGCGGCTAAATATTGAGCTGTGAGATATGACGACCTTACAGGGATATACTACTTTTTCAGGGCATTCTGAAAACAGGCATAGCTAAAAATCGCCAATTTTTAGAGATATGACGTTGTTTATATGTAATAGTATTACAATTTACTGCAGTATTACAATTTACTGCTTGTAATACTGCAATCTTTTAAATTTACTAGGCATAGCAATACAATTTGAGTAAATTCACCTTAAATAATAACTCGAGCTCCATTTTCAAATTTAGTTTTCAATTACTTTTTTTGCAAAATAGTTGTTGTTGTTGTTGTTGTTTTTAAAGCCACTTGGCTGGAAGTTCCAGACCGGGTCCATATTGGCCCCGGACTGAAGTGGGTGGATCCGGTTTATATAGCACCACAAGGGTCAGAGACCGTCTTAGCTAATTGCTACTTCAATTTTGACCGAGCAACCTATAGAGAAATTAACTCACTTCTACCCAGACTTAGGTGTATATAATTTGAAGTGGCACTCTAAATGAATTTGATACAAACACGGTTTATACGTGAAACAATGTTTATTGAATTCGTTGCACATATAGAATTTGCTTTTACAGCAATAAGCATACGTACTACTTGTACGGAATATATATATTAACATTCAATAGAAATACACATGTCAATACTCACAAACCAGCAGAGAGTCAAATCAGCAGTACTGCCACGTAAACTTTGGGCCTGCTAAGCACTAGCGCCGGTTAACACCTGGAGCTGCCTAACTCGTAGCTCCCTCTCACTTCTTCACCCTTAACAACCTTTTTCAACCCTAACAACCTTTTTTATTAATGACGCTGCATGGTATTTATACTAAGCGCGCATGCCGAAATTAGCATATCTCAAGCAGCTTCTTTAATTCATTCACTCAAAAGTTCGATTCTTTTTAATCGAATCTTATGTGAAATCGAATATCGTATTATCTTTTAATCGAATATTATCTTTAATCGAATCTTATGTGTATCTTATTCTTTTTAATCGAATCTGTGTATACCTTACAAACATCTGGGGGGCCCCAGATGTCATCATCCCCCCAGCCACCCAGGGGTGACATCTGGGGGGATCGTACCCTCTTCCACCCTCTCTGACATCATATATGGACTTTCCAGTCTACGGATTCAGCGTGTCCATATTCGGTTTGGACATGGATGTATTAAATGGCGTGCGTCGGGTTTCAATTCGAGCACTCTCAGTGCCAAAAGCCAGTGCGCTACTACAAGGATACCTCGAGCCTGCAAAATAGTAACACTATACAACAATTTCATATGAACTTTTTGATAGTTCCTGGGAAACACACATAGCTAACATATATACCAAATATACATGCTGAAGATCCATAATCAGCTCTTTGTAATGGGAGTTTCCATTCGGTTAACAGGAGAAAACAAAACGGGCTTAAAACAACTGCATCCATTTGTAATGAAATCTTTCACTTACTGAATAATTCTTATGTAATAATTTTCTTTATAAATGGCAATATATAGTTACACTACTAAGTAATGAATCGCATACTCGATTATTAAAGTTTGTTCGATTATATTAAGGTTCTTATATTAAGGTTTATTAGCATCTGATGAAAGCAGAGCTGCAGGCTGTCACACCGTCATGACTAATTCTTATGAGCTCTTCATTCCACCAAATTTTGGTTAGGATACAATCCAAGGCATAAAAGAACGAGGCTATTTAAATATTAGATGAGAAAAGTATATGACATCTCATCGTACAGAAGTATACGCATAGTCTTGGCAAAATATCCACGAAAATTACCTTTAAGGGGACCGTGGACCTTTATTTGAGCAAATTTTTTTTATTGTAATATTGAATGTGTTTTTGTAAAAATATTATATTTCTGTCGGATAATAGTACCAACAGCATTTTTTCAAGTAAAAAAATCATTTATGAAACTTCTACGATGTAAGTAATAAGGGTAAGGGTAGTAATAAAATTTAAATCCGTTTTTCTCAAAGCAGATTTTTCAAGGTTTTTAGATATTTAAATGCTCCATGCGACTTAATTTTCGTTCAAAATTTCTGAAATTTATAAGGAAGAATCCTGCTATTGTTTACACTGGGAGTGCATTTTACAATTTGACTTCATTAAGTTCATTAAATGTGATTTATAACTTATTAAAAGACAAAATTTTTATGAAAATCGGAATGGAATTCAGAAAAAATCTCTCAAAATTTAACTATTGAAGGGATTAAATAATTGATACACAAATTTGTTTGTAATACAGTTTTAAGTGATTAAAAGGGAAAACCGAGGAAATATTTCGAAAATTAAGTTACAAGGAGCATATGAAAATTTTGTTTAAAAATTTTAATTTTTTTTAAATCTTAAAACTATAATAAGGTTGGAAATCCCTTTTAAAGTATTCTATATGCTTAGGGTGAAATGTATATATGTACAAAATTTCATATCCCCATGACAAAAAGTAAAAATAAATAAATATTAACGCCCACCTTTTCCTTAAAACCCACGAATAGTGTCGCCTTAGTGCAGTTTTGTGCCAAATTGTTCTGTATTTGTTGGGATGACTATAAAATGGAAGAACAAAATGGTGATAAGTCTAAAATCAGGTAAAATACCCACAAAAAATTTTGTTCTAATAACTTGAGATAGTTATATAGTCCGAGTGTGTGTGTGTGGGGGGGGGGGGGGACTCCATGATAAGTCTATGAATATGGCTAATATGTTAGTGATTTATGCTCATCTACAGAGTTTCAAAACTTTAAATAAACATCATTTCTCTTCAGGTATAATTTCAATTTGCTTATGTTTTTATTTTTTTTAATCTTAGAGATGTTTTTAGATTAATTTTTGTAGAAAGGGTCAATAATGTTATTCCATTCCTGCATCAGTTACTTAAAAATTGTACATAAAGCTAATGACGAAAATAATGCAGACACACACACATATATATACATATGTTGGTGTGGGCATTTATGTATCTCCTATTTTCCAACGTTACGTAAGTCCTTTAAAATGCGACTCAAAGTAATCGATTCAGTGTCATTTAAGGCTAGAGAAATAGTCATTCGCGGATTAAAGATAAATGGAGTTCATCCAGAATTGACTGTTAAATACGTCCTACTCTATTTACTGATTCCGGAGATAAATGGTTATATAAATCCAATTTTCACCCCGCACATTTTGTGGGCTGGCTTAAGGAAACGGTGCCCCATTTATGACATAAATGCTAGCCTTCTGAGGGGAGATGAGGATTTTCAGAAGGCTTTATCCGGAGCACGCAATCTAATAACACAGAGAAAAGGGGTGTATGAGGAAAACGCCATTAGTAAAATTAATGACGGCGTAATGCATTTTGAAACAAAATAATTAGAGGGCATTACCGATTATGCACCTCCAGTTTCTTAATGTTTCCTCGAAAAGGTTATGCTTTTTCTTGTGAAATGATTAATTCTTTCATTCCTGGGAGAAAGCAATTTAATTTTCTTAGGTACGTATGAATGCTTTTTCTTGTTATAATAACAATGGGTCATAAAATGTCTGTAAAATGCGCTTCTGTACTAGTAGTAGCATATAAGGGGGAGAAAGAAATACTCCACTTATGTTAAAAACCTACATATGTTAAAAACAGGAATCCTGAATGACCAAAGTACTGGGTCCTCATATATCTAGAGCTGATACAAAATAATTACTATCTTTCAAATATTACGAATACTGAAACAACAGCCTGTATATACGACCTCTCGCTTTCTAATATAAAGATATATTATATCTTTTACAGTGTGTATAAGATACAACTTCCGGTGCAAAAGATAATATAACAGATATATTACATCTGTTTCTGTGTGTATAAAATACAACTTCCGGTGCAAAAGTCCGGTGCAAAAGCATAGATTTCACGATGTCTTCTGTAAACATTAAAAGCAACAAACATAAAAAAAGGTTTGGTTTGGAGCGCTACGGTCAACTTTTTGCTACACGAGGGTTAAATTACACCAGAACCTACAGTACGGACCTACGGCTACAAACGTCCATGCCAACAGTCGGACTCGAACCCATAGGATCTGAACCGAATGCCAGCGCCCTAGCCATTTGGTCGTCCCCTGGCCATAGTAAAAAAGATCTAAAAAAATAGTAAAAATAGCTTTAGTGTTACTGAGACCAGAAGGTAAATTATTAAACCAGTTCTTTCTGGTGCAGAAAAGCAGAATATGCTCCAGAGTCTCACGATCTTAGAGCATACTGGACGAATATCAGTAGTTTCGAAGTTGAAGCGGTGCAAGTAGAACATCGAGACAAGATGGTCAATTCTAGGTTTAAAAGCGATTTCTGTGGGAATATTGAAGCATTAAATTAAATACTTGACTTAACGGATTATTTCTTTATAAACATCGTAAATCTTATTTAAAAATAAATGGCGTATGCATGCCCTTAACACGTATGAAAGACTTAAAATCTTAAATCAATCAGTATCTTTATACAAAAAAAAAATTCTCTTGTATAAACTTCAGGCTATATCTTGTGGTCATAATCGCTTATCATTTAAAATCAATGTGGAAGGAAGATGGAGCTCTCCTTCTTCTATATTTTTTTATTTTTTTCTGATAACAAAAACTTCTAGTTCAAGAAGACTCTGGCAAAACCTATCAACACAGATCTCAATCTGTTTTTACTTAATGTAAGTTTGGGATGGCGAATTTGAAAGAGAAGATTTATGTAAATGGAAGAAGAAAATTTTACATGAAAAATACCAGGCTGAAAAAACAAAGTTTCTAAAATGGCTCACATTGAGACTTCGTTTAGAAATCAACGAAAGGAGACGTTATGCAAATTACAATTTGCATAACGTCTCCTCTCGTTTATGTATGTATATATATATATATATATATATATATATATATATATATATATATATATATATATACATAGATAGATAGATAGATAGATAGATAGATAGATACACTGGTGAAATAAATTAAGAGAATTTGCATATTTTATCGAATTTCATGAAAAGAACTGAACTGAATGTAAAACCACTGCTTCTAGAAAAAAAAGCAAATCTTGTACGTCAAATGCGTAAGCGTACACGTGTGTGTAGGCGGAGCCAGTAGAGAAACAGGCTTTATTAAGACGCATTTCGCGCGTAAGTTAAGACGCATTTCGTTCGCTAGCACACCTCGGCGAATTTTTTGGTGTTATTTTGCAGCAATCGGTTTAATTTCAAATTGTAACAGTAAAAATGAGTAACCACCAACGTTTAGATGATGGAATGAGGTGGCGAATTGTGGGGAGGCTAGAAGCAGGCCAATCTCAAGTCCAAATTTGTAGAGAGTTCAATTTAACGCCCAGCGTCGTGTGTAACTTCTGGAAACAGTTCCAGGATACCGGATCCATCGAGAGAAATCCTGGGCAAGGTCGTCGAAGAGCCACGACGGAAAGAGAAGACCGTCATTTGTCGATTATAGCGAGGCGTAACAGAAGTGCTACAGCTTCTCAGCTCTCTCGGGACTTGTATGCAGCCACAGGAACCCGTGTATCAAGGGTGACTGTTTCCAAAAGTCTTCATGAGAGAGGGTTGTTTGCAAGAAAACCTGCTGTTTGCGTCCCGCTCACTTCTACGAACAGGAGAATCCGTTTATCATGGTGCAGAGAGCATAGAAATTGGAGTATGGATGAATGGGCGACCGTTATCTTCACTGATGAGTCCCGGTTCAGCCTAAACACCGATTCTCGCCGTACGTTCATATGGAGAGAACCAGGGACCCGCTAGCTACCCTCCAATGTCCGCGAAATCGACCATTATGGCGGAGGAGGTTTAATGGTCTGGGCAGGCATCATGTTGGATGGCCGCACACCTCTCCATGTCTTTGAAAGAGGCACTGTGACTGGTGTGAGGTATAGGGATGAGGTTTTTGAGCCTTATGTTCACTTTTCATGGGTGCAGTTGGCACTGAGTTCATTTTAATGGACGATAACGTGAGGCCGCATACAGATCTTCTGGTCGACGAATTTCTAGAGAGTAAGGATATTCGCCGGATGGATTAGCCAGCCAGATCTCCAGACCTTAACCCTATAGAGCCTGTCTGGGACGCTCTGGAGAGGGCAATTGCAAATCTCAACTCCCCTCCGAGAACCATCCTGGGAATGAAAACAGCGTTGCTGAACGAGTGGGGCCAATTGCCACAGGAAATGATAAACTGCCTTATTTCAAGTATGAAATCACTCTGCGAGACCTGTATATCTGTAAGAGGGGACCATATCCCTATTAACCCATCTATTAACCCATTTATTTTGTTTATTCTGCAACCGCTGTTTCATACCTTCCGACTCCAATGAGTCGGAACACAAGTATTACGCACGATCATGCGTGTGTATTACAATTATTGAATTTTTATTTGTTTTGTATTGTATCAATGTATGTACTTATCAAATTTCATTAAAATCGGTGCAGTAGTTCTAGAGATAATCGACCAAGTCTGCAAATTTTCTGAATTTCTTACACCAGTGTATATATAGCACAAGCAGTTGTGCTCAACCATTAGGAAATAAAAATAAAGGAATGGTATGAAAACCCATGGTATAAGTTCATTATGAGAAAAATCCCTAAAGTTGAAGCACTAAATAAAGTCAACATCATGTGTGTTCGCCATCAACATTAAAAAAGCTAATATTCTAAGGGAAGGCATTATAATTGTGACCTTATATATATATATAAGTTACGAGACCCTGGATCTCATCCAGGTCGTGGTAGACGGTTGCTATGACATCATTTGGAGCTGTCCTAACAATATAGAAAAAATCCTAACTCTAAATATCCCCATAGAATTTTAAACCTTTTCCAGAAATTTTTTTTTTATCTCCCGTGGGAGTCTGAAGGCCTTTATTTCCATAACAAATGAAATTTATCCACACGTCGAAATTTACGCACCTGTTCCTTAATGACATTTGTTAAGTGACACTTTATTGTCTGAATAGTATTTAATCTATTATTTGAAATGCAGATTGAAGGTACAAAAGTGATCTTAATAAAAGAAACTCCAACGGTCTTCTTTTCAAAGCGGAAATCTCCATTGTGCTATTTCTCCTCAAGCGGTGTCTTTATGTGCTTTAAGGAAACTTTTTCTGCAAAAATTACAATTGCAACACCTTTTGTAAATCTTGGGTTTTCCCTAAAGGGGGAAGAAATTAATTTACTTACTGAATTGTTATTTTCAAGTAACTGAGCTTTCAGAATTCATCTGTTATTAGAATAAGATAATTCCCCAACATAAAGAAACTAAAATCATTAGTATAGTCATTGAATTGAATGAAGTAAAAAAATAAAATTATATATATATATATATATATATATATATATATATATATATATATATATATATATATATATGTATGTATGTGTGTGTATGTGTGTGTGTGTGTGTGTGTGTGTGTGTGTGTGTGTAAAGGGTACTAGGAAAGCTTTGCAATACGGGTTTATTTATTTAATTTTTTCAAACTAATTCCCGTTACATGCAATGTACTTCTCCATCCTCCGAAACAAACCTTAAGCCAGCTCTGAAGTTTCGCTAGGGAGTACATTACACTCGTTGTCCCAAGCCTTCAGAATGTCCTCATCACTGGAAAACCAAATCCCTTTCAGCTTCATTTTCACATGCGGTAACAGTGCAATGTCACTGGGAGCATGGTCTAGTTTGTACGGAGGATGTTCATGAAGTTTCGATCCTGTAGTGGCCAAATATTCTGTGCAGGCTTTGGAGCGGTGAGCTGGAGTGTTGTTATGATGGAGGAACCAAGTGTCCATTCTTGACTTAAGCCGCAGGTTCTTCAAAGATTCGATGACTTTTGACAGGCACTGCTCAGTGTACCACTTAGTTGTGACTGCTTTCTGTGAGTCCAAAACGACACGCTCCACAATTCCACTCGATTTAAAAGATACAGCTATCATTTTCTTCTTAACTGATCGAGAATTTTTGACATCTACGGGTGTGTCCTCATCAACAAACACCGAAACATTGTTTTGAGACTTAGTCGGCACATCATCATAATAGTATAGCTAAGTTTCATCACCTTTCACGATGCTGTTCACATACCGAGATTGTCCCTTAAGAGACATTTCTTCTAAGAGACATTTCTTGCAAGAGACATTTTTTCTAAGCACTGGTCTATGTTTAAACAACGTGCGAAGTTATACCTCAAAGCTACCCATATCTCACTTTGTGACCAGGAGACCATTGGAAGGACTTCAAACTATTACTGCTAATAAATAACTGAGCCTACAAACTTTTGGTTACATACAGCTGTGCAAGAATGAACATGTCTCAACAAGCAGACTCTCGCAACTTTTTGCTCGTCATATTGCAACACTTTCCTAGGACCCTTTGTATATATATATATATATATATATATATATATATATATATATATATATATATATATATATATATATATAGAAAAGCGTTTCACACTATGATTTGTACAATAGATATCCAGAAAGGATTTCTATTGGTTTTGATATAGAGACTAAAATTTCTACTATGGAGAAATATGTTTAACTGAACACAGGGTAAATTAGGAGAAAAAGACGTTGTCATCTGTGATATGAAAATTCACTGACTATCCTTTCCTTAAAAGCTGAAAGATTTAAGAAAATGTTAATGCAAAAACAAATACTTTACTCTATGTTTTCAACTGAAATTTGGGATAATGTATTAAACTGAACATGATATTGATACGGTCACACTAAAGATGCCACATAATTGTTTTATGAACTCCAAAAGCAAATTTAATTTTCACTTGGATAAAAAGGGTATATATATATATAGGGTAAGTATGCCTAATAAGAGACCTTGCCTAATATGACATCCCAGTTTATAGGATGTATAAAGTGCTGCCGCCTCTCGACTGGAGCGTGGAGTAGTCTATTGCAATCGGTGAGTCAGTCGAGTGTTTGCAAGCGCACACAAAGGTGCAGATTTTTTTTTCCTGAATGTGTGCTCGTCGACTTTTTTGCATCACCATTTTCATTGACTAGTTTCACTTTTAAGGTAAGACTCTTATTAAAACTGTTAGTATTGGATAGGTAGCTATAAATGTGGAGTGTAAACACGCCTGTTTGTTTTTAAGCTAACGTCAACCCTAACCTAAAAAATTCGTTGTCGTGTTCAGCAACATGGCCGTGCCCAATATGAGACCCCCAAATCATGCCTAATATGAAATAGGGTCTCATATAGGCATTTTAGTTTTCATTCTCACAGCCTTGTTTCCTCTGAAGCTGCAGATGCAATGACGCCCAGGCGCAATCCACAACCATGTAGCAATAGTGACAATGTGAAAGGTATTGATCAAACAACAAGTTGAAGCCAGTTCTTAGTAACTCCTGAAGAAATAAATCCGTTGCCTACATTACCTGAGAAAAACACCTCGAAACATAGAAGGGCCCGTAAAGCCGGCATTATCACATCATCGACCTAAAAAATAAATTGATTGATAGCATTAATAAAAGAACTGCAGCATATTCGAAAAAAACTTTGTTTCCTACAAGAAAAAAAAGGAATATACCTAAAAGGTAAGAAATCAAAGGATAAACAAGGAAAAGGAGATTAAGATAAAAAAGAAATGTATAAGGAAACAATAAAGGGAAAAGGAAAAGGAAAAGAGGTCCCTACAGGAAGGGGAAAATTAAGGATTGAGGAAAATGTAACACTAGTTAAAGAACAGAGAATGAATAAGCCTAATTATAGCTATGATGATCTCAGCTCATTTGAAGATGATGAAATACTTTCTCTCCATGACAGCAGTGATGACAGCATTGATGAAAACGACGCTGAATGCAATTTTTGTGGTTGTTTATTTTCAGAAGACAAACGGGGATAGCAGTGGCGTCAATATAAAAGGTGTTTCAGGTGGGCCCACACAGATTGTGGAGCTGACGAACTTTTTATTTAAAAAAAATGTGAAAAGTTTGAATCTAAAAACAAAAAGTAAACAAAACCTGTAGTGTAAACCAACTAATTTGTTTAAAATGCCCCTCTTCTTTTTCACCTATTAGTTTATATAGGTAACTGTTATCTAATTATTGTGTACAGTTTTGTTTTTACGAACTTTTCAGTAATTCTAATTCATATTTAGAGTTGTAGAATGGGGGTCTCATATTAGGACTACTTTTTTCAGACCCCAAAAATGGAACATTTGTGTTTATAATTTCATACAAGAAAATTGTAGGGTTTTTTCAATTTTCTGTCATTGTGATATGTAGTATAATATATGTATTAAAAGGATATCAAGATGGTACTATAATCCCCCACTTACTTTCCTAGTTATATATGAAAATAAAAAGGGGTCTCATATTCGGCATACTTACTCTCTCTCTCTCTCTCTCTCTCTATATATATATATATATATATATATATATATATATATATATATGTGTGTGTGTGTGTGTGTGTATATATATATATACATGCATATATATATATATATATATATATATATATATATATATATATATATATATATGTGTGTGTGTGTGTGTGTATATATATATATACATGCATATATATATATATATATATATATATATATATATATATATATATATATATATATATATATAACTTAAGAAGTTTGAAAGTTATTTGGAGCTTTTCCCAGTTCATGGCTGATGAGCATCGGAATGTATAAATGAAAAACTAGATAAATAAAATAAATATTTGGGTAAATAGGTGCTATAAAGAATGTACGCCAGATAAATGCATTTTTCTTGTACTGATGAAATATTACTCTCTTTTACATGGTTATTAATAAAAATTTAATCACACGTTCTTCCCGTTTCAATAACGAAAGATTACGCTTAAAAATTGAAACTTATTATTTTTGCTTCACATCGTGATGAATCGTTTCCTGCACTACTGATATTATTCAAAACACTGAAGAGAAGAATCACTTTCTTTCTTAAAATCAAGCTTAATAAAAAAAATTAGCTATTATTTAAAATTTGAAATTACTTTGATAAAAAAACTAATAAATGTTTCAAAGAAGCGATATATTTTGTCACTTACTTTATGAAACATATTTAGTTACTACAATTCATAAAGGAGTAAAAAGCAAGCCTAAATTAAACAGAAATTATTTATTTCGATCCAGAGCTTATGTAGCAAAGAAAGAAGGCTTTCCGCATATGAACGTAGAAAAGAGTTATAAGAGCGATTCTCTGGTTAACTGTATGTAAAAAATATCCCTGTGGCATTCAAAAGTCGTTATTTATCTATTTCGATAAGTCAGTTTGAAAAATTTAATGAAATAAATAATTCTTCCCATTTTGGATTTCGATGAGATTTATCTTGAACAGCTATCGTAACATCACTGTTTTACCCTCTGATGCATGTGTCAATCCGTTTTTCTTACAACGTGTGTGTATATCATAAGGAGACACACTAGACATATTTCTTCCCTTTCCTAGTTCAATTCACCTAAGGAAGGTATGTTAACATTTTATTAAATGTTTCGAGAAGTTAATCTGCTTTGCTAAAGTTTTCGTCATTATCTTTTTTATAGTAAATATTGTAAAATTACGAGATCCAGCGTTTAATTCTTCGGGCAAATTCTCCACCTTTTCTTCATCTCAAAACATAATTAAGTAAATCTAGCGATGAAAATTAGCATACCTCGCTAATATGTCACTTTACTCCAAGCAGTTACTTTATATATATATATATATATATATATATATATATATATATATATAGATAGATAGATAGATAGATAGATAGATATACAGAAGGTCGTTCGTACTTTATGGAAACGATTCTACTGTTTTGTTTTGATTGGAATCTAAAATAAAAGATTTATTTTGAAAATGGCTCCTAAACTTGATAGATGGCTCGAAGGTTACTTAACTGCGCTTTCCGAGGAGAAATATTTGTATTAACAAATTATAAAGCGGTGTAAAAATCACGGTAATGACATTTCAAAAAAAGGTATTTATGATACATTAAATTTGAAAGGAAAAAAACTAAGTTAAAATGAAAACATGACCGCGAGACCTCATCCTAAGACTGTTCGAACGCAGGAAAATATCAAGAGAGTGAAGTCTGATCCTAAAAGAAAAATCCACCGACTCAAAGATCTATTGCCCCGCAACTAAGAATGTCTTCTGGCATTATAAGTAAAATCATTCATAAAGATTTCAAATTAAAAAAAAAGATGTTTAAACCTAAAGTTCATCTGAATTTTGCCAAAGCATATTGCTGAAAGAAAAACAAATTATAGAAAATTATACGAAAAACACCTAGCTGCTAAAAAATGGAAATTTGTGGTAACACTCGATGAGGCATGGGTGTATTTAAGTGACTGTAATAAAAAAAGATCAATTATCTATTGCTCAACTGACGGGAATGACTGTATGAAATAGCTACGTCAGTGTACAAAAAAGTTCCCAAAGGGATTCATGATAGGGGCAGGATTTTGTTACGACAACAAATTAAAAATCATAAAAGTCTCAAGTAAATCCAAAATGATTTCACTCTACTATCAGCAGAATATTTTAAAACCAATTTTTGAAGAAGAAATTCTAATCTTATATGGAAAGGACATTTATAAAGTTGAGTTTCATATGGACAAACCCTCTAGTCTCACGTCAAAACCAACTGCCGCTTATTTAGCAAAGAAATAATCAGAAACAGGAATAAAGTGTATCCGAATTATTGAAATACCTTTATAATCACCCGACGCTTCTCCAGTGGACTTATGCACTTTCGGTTTATTAAAAGGAGCCTTGGAAAAACGGCATCCAAGAACACTGAACGGACTTTGGAAAACGTTCCAAGAAGAAATGGGATGAAATTGACATGATAGTACTAAGAAAAAGTTTACTTTCATGGAAAATTCGAGCTATAGCTATTGTCATGAACCATGGCTATCAGATAGAAGCAAATAACCGCAAGAATACGCCATTTATACATAAAACTTAACTATCAAAATCGTTTCCACAAAGTGCGAAAGACCTTCTGTATATATACAGTTGGTTATCAAAATAATGAAAACATTCAGAAACATGAGGAAAACCTTTATTAAAACGGCACAGAATCAACTTTGTCATATAATACCACCTGATTCACCTTGGAATAGGATTATACAAGTCATGAATAGTGGTAAGAATATATTATACCAAGAATATATTAAATCATGAAAGCTCCTGTAGAAATGATGTGGTGGATATCGATACCTGGCACTATCCGCTTATACAGATCACAGTGGTTCGATGATATATAGTCGGGGGGATTGAACAGGGCAAGATAGAATATTTGACTTTTTTTCATGCTCTTCAAACCCATAAAAATGCCAAACGTAGGAAGCACACTGTCATCCAAAATAAGGCTGTAGACGTCGGCGTTGAGCTTACCATGAACTGGGACCAAGAATCCCAGTCCATACCAGGAGAAACACCCCAGACCATAATTCTACCTCCGCCGAACTGTACTGTGGGCACAATGCATTCTGACAGGAGGCGTTCTCCAGGTAGACACCAGACCCAAATCCTGTCATCCGAACGGTAGAGGGTGAACCTTGATTTGTCGCTCCAGAGAACCCGTTTCCGCTGGTCTACGGTTCCCTTTCGACGTGCTTTGAAACACATTAACCGAACAGCGTGATTGGAATTTGTGATCAAAGGCTTATGGGTGGAAGCCCGATCATCAAAACGAAGCAGATGTGTTTCCTTACACATGGTATTCATTGAACCAACACTCCCAGATGCCTGTTGAAACTCCTGGAGTATGTGGGCTATTGCTTGGGTGTGGTTCTTCCGAATTTCTCTGGATAGCACCCGCCGGTCTTTATCTCCCAATTTCGTGGGTCTGCCGACTCCGGACATTCCGACAATCACCGCTCATCTTCCACTTCTCAGTTACATAGGCCACTGTCGATTTTGGGTAATTCAGCTCGCTAGATATGTCCCTTAAGGATCAGCCATTTCTGTGATACCAGACGATTACACCTTTCTCGAAATCAGATAACTCTGCACTTCGTGGCATCTTTCATGCGACTAGTGTCGATGTTGTTTCCTACACGATATTTAACGGTGGAGGGTGTGATGTATATCAGGACTGCAGATATCGTCATTTGCATGGGTGTCAAAATACGTATTGGTAGATAGTGTATATATATATATATATATATATATATATATGTGTGTGTGTGTGTGTGTGTGTGTGTGTGTGTGGTGTGTGTGTAAGGCTAAAATATGAGGGGGGGGGGCGATCGCGCGACCTTAAAACGGGATTTTGTTTATAAAGTATAGGAGTTATCAATTAAAGTCTGGGAGTTTTCAAATAATCGGAGTAATGCATTGCGGTAAAAATAGAGTTAAAGGTGCGACTTGATTCAATTTCGAAGATCCACATGGGAGAATTTTAAAAGTTGACGTATAGCCTTGAGCTTGGCGCTAAGAAAGAAAGTGTTTAATCATCATAGAACATTCGATATGACATCACGCAGAAGTAATGAGCGCCATATCGCGTCATTTGAGGCATGCGTAGTCAATTAAAAGCTTAAGAACAAAGGGGGTTAATTTTAGAGCCATGGAAAGGTAGCAACGGTAAAAGACGTGTGCCGTTGTGCGCACGGATTTTAAAAGGGATTGGACATAGTTTTAAATATTTGGAGCTGGGAACGTCTAGGAATTTATCAATAAAGTTCAGTATGTTTAAATAGGAGTCGTCTTTTAATCGTGCCATGCTTGGTTTACTGCATTTGATGGAGTTTAATAAATTATGGGTGTCCTCGCCACCGGTCCACGGACTGCATTATGATTCAAAAGATGTTCGCATGAATGTGTAATAAGATTGGGCGTGAAGACAAATCCGACATATATATAACACTTTTGAGTAGATAGACACTAAGATATGTACGCATTATAAATATATCGTACTTACACTGATGAAATATTGCACTGTTTTACATGGCTATTAATGAAAATTTAATATTTCAGATGTTAAAGTGCATTTCTAATGTTTTCGTCGTTATGTTTTGATAGTGAATATTATAAAATTACGAGCATTAAGCTTTATATCTTCGTGCAAATTCCCCAACTTTTCTCCATCTTAAAACATAATAAAGGTTACAAGGGACCTTCAGACTCGTTTTTTTCTCTGTTTTTGTACACTGCTGGCCACTGTAAATGCAACACCCTGAAGGAAACATGCAAATAACATGAAATTTACAACATACATTAGCGGAGGTGAGATATGCAAATGATTAGAATTTCAGCGCAGACGCTCATCACGCGCGCCTGTGGCGCCACTTCAAAGCGCTATTTAAGGCTTGGAGATTTCGACGATTTCAAGTTCGGCAATTGTGTTTTTCTTGTGGTTTTTTCAAAAAAACGATAAATTATGCCTCGTCGAAAACAGCGATCATCTTTTGATCAAGTATCCGAGTTCGACAGAGGAAGGATAGTGGCCTACCGAGATTGTGGATTATCTTTCAGGGAAATTGGTAGTCGTGTTGGACGAAACCAAACAACTGTAATGCGGATATGTGATCGTTGGATGCAGGAGGGTACGACGGACCGGCGTGTTCGATCGCATCCACCTCAGAGCACCACTTCACGTGATGACAGGCAAATTGTGCGCATGGCAGTGACGGATCGCTCAGTCACATCACGAACCATAGCACAGCACATGCAGTCTGTAACGCATCATCCAGTGTCTGCGCGTACCATTCGACGCCGTTTACAGCAGAGTGGTGTGTCCGCAAGACGTCCATTGCTTTGTCTACCCTTGACGCAGAACCACAGACGTCTCCGCCACCAATGGTGCGATGACAGAAGGATGTGGACGGCAGAATGGAATGAAATTGTCTTTACTGACGAGTCACGCTTCTGTCTGCAACACCACGATGGTCGCATTCGAGTCTGGAGACACCGTGAAGAGAGGATGCTGAACAGCTGTGTTATGCACCGCCACACTGATCCTGCACCGGGTATTATGGTATGGGGTGGTATTGGATATCACTCTCGCACACCTCTAGTACGCATTGTCGGTACTTTAAACAGACAGCGCTACATATCCGAGGTGTTGGAGCCAGTTGTCTTTCCTTACCTTCAGGGCTTACCCACAGCCATATTTCAACAGGATAATTCGCGACCACACGTGGCACGCATTGTCCAACGGTTCTTCGTCAATCGCCAGATTGAATTGCTTCCCTGGCCGCCTCGCTCTCCGGATCTTTCGCCGATAGAAAACATGTGGTCCATGGTTGCTCTATGATTGACCCAGATTCCATGCCCAGCTGCCACAGCAGATCAACTTTGGCAACGTGTGGAAGCTGCTTGGTCTGCTGTACCCCAAGAACTCATCCAAAGTCTCTTTGAATCAATGCCGAGGCGTGTGGCAGCGGTGATCTAAAAGAATGGCGGCTACTCTGGCTACTGATTTTGGCAGGAACCACACTTCACAGTAGTCTATAAATTTAATCATTTGATACTTGGTCAACATGTTATCTACAAAATAAATTTTGTTGTGATATCTCTTGTCTTTTTTGGTGTTGCAATTTGGGTGGCCAGCAGTGTATTTTAATTTTTAACTCTATATACAAAATGAGAAAAACTGATTTTTTTTCTTCGTTGAAGACACTTACAAGTCACAAGTAAACATTTTGTGACAGAATAAGACCTTTTTTTTCAAAATATTTTGGCTTTACGTTAGAATTCTTCAAAATGCTCCATGTGTATTAATTTTCTTATCATTTCTTTCGAATACATCAGGATTGTTGATTGAAGTGTTTGTCACAAAACTGTGCGTCATTTTTTGAAACCATAAATATTTGCCAAATTCCTAGACCATGAAAAAGATGCAAAAACATTAAAAAAATGACATGCAGATTTCACTGGATCCTCGTTGATATGTCACTTTACTTCAAACATCAATCCCCTTTTGAAAAAAAAAATATGAAAGCTTTTTTCATTTTATTACTGACGTCTTTCAGAGCGCAAAGGAATTTTGATCAAATTTTATCCGTCTTCCGGAGCGTGCTGGGACAAACATGGCAACGCAAATGTTTAGTATTTTGGGACATCTCAAGACTTCCGTTCCGTTTCCCGCGTGGGGTTAATTTCCCCAAGGTATTGGGACATATCGACCCCCTCCTCTGTCCTAGCTCCCCAAAAGCAGTTTCATACTTCCTGCAGTATTTCTTCGTACTGAATACTAAAACTGAACTATTACTCTACGCTTCGAAAAATAAAACACGTGTTATTGTTAAAATGTCTTAATTGTTTTGGAGTATTTTACCTAAAAAAATTCCAATCTAAGGGAAAATCATTGCTGTAAAGCTCTGCCGATAGCACTACGATGAATCTTTCCTTTGTTTTGGCAGTGCTCTTAACATATTACTTTTTTTACCGCATGTGTTACTACTCGAAATAATTTCTATTTTAATCCGCCTCTTATCAAATGCAAAATACAAACTTAAATTAAAATCTAGAGTCTGTGTAAGATTTCCAATGTAATCTTCAAATTAAACAAACTCCTTTAATAACACACCCCATGAATTAGTAGAAACACAAAAAAAAAGGCACTGTATTGGAAATAAGATGAAAAAGATTTTCAGCCATCCTTCGGAGTTAAACGATAAAAATTTAGAAAGTACGAAATTGTCTAAATATTTCTGGGTTTTTTTTTATACATTTCGCAGGTAATCGGAAATGATTACTCCACAAGTTTACTCTACTCCACTATGTATTATTTTCCAAAAGGACTTATACTACTCATTTTGATAGTGAAGTGGAGGCCATTTTCTTTTGCTCTACAACAGCTTGCCCTTCTTTTAAAAAGGCTGTAATTCTGCCCTACTCTGGTTCAGCCCTGCAGGCCTTATCAAATGATAATGGCCACAACTACTAATGTTTTCAAAAGTGTAGACCATTGATGAAGGATTTTATCCACCAGATATCCTGACAGTGAATCCCTGCACATTGTGGCTGACCAAGAAATGAGAAAGTGGACCGTTTGGCTAAGATGGGTACAGAGGTTTTGTTGAAACCGAACAGGTCCTTAAAACTCTCCATTCCTCTAAGCTTTCTACAAAATTGGCTGCAAAAATAAAATTCAAGTCTATTGAATCCTCGGTAAAAAAGGCCCTGAACTCTCCACGTGAGAACTCTCCTTTTGTTCCTGACTTTTGTTTCCTGCTGCAATTTTGCTCCTACGTTTTCCTGCAGTCTCTTATTTTAGACTTTTGACTAGCCATGGCTGCCTTTGGACGCATCTTTTCAGGATTAGACTGGATGATTCTCCTGACTGCATCTTGTGGGATTCTAGGCAACAAAATGACGTTTTTATATTTTGACGTGTGCCCTGCACTTTTAGATTTTAATTCCTATGTTTTAAAGTACTGGAGAGCTTGAGGTCTAATGGCCTAGGGGCCAAATGACTGGCATTTGTTTAATATATATGAATATATATAAATAAATTTATATATATATATATATATATATATATATATATATATATATATATATATATATACCTGACCTCCATGTATATCGAACTTCTCAGTATAAAGGCTTTTTGTACACATTTATTATTTCCATGTCTTGAATAGTATGTGTACAATTTTTGTACACATACTATTCAAGACATGGGAACGCGGATTATGCGAAAAAATATTTAGAATGAAAATATATTTAATATATATATATATACATATATATGTATATATATATATGTAACACGCCAGCCCGGCACCATTGGAATGATGACCGGAACCGGCATGCCACAGAGGGGGAGTAGTCGCAGTCGAATGTCCAGAAAACAGATCCGCTTTTCACATCGCAAAACTTTATTTCTCTCAGCTGCTACAAGTTGTTGGGGCATCGACAATTCACAAAATCGCATATGGCAGAGTTGAGTTTTTAGTAGTGGAGTGCCTTGACCAGCTGGTTTTAACTCCTGTCGCAAGATAGTATGTCATCAATGTAAATGTGCTCAGTATTAAAAAATCATTAAGGTAGTTAAAAATCGCACACGTACACTGAGGCGCACCTATTTATAACCTAATAGAAGTATTGTCATGTGATGCTAAAACTCTTGCAGTAATTGGATAGCCCTGGAATCTGGGATCTGACGGATTGGAAAACAACAGGGGTTGTATAAAAGATGCCTGATTTAAGTTAATTCCTTTGTTTGTGAAATCGAACTACGCAATTACTTTCAACGCGTTACACCCAAGAATTTTTGAATGAAATTTGGAATTTGGAAAGGGTTTTGGGGTTTTATATGTTATATATATATATATATATATATATATATATATATATACATATTGATTGGATAGTACTACTTTAAAATATTACCCCGAAGTTAATAAACAAACAAAACGTTATCATAACCAAATTATTTAGGTTCTGAACCAATCTAATTTGGTATGAAACAGATTATTATTAGTACAAATAGATTTTGAAAAATTTGATTCAAACATTTTATTATGGGAGCTTACAATATCCATATTATTCCAGGTAAGTTTATCTAGTATAAATAGATTTTGAAAAAATTTCCTTGGAAGTTTTTATTATGATTACATACTAAAATCGTGGATTTCTGTATTTGTCTAGATAACTTGTTCCAACATAAAGAGGTTTAGAAAAATATTCTTCCAAAATAATGTTATTTTATTCTTAGAGAATTTTTGTTTCTCTTTATTCAATGTAATCAATCAGTCTAAAATCTGAGTTTCTTTTATATTTAATGGATGGGTTTTTTCATAATCTGAAAATAGTTATTTTTCTTTTATAGTCGATAATAGTTAAATCTTTTATTTTCAATGGGTAGTCTCTATTATAATCTGAAAATAGTTATGTTTCTTTTCGAGTGGAGGTCAGATAAAATCTATAACTTTGGTGACTGAAATGGTGATACTGGTCGATAGAGTAGATTTTGATTTATTCCATTTCAAACTTGATAAAAAAAATTGCTGAGATTCCTTTATTCAACGGATCGAAAAATTTGTTCCACAAGTTGAAAATGTAACACAAACTAAATGATTAAACAAAAGAATTAGATCTGATATGAAACTGTCATATGTTCATTTGAGGCACATAATACACATAAAATATTTTACTCGTCATTTTAAATTGGGAATTATATTTAAAGTTTAATGTAACAACAGGTTATTAAGACTACTATTCAATTAATAATATTGAAGTTTAGATAAAAAGCACGTTTAGTATTCTATCATCATCAGTAATTTCAGCACCAGTAAATTTAGCAAAAGTTTCTGGAGAGATATTTCAGAAAATATTATCTTTTGAACTAAATTGTGGTGTCATGGCCCCACAACTAAACTTCAAGGGTCACGAGAGGTATTTTTAGAGAGAGGACAAAGCCGTTTACTGGAGTTAAGGTCTTTATTAGTTTCGTTGCTTCATCTTATTTACAAGTACAGGTATAACACAGTTTCGTACAGCATCTCATCTGCATCGCTAGACAATCAACATAATGCACTATCGCACAGAGCAGCAGGTCTGTCAATCCTTTCTCTAGTGATGGCCTCCGGTGCTTTATCAATCCCAGAGCAGCAGCTCCCCTGTCAGTCTTTCGTATCTCGTATCCATCTTTGTATCTGGGCTGACCTTCTTAAGTTCCTTCCGAATCTTCTCGACTTCTAGATTTCTTTTCAGAAACTGCCGGTGGTTGAATAGAGGCTTTACCACTTTGTTTAATGACATCCGATGTTCCTAATGATGTTGAGCCTCGACCGCGCTACCAAATCCGCTGTGCTGATAAAAATAATTATACTCACATTTGACTGCCGCTTTAGAGAATAGGCCAGGTTGGCCAAGGGTAGGTTATAACCACGTTGCTACAATATATTGTGCTAAGAAAATAAGGAAAAAAAATAAAAATAAATAAAAATAAAAATAAATATATATATATATATATATATATATATATATATATATATATATATATATATATATATATATATATATATATATAGGGGAGATCCGTGTAATGTGGACCCCCTAAGCAAGAAAGCTCATAAAACTTAAATTATTTTTCAAAAAAGATTTAATTTGTTAGCTGCTCATTGCAATTGGATAGCTGCATCGTTTAAACTTGGTAAAGTACTCCAGTAACTATTAATAATTGCAAGAAATAATTTTTTTATTTTCATGTCAGTGGTCCATGTTACACATACGTTCGTGTAATATGGACCGAACGTACGTGTAATATGGACCACTGACACGAGAATAAAAAGTATGATATAGAATGAAAGACTGACGCGCAAAACTGTGCTTTTAGTAAATTCATTTCAAGTACAGCAATCACCACAATAATAGTGTATCGGGTTGGTTATGTTGGAGCAATCTTCATGCACCCATGAGCAGCATTTCCCGCATCTGATCCAGTCTTCCTCCGTACTCTCCCCGCAGAAAGTAAACGGTTCAGTAACTTGATTCGCAGCTGTCTCCTGGCCGGAGGTTCCTGGGGATGTCCCTACTGATACACTTGGAGCTGCCGGGCTTTTTTGCTCTGCCGTCTTCTTCTGTGCACGCATCTCTTTTTGAGCTTTCTTTGTTACTCTTTCCTTTTTCCGACACTGTTGGATGTCCAGCTTTGGTCGCTTCTTTTTATTGTTTTTCTGCAACGGCCTTCTTGAAAAGGGATGAAGTCAGAACAGTGGCCTCTGAAGTGTTTCCCTTTCTCTTTCTTACGCTTCTTTGTACGCAATGAGGAAGGGAACTTATTTCTTCCACTGCGAACAAACTACACTCCACAAACTACAAAATTTAGTTTTATGACTAATGGGAACCGGGATGTTCTCCTGGACTGCATCTTCTGAATTTGACTCTTCGGAAACAGACGTGTTCTGCTGGACTGTAGCGTCAAGTGTTGGGTCGATGGGAACTACAATTTCTGGCAAATGGTCATTGGTCTCGTCTTCTGATAAGACTCGTTGTGGGGCTTTATTAGAAACTTCGGATGGAGCGCAGTCGAGATCGTGAAATACATGGCCATTGACAGGCCAAATCCCACCTGCACGGAAACCATCGGCAGCGGTTTCAAGAGATGCCGGCCGTGTATAAGCCTTCCCGTACAGTCCACACTGTTGGAATTGTGAAACGGCCCGTCCAGTATGTTCCCTCATCCACTTGTCCATCTCTTGAGAATAGTACACTCTTAATGGAAAGAAAGCGAGGTCCAAAGTCTGTATTCGATGGGTAGTATGCAAAGGAAGTGATAGTGTGATCACCCCTGCTTCTCTGGCCAATTCTATGGTCTCGAGATTTTGAGTGTGGGACACATGTCCATCGAGAATTAACAAAATAGTCCTGTTCTGGTCAGGTTTAGCGAAACTAATGAAATGTTTCATCCATTCCCTGGAGAGCTCGATCGTCATCCAACCTTTTTCCTGGTATTTCAAGAGTTCCTGGAGGAGTTCTTTCCCTTCTCTGCAGATGTTATCCATCCAACGTGTCTACAACGTGCAATATGGACCGTGGTCCATATTACACAACACCTCGTGGTTCATATTACACGCATGGACAGAGCAACGTTGTTTCCAATCACATATCGCTATGCAAAATGGTGCGCATAAAATACATGTATGGATTGTTAAGAAAATAAGTACATTTGCAACTATTAACATGAAAATTCTATTAAAATTACCTAATAGCAGAAAGTAATACTTTCATTTTAACATACTTGCTACATCAATGATCATATAAACCAAAAACACGATTTCTTAATCGCCCAAATGAAGGCACACCTGTACAAGTCACCTCATGCTTTGGATAACACTAATATTCACTAAAGGGAATGGGATGGTTCTGCTACCTAGTGGTGAACAGATAAATTTCCCCATGGTCCATAATACACGGATCTCCCCTATATATGTATATATATATATATATGTATATATATATATATGTATATATATATATATATATATATATATATAATATTAAAAACTAGTAATTTCTTAATTCAACACTCTTAACAATTAAAAACTATTAATTCCTCACTATACTATTCCAAATTACAAACCCTTTTTTAATTCTTTAAAACATTTAATTCCCTTTGGGCGTTCGCGTTAAATTCCATTATTACAGCCTTAGGCAAAATCATTCAAGATGGCTGTCTTTTTTAACTAAAGAGACGTTGCGTAGCGTCAGTGCAGGTTTAAATCAGTTCTGCACATCAACAACAACTTTAAACCAATCAACCATTAAGACACACCCTTTAATCACGTGATGAGGTAAAGTTTATATAACTCGTGACGTCAGGAAGTAGGACGGATTTTTGTAATTGCTATTGCTGCATCCATACCGACGGAGCGGACGACGAAATAAATAAAGTTATTCCCGCAACAAACAAACAAAAAAAAACTGTCTTGCTTAAACTTTCTTCTTAAGAATACTATTATATGTGAATTTTTTTTGGATCTCAATTTAAACACCGACTATGACAACTCTACTTCTTTAACCTTTCAGTAAATTTTCTATTCCTTGAATACACTTTCCTATCACCCACCTCTAGAAGCGCGTTGGATGTCGTCCCAACTGTTTAAGATCTTATTTAATTTTTTTTGCTATTTGTTTTTAATTCAACTCAGTCACTTAAAGTGCTGAAGACCATATGCTTGAGTAATGACTAAAACAGGGCTGGGATGGTCACTCTTTTTGTCCTCCCATTTCTATATATTATACTCCCACAGGTATGACAACTGCACATTTTACTTTTTCTCCATCTTTGTACTATGCAAGATGTTGTTTTTCAATGCAGTCATATCCTGTCGGAGATTCACGGTTAGTCCACTGTACGGCTAAAAAGACTCTTCCTCCTTATTAGTCAGAGAACAATAGGGAGAAAGGAAACCCACTTGTTACACAAACATAAACACAACCCCTCACTACTTAGAGGTAGAATTAAAGAATTTGAGACTAAGAGTTGGGGAATACACATACAACAAGGTACCTTCAACACAAAAAATTGGATATCCACGTAGAATTAAAATAAGTGTACACAAATGAATAGTAAATAAATAATTTGAAAATAAAGTGAAAAGTATTGAGAATAAATAAATAAAGTTAGAATAAATATGAATAAGTATAACTAAAGAATATTAAATAGAATTTTGGAATGAATAAATATTGTCGGAATAAAAATGAATATAGGAAATGATGAAATGAGAATAATAAGAAATATAAAGGATATTGAAAAGAGATTTTTTTTTATAATAAGTAATATTGAAATAAAGGAGATAATGGATATTAAGAAAAAAATAATGAGATAAGTAAAGATACGAAAACTAGATAATGAATAATATGTTCTGTAATTTTTATATACAATTTATATATTTGAAATGTGATTTTTATTGAAAGTGTGATTTTTATTATAAACTGTGATTTTTATTATGTAACTAAAGAACTAATTTTCTTTATATGTAAACAAGTCGAGATAATGTGATGTTTATGTATTCTACGTTTGTGAAGCAGAAATAGCACAGCACTAAAAAAACTGTGATTTTTTTTATGTAACCAACTACAAAGGACTAATTTTTTTAATTTAAGCCAAGATATTGTGATTTTTTTGTGTATTCTGCGCTTGCGAGATGATAGGTCACAGAACCTACCGAACTGTGATTTTTTTTTTGTACTTTTCTCAAGCAACATACTGTAGCTAACATAACAAGGACAGTGAACTATAAGCTAACATGTGTACCATACAAACTTTTTTGGACTCACCCCAATGTTGTGAGAGTTGAGGAGGAAAGTACAATAACTTCAAATTATTATTGTCATGTTCTATTCCATTTACTTAACATTTTTGTTTGTTGATTTTGATATTTTCATTGTTATGTTCTATTATTTGTGTGAGTCGACTCAAAATTAAAACTGATGTAGAGTGAAAATTTGATAACTTAGGTTTTTTTTAGTTAAATTTAATTGATTTTTTTTTCTGAGATTTTGTTGTGTGGGGAGACGTCCCTATTCAACAGGTTTCAAAAACATACTTATGTAGAATTTTCAATTTTATTATTATGTGTATTTCTTTTTAGTGATTTTTATATATATTTTTCAGTAAATTTGATAATGTTGTTATGTCAGCTCATCACGTGATCTTTAATTTTATTTTTTTTTTGCAATTTAACTTTAATTGACATTTATTCGTTAACTTATTCCAAAATTTTTAATGCCCACTCTTCTCACTCATCTGAGTGAGTCTGCCCTCCAATGCAGGCATTGTAGGTCAGCCTCTTCTCGGACGGGGGGGATATTCTATAATATTAAAAACTAGTAATTTCTTAATTCAACACTCTTAACATTTAAAAACTATTAATTCCTCACTATACTATTCCAAATTACAAACCATTTTTTAATTCTTTAAAACATTTAATTCCCTTTGGGCATTCGCGTTAAATTCCATTATTACAGCCTTAGGCAAAATCATTCAAGATGGCTGTCTTTTTTAACTAAAGAGACGTTGCGTAGCGTCAGTGCAGGTTTAAATCAGTTCTGCACATCAACAACAACTTTAAACCAATCAACCATTAAGACACACCCTTTAATCACGTGATGAGGTAAAGTTTATATAACTCGTGACGTCCGGAAGTAGGACGGATTATTGTAATAGCTATTGCTGCATCCATACCGACGGAGCGGTCGGCGAAATAAATAAAGTTAATGCCGTAACAAACAAAAAAAAATCTGTTTGCTCGAAAATGCTGTGTTTACATTTTTTTTTCACCGGCTGATTTCCGTGAAAGTGCAAAATGGTGGGAAATCATTCCGTTGTGTGTGAATTTAATTAAGCCGGTATGCAAGCCCTAGCGTTGTACCGTTGAACAAAAAAAAATTTTGTGCAACCGAGAATTTTACAGTAACAAGCCAAGAATAACACGACCAAGTCGTATATGTTTTTTTTTCCGTCATGAACTTTTTAAAATTATTTTCGTAAACAGTGATTTTTATGATATAGAAAGTATTATCTCCCTGTTTGACGTATAAATTTGTAATATTTTGATAATTTTAGTAATGGAGGAAAAAATATAAAAACAGTACAGGAAGGATTTTTTTAATGTGATTGTATGTTATTATATTCCTGTGTTTAATTGAAGTATATAATTGTGATGTTTTGTTAAACTTATAAAATGGAAGAAAAAAATATAAAAACAGAAATTCAGGGGGGGACAACAGATAATAAAAATGAAGGGACAGAATGCAAGGACCAATTTCAACTTGATAATTTAGAGAGAGAATTCAGGGATTTTATTCCTTTTGACCCAGAGGGGGGTATGAAACTACAAAAATGGCTTGCCTATATTGAGCAGAAATTTTCCCAAGCAAATGTTTCAGATGAACATAAATTAAGATGTATTTCAAAATTCCTCAAAGGGAAAGCTCTAACGATTTTCATAAACTCTTGTCTAGACATTCAAGATTGGACAGAATTAAAAGATACTTTGCAAAAATTATTCTTTGAGGCAGATAGCGTGGAATTCTCTGAATTTTCCAATTTGAAATTTGAATATGATAATGACTTAACCAAATATTTTCATAAAAAGATTGATGTAGGAAAGAGATTGGGGTTATCACAGAAGTTAATACTAGAGGGCCTAACACAAGGCCTAAATGCTCAAATGAGAATGACCATAGCTGCAAATCCTCCTCAAACAACGACAGAATGGATAGTGTTGGCTAATAAGCTAATCAAAATAAATAATGAAGGAAACAAAGCTAATCAAGGGGATCGGGATAACTTTTTTAACACTAGATTTGAAAATAGGCCCCAATTTAGACAAAATTACTACAACCAACCTCAAGTTAGGATGAATTATAGCCCACCTCATCAATTTAGACAAAATTACTCTTCCCATGTTACAAATATATATGTATATATATATATATATATATATATATATATATATATATATATATATATATATATATATATATGTATATTTATATATATATATATGTGTGTGTGTGTGTGTGTGTGTAAGTAAGTAATAATAACGCCTCACCGTTATTACCTGTTTCGCCCCACCTTTTTATTTAACGCGTATTCTAAATTATTCTCTTTTCAATAAAGCCCAGTCCCTTTTTCCAAACTGCGACCAACAAGTAAACGAATTAACTAACTAGGTTTTCCCTTAAGGTACGAGCTGAAAGTCAGGCGCCTATGATTCAGGATGATTCAGAAACCACGAGGATCGTATTGCATGTTAAGAATCTTTAGTTATGGTTCACGTGATCAAGTCGGATGATTGGCTCTTGCCAATCAAAGAAATGTTAACACCTAGTGTCACGTTAGTATCCCCATGGTTTAAAAGATGGGACAGAGGATTTTTGCGCTCTCTGCGTCCTCACTTCTCTTATTAACCTTCGCCTGTCTTCAATATTATTCAATTCGCTGCTGTTCAATTTTACGATGTAAAATCTGCCTTCTGAATGCGCCCCGGACGGGATCGGTGGCGTTGCTATTGTGTGTGTTCAGTTGTAAAGGTACCTGTGCTTTGCTGAATAATATTTTTCTGCAGAATAATCCGGAATAAAATAATATGCGTCGCATCTCTGTTCTTTGTGTTCTTCAATGACCCTCTCTGTGGTTTTACCTCTCCGATGTGTCAATGGCTCTCCTGTAAAAGTGCTCTTCTTTTAGCTCCAGTTACGAGTACCTATTACGTGAAGCCGATATCATTATATATATATATATATATATATATATATATATATACACATATATATATGTAGGAAGGAGTTAGTACTCCTTCCTTTAGAAGTGAATCATTAGACTTAATTATTTTGAACATTTAATTAAACTAGACGATGTTTACAAGACAGGACTAACACTTAGTATGAAATTAAGAAAAAACAAAGCATTAACATAGCTATTTGACTCAAAACGGCAAGCCTGCGGAGCGACACATCCGCTTCGTAATGTCACTAGTCTATCACTCTGTTTGCATGCCAAGTCCTTCGCGCCGAAGTAGTAGGAGTGGAAGTTGTAGTAATAGTTCAGTTGTGTTGCCATACTCATTCTCACACGGCCGTTCTGACTTTCCAGACGTCCGCGGCTGGGTTGTCAACAATAATTCTGAAAAGATAAAAAAAAAAGAGCAGAAAAAGGAAAAATATTTCAAAAAATCAAGCAGTGTTCAACACAGTGGTATTGGTGTTCAGTTTCTGCACCACTGTTTCATTTTGTCCGCTGCAGTTGATGTTATGGTTGGACCATCGTGATGTCCTAACTTTCGAACTTCGTAACGATCGTTGGGGTTGATGTTCGTGATCTCATATGGTCCGAAGAACTTTGGTCGGAGCTTTAATCCGGTTCCAAATTGAGTTCGTTGTATTGCCACTTTGTCACCGATCTTGTATTTACAAGCCGGTTTACGCCGTTTGTTATATTGTCGTATGTTTTCTTCCTGTAAACGGAGGATATTTCGTTTAGCTTCGATACGTAACGCTTCTTTGTCATCAAGAATTCTTTGGTGGTGTTCCTCGTCAAGAAGATTTTTAATCTGTAGATCCTCTTGTTGTTTCATTTTAACACCAATTAAAAGTTGAAAGGGTGTGAATTTTGTACTGCGTGTGGTGGTACTATTTAAGATACGTTGCAATCTTGGGACATATTTAAACCATTTGTCAGGTTCATCTAGAGCTAACTTAGTTAAAACGGGAATAATTGTGCCATGAACACGCTCAACCTGACCGTTGCCACGTGGCACACCTGTTGCTATTGAAATGTGTTCAATTGACTGTTCCTGGCAGTAACTTTGAAATTCTGAAGATGTGAATGCGCTACCTTTGTCAGTAATGATTTTTGAAGGGTTGCCAAATGTAGTTTGTTGCAAGGATAATTTGTCTAAGGCATCTTTCGTAGAGGTGGACTTCACGGGATAGATCCATACAAATTTGGAAAAGGCATCAACTACTGTAAAAAGATACTTATAACATTTTTTTGTCGATGGTAAAGGTCCTAAAAAGTCGCAATGGTAACATTCAAGGGGTGCATCACCTTTTGGAATGGGGTGAAGGTATCCTTCTTGTTTTCCAGATTTTCGCGAGGACAAAATGCAAGGAATACAGTTCGAAATAATTTCTTGAACTAATTTCTTAAGTTGAGGAATGAAAAATTCACGAGAAACAATTAATTCGGTTTTTTGTGAAGCAAAATGACCTTGTGAATGGGCGTTTAGCACTATTTCTTTCTGCATCATTTGTGGTACTACTAAAAGTTCGGCATCCTGATGAAGTTTATAAAGAATTCCGTTTTTAACAAAAAATTCATCAGAAGGTGTAGATTCAAGCATAGATTTAATTTGAGATATAAATTCATCCTGGTCTTGGGCATTTTTCACCTTTTGAGTGATATCATTTGAGGTAATTACAAGAATGGGGTTACGACTTAAAGTATCAACATGTTTCATCTGTCTACCGGGTCGATGACAAACTTCATAATCAAAGTCTTCTAACATCAATGCCCATCGAGCAATTTTAGCTGGTAGGTCTTTTTTGTGCATCGTTTTTTGGAAAGCATCACAATCGGTGATAATTTTAAATTTTGTTCCCAACAAGTAGTTTCGAAATTTTTTTAGCGCTTCAATAACGGCAAGAACTTCCAGTTCATAACTATGATATTTTTCTTGTTGAACTGTAGTTTTACGGCTAAAATAATGAATAGGATGAAACTGTCCATCATCGGATTGTTGCAAGAGCACAGCGCCAAAACCTAAGGAGCTGGCATCAGTGTGGAGTTCTAATGGGTATCCCTGTTGAAAAACACGAAGAACTGGATTTTGTGAAAGAATGTTTTTAAGTTGTTGAAAAGCTGCTATTTGTTCAGGGGGTTTGGGAGCTTCAATAACTTGAAATTTTGGTTCAACCTTTTCACTTTTGACGGATTCATTCTCAAGGGCATCATCATCGGCATCAAACATTTTTGGTTCAAGAGTTGCTTTGATAGTTCCAATATCAAAAGCATTATCATCATCGTTATCATGAAGCAAATCTAAATCACTGGCATCAGCATCATCTAAATATTTTCCATCATCATTATCATGAAACAAATCTAAATCATTGGCATCATCATCATCATCATCACGTTCAAAATCAATTGGATTATCCATTTTCTCTACCCTAGAAATCTTATCTTGAGTAGATGTTAGAGGTTTTTCAGACATGCATATTTGGCCCTGATCTTGAATTTGTTTTTCTACAATTTTCTGTTCCGCAAAAGGGAGTCGTCGAGAACGTTGAGTTACGGGGATTTCATCTTGTAATAAAATAGTCCTTTTAATTTCAGTGTCTTGAACTTTATGGGGTTTGTAGGAAGTAACGATATTTTGAACTTCCTCACGAATTTCAGAATTCAAAATGTGTGAAAGATCAAATGGGAAAGCTTCGTCATCAGGAATATTAGCAATATTAACGAAGATGTTATTATCAAGAGTAAAACGAATACCGTCTTCATCAAATGTAAATTGGGTTTGCTGCAAAAAGTCGATTCCGATAATCACATCAAAAGGAATCAAGTCATCCTCTAGAACATGTATTTTAGCAGGTAAAGTAATGGTTTGAATTTCGATGGAATCCTGAAAGAATCCGATGCTGTGAACTTGGTTTTTGCCAATTCCTGAAAAGGGAATGTTGGTGGGCTGCAATGGTGGCGAACCAATTCTTCGATAGGTTTTCTCATTGATGAGGGTTGCCTGTGACCCAGTGTCACAGAGTGCTGTCAATTGAATTCCTGCAAGTTGAATGTCAACATGCATGGGATTTTTCGATGAAGTTTCAGGAGAAAGTGCATTTACAGTTTTATCAGAAATAGGTTTTTGAGAATCAGGTTTTGGTTTAGAATTTCGATAACTTTTAGGGCAATTAGCATGAACATGACCAAAACTTTTACATCCGTAGCATTGTTTACCAAGTGACTTATTCAAACATTGGTTGCTTTTGTGACCTCTCAAGCCACAGGAAAAACATACTGGCTGTGTATTTGGGCTACGTGTATTATTGACTTTCACATTGAGGTAGGAAGCATCAATTTTTTTCTGATTATTTTGTCTGAAATTTTGTGATCTGTTAAAGATTTGTTCATAAATTTTCAACTTTTCCTTAAATTCAGGGACGGATTTACAACCGTAAAGAATAACTTTATTGTTTGTTGAATCAGGAATTCCGTTTATGACATACTCAAACAGAGAGGAGTCATCGAGAGAACCTTTGTGTGCCAAATCTCTCATAGCTAAGAAATATTCTTGTAGGGTTTCAAACGGTTTCATACGTCGAGATTCCATTAATTTATGTAACTGAATACCGTTAATTTTGTCCGAAAATTCGTCTAATAAATGGTGCTTCAATTGTTCCCAATTTGTAATTCCACGAATAGACCTAATTAAAGTTTGAGCGGGACCAGTTAAACATTTTCTAACAAAAGTAATTTGGTGAATTGGATTGTTTATCTGATATAAACAAAAAAGTTCTTCAACGTCAGATATAAAATTCTCAACACTGTAATTATCACGAGACGAGAAAGGTTTTATTAAATCAACAACGTCTTTCAGACTAAACAACTGGAAAGAGAGATTCGCAGTTTCAATTGAAGGCAATGAATTTTGATCTGATTCACCAACGGAAATGTGTGTATTTTGCTTATTCGAAGATTCTTTTGCGTCAATGGTGGGGGAAAAGGGAGATCTATTTTCCTCTATAACGCTGTTAGTTTGGGATGAACGTGCACCCGGAAGTGAGTCATCATTCACTTCGCATTCCGAAAGATCAGAAAATTCTGCTTTTAATAACGATAAATCACTAAGACTCATAAGAATGGTATTGGCACATTTGTCTGGGTCAGTTGAAAATTCTAAATGAAGTAGATTACAAATAGAAATCAAGTCTTTAAGTGAAAACTCTTTAAGTACTTTCTGTTTCGTTGCTTCCAACACGAATGGCTGTTTAAAACCTGTAAATTTACGTAATCTGGTACGATTTTGTCTGTCGCCGTCTGTACCAAAAATTAAACGATGTAGAACCTTTATTTGATTCGTACTACCAAATTTTAATGATTTTGCAATATTGGGGTAATCGTTGAGAGTAGCCATAACTATATACTAGGTTCAAACAATTATAGTACACAAATATACAAATATTCAAAACCAAAATCACTAATTATAATACGTAGTGACTCAAATTCAAAAGTAGAAAATAATATTTCAAATCGAAATTTTTTCAAATACCAATTCAATAATAAAATATTGATTCTCAAAATATGCATCAAAATAAGTAATCTTTAAAACAGGTTTTGTTCAAGAAAACAAAATTATGAACTAAAATAAGCATCAAATATCAAATAATAAGTTCTTCAAAATAATTTCTCTGGTTGAAGAAAACAGATGACGTAAATTTAGATATGTATCAAGTTAGATATTACTTCAGCAAAATATTCATCAAATTAATCTTCAAAATAAATCACTGTTGAAGAAAATAGAGGATGTAAATGCAGCATCAAAATAATAGTTAAAGTTCTAATGTTAAAAGCATCAAAATTGGGAAATCGAAAGTATCAAAATTGTGAAATCGAAAGTATCAAAATTGTGAAATCGAAAGCATCAAAACATTCTGCAAAATAAAAAATATTCTCGCAAGAAAACAGCAGAATTAAGTTCAACATCAAAGCGCATCAAATAAGCAAAGTTGTCATCAAATAAACATTCGCTTCGTCAAAATTATGCATCAAAATAATAATATAATAATCTTCAAAAGTATTCAATTCGCGATCTTTCAAAATATATGTTATGTTGTGGTTTGTTCAAGGAAACAAGATTCTTCAAGTTAAATGTCGAAATTTTCATCAAATCATCAAATAATTTCATCGAAATAGAATTCTCTTCAAGAAAACAGAAGTGATAAATTCAACGTCAAAGACCATCAAAAGTGAATTTAGCATCAATTAAATTCCTGCATCAAAAGAACGTTGAAATATCTTTCAGTTTTCTTAAATCATCAATAAGTTGAGAATTCCCTTAATCATCAAAATTTTCTTGAACAAGCGTCAACGTATGCATCAAATAATTTTAATATGATCCAAGTTACTTACAATTCTGGTTTTGGTTCTCATCATCCCATCAGAGTATCATCAGAGTCCGTGGCACATCACTTTGGCTTTCGCTTTCGATATCCAAATCCAAAATGACAGACAACAGTAATCCAGTCGAAATCAAGTCGAAATCAAGTCGAAATCAATTCGTATCATCGAAAGAAAATAAAGTTTTTTTTTTTTAAGTTCAGCATGCTAGGGGTATTTTTCGAGTCCGAGGGTCGAGCACCCATGTAGGAAGGAGTTAGTACTCCTTCCTTTAGAAGTGAATCATTAGACTTAATTATTTTGAACATTTAATTAAACTAGACGATGTTTACAAGACAGGACTAACACTTAGTATGAAATTAAGAAAAAACAAAGCATTAACATAGCTATTTGACTCAAAACGGCAAGCCTGCGGAGCGACACATCCGCTTCGTAATGTCACTAGTCTATCACTCTGTTTGCATGCCAAGTCCTTCGCGCCGAAGTAGTAGGAGTGGAAGTTGTAGTAATAGTTCAGTTGTGTTGCCATACTCATTCTCACATATATATATATGAAGACGAGGAATGCAATAACGCTTACACCTGTGTACGGAATAAGAGCTGCCACAGTGGTAAATGTAAAATATTGAAAAACATCATAGCGTCCGCCAGTAAGTGGAATAAGCATGCCCTAAATTAATAGAATGCATAACTCAAATTAAAATTACTCAAAATCTGATCAACAAAACTGTCAACTTAAATTACCAATTAACAATTTTTTCCCAGTGACCTTGAGCTCCTTCAAAAAACTTATAAATAACAGTCAAATAATTTTAATTTCTTATTTTTTTATGTGTTAATTCTAGCCGAACGACCATTAGTAATATTTACATTAAAAGAACCAACATTTTAATTTCGATAAATTTCAATATAAATTTCTTTTAGACGATACTATTTTAAAGGATTATACCGCATCAGTTAATTAAGATTAATCGTTTACGGACAAAAATAAAACACACAAACAACAAAAAAAAAAAAGATCACAGAAACAAATTCTCTCAAGGCTCTTGCAAACACCATCAATCATATAACTGAAATCTTGATAGGCTGTTTTCGATTTACATAATATGAATTATTTTTACTGCTTTGTTTTAATCCTTCTGAGTCTGGAAATTTTCTTGCCCTATTAGTTTCTTTCATAGCTTGTCACTTCATTTTTTTTTCTTTTGCAAATTTTACGACGTTACTTCGTGGTTCAAATATTTATAACATGTTTAAACTTTCAACCTTACGATATCTAATTCATTAGTTCATGTCACTGGATCATTATGCATTACACCAAAACTTAATCTGGCAGGGTTTTTTTTTTCAATTTGTATTCCGTCTTGTTAGTTTGTTTTTAAAAATATAAATTAAGCTTATTAATTTGTTTTAAATATTTAAATCTGATAGATCTCTCTCCGTTACTCTCTATATATAAAACAGTTCCGTAACTCACTGACATACAACGCACAGACCAAACCGCTGGACCTAAAGGGCTGAAATTTTGCATGGCGATTGTTCTTATACAGTGTGTAACAAAATTATAAGACCACTGTGGATTTTGTGATTTTTACTATAAATAGTATAATTTTTTTAAATTAAATTAGGTTGATGTTAATAAATGAAATATAAAATACACGTATATTATTTTTAAGGGATATTTAAATATACTAATTATTTCATAAACAATTTCAAATTTTTCCAATCAAATATCTGTAACAAAATTATAAGACCACTAGTTAAAACAAATTTTTTTAATAAAACTAATATGATGTTGATCCACCATTTTTCTGAATAACTTCAGATACTCTATTTTTCATTGAATTAATTAGGTTTTCGAGCAAATATTTGGGAATTTTGTCCCATTCATCCATGATAGCTAGTTCCAATTCATACACAGAATCAAGTGTAATTGCATACACTTGACGAGCCAAATGGCCCCACAAGTTTTCGGTGGGATTCAGGTCTGGACTAAGTCTTGGCCAGTTTAAGACCTCAATTTTTTCTTTTTGAAACCAGGTTTTAGTTGATTTAGACACATGGTATGGCGAATTGTCTTGCTGAAATTTCCAGTTTTATCCTCCTAAAAATGGGCCAAAAGGTATAAGGTGTTGGTAAAGCAGTTGTTGATAACAAATGGAGTCCATTTTTCCACGAATTCACTGCAGATCACATTTCCCATCATATGCAAAAGCTCCCCACACCATCACAGAGCCACCACCCATCTGTCTACTGAAGAAAACCCGAGGTTCCGTTCATAAATCATGCCAGTAGGAAATATTACCGTCCGGGCCATCCAAATTAATTTTTTTTTTTTGCTGCTTGGAAAAAATAATATTTTTCCAAGCAGCATCCCAGGTCATTACTTCCTTTGCCCACTTCAGCCTTCCTTCTTTATGATGCTTTAACAATCTTGGTTTTCTTTTTAATTTCAGAAGATCAACATTTGAATTTGATCTTAAAGTGCGCCATACTGTCATATGTGAAATAGTTTTACTTGTCTGCTGTGTTATTTTACGAGTAGGCAAGTTCTATTTCGTTGCAAGCTTGAAAATTCGTCTATTATCGCGAGCTGATAAACGAGACTCTTTCTTCCAGATCTTTTATATTTTCCATAAAAATCTCTTTTACTTAAAACGTTATGAATAGCAGTTTTAGAACGTTTAAGTATCTTACTTATTTCACGTTCCGATTTTCCAAAGCCCTTTTAAAACCAAATATTTCGAACTTCTAGTTCAGATAATTCTCTTCCACGCGGCATTGTGAATTTCCTCATAAAAACAAACAAATTAAATTCTATTTTCTATTACAATATTATCATTTGGACTTTTTTGTGATGCAAAGTTACAGTTTATCTACGATTTTGAAAGAAAAAATATAAAAGTTTTAAAAACGCAAACGATTTTAAATAAAAAAATAAGAGGTCTTATATTTATGTTACATCGAGATTTCAAAAAATCATTTTCTGTGTGAAATTAACTCAATTTTTTTCCTTTAAGAGATTTATTTGAGAAAATATAACTTTTTTCATTTGCTTCAAATTTTAAAATTATTAATTTTATGCAATGTAATATTAAAATGAGTGATATTTTGGGTGGTCTTATAATTTTGTTACACACTGTAGTGTAGGAGTGCACTAAGAAAGATTTTGAAAAATTCTTCTTAGATTTTTTTAAATTAAATTTTTATCTGTTTTAGTAACTTTTTTTAAGTTTGCATTTAAAATAATAATTTGAGGGTTATAAAATTTATATCACGAGAAAGATCGTGAAAGTTCCTTTAAAATGAAATCTTTTTCGAATCTTTACCTTCATTTTCTGATTTTTGGTGAATTTTTAAAGATTAATTTTTAGACTTTAATTTATTAAATACTGATCACGTGATTTCTTTTCCTGTCACTTTAAATAAATTTATCGTCACGTGAGAAATAGACAAAAAAAAATTTTTTTTCTTGCTAATGCGGCAGACGACTGGACATTATCCAAAAAAATATTAAAATGCAGTAAAAGGTATGTTCCTCAAACTGTACTATATTAACTGTACTATATTCTTTAGTATGTCCTATTAGATTTAATTTGAATATTTTCTTCTATATTACTTTGTCTATAAAAATATCCCTTACGATTTTTTATAAATATATATATATATTTTTAGATCAATTGCATACATTGATCGTTGTATTTAATTTGAATGTACTCCGTAGCGAAGTGCGGGTTTTCAGATAGTTGATTTATAAACCTTATTTATTGTCCCCTATGCCCGCCAGTATCAAAAGCCACTGTCTGTCAGAGGTCTCAATAAAAATTTGAAAGCGCTATTCCCTGAAAAAAATAGCAAAATAATGATCCTACTCCATTGTTAGGGGCCGGATGATGTCCGAATGGCTTGGACACTAGCTTTCGGTACCAGAGTCTGTGGGTTCGAGTCCCACTCTTGGCATGGACGTTTGTAGCCGTTCGGAATCGGCATTAAGCAGTAGGTCTCGGTCTAATAGCCCCTCGTGTAGAAAAAAGTTGACCGTAGCGCTGCAAACCAAACCATTGTTAGGGCCTATTCATAAAAAATCCGTCAGCGTTAGGCCGTCTGCACACGGAACTACTGAAAAGAAAGTGATCACTGTCTCCAATCAGAAACCAGTCCGCGATGAGTCATAACCTATGTTATTGAATGGAGCCACGCAGACGGCGCTACTGGTTACTAACCCGTCAGTAATCAGTCACAGGCAACTGAACGTGTCGAGTCACTAGGAACTTCAGTTACCAGTTTCTCTTTCGTTGTACGTGTTATTACACAATCTATTTCGACAATTTTTTAAAATAAATTAATTTCCTATAATAATTTAATTAAAAATAATTACAAGATAAAAAGAACTTTTTATAAACCATGTTTTTAAATTTTCTGTTGAATCATATAAACTTGACAATTCTTTGTATTAATAAATACTTTTAAAAAAATTTTTTGATGAATTATCCCATCAACTTGAAAAAAAATGAAGTTAATTGGAAGTTAACTCGCATTTAACTTTTCGTTCCCGTTCCGGCCAATAGATGGCTTCACCAGTCTACAAAACAAAATTAACTGAAAATAACTGAAAATGAATTTAATTCTGCTTAAAGATGGATAAAAGTATTTAAAAAATGCATTGTCATTGTATTCTGAGCTATTCTAAAAGTTTCAAATGTCTAGCTATTTGGAAAGTTAGTTAAAAATCGATTGCAAGATTTGTACTTGGCAAACACACACACAAACAAGCAATAAAGCAAGTTAATAAAAACATGGTAAAAATGAACGATCAACAAATTACTATCAAGGGTGAAGTGGAAAAATATCCAGTTTTGTACAACTTAAAATTAAAATTTCTTTCAATATATGGATGAACCCGACATTCTCTTCGTATTCTATTTCTTCTGTAGCGATAATAGTAATAAAGCAACACTGATTCATCACTGGAATCATCACTACAATCATTATGCATGGTAGCCCGGAATAAAGATGTTCTTCCTTCCATGACAGGTAGCAAACTATTGATTTGAATCCCTTTTGAGAAGGCCCGTGAGCGGGGCCGCATCACTAACAAGTTTGCAACCGGTAAGTGATTTCAATCAGTAACCAGTTCAGTTTCCTTTGAGCAGTTCCGTGTTTAGATGGCCTTATTCGTATTGAAAGATATGTAACCAATTACAAACCTCCTGACGATTACCATGAAATTGTTAAGATCTCTGATTAAAATACGTCAATACAAGCAACGCTGACCTTGACGGATTCTATATCAACAGGCCCTAAAACATCCAACAGACAGAGTAACATGCTGCATAACAACTTATCTGCACAGAAACTCTTCAAAATTGAAAGTTGGAATAGAGCAGGGGGAATACCTTTTTTCCCTTTAAATTCTACAGTTAAACTTTAAAAGCTAATGGAGTTTGTTACTTGGATAGTCGTTCTGATCGCAGATTCACGATTCCTTGTCAATGTATTGCATGGCTCTGGAAATGGCTAAAACGGGAGATCAGGAAATGTGACGGTTAAAGACAGTAGAAATGTCGTATCCTTTACTTTCAGTGTGCACTGGAATGTGGAAATGAATTACGGGATTCTTTCTTTCCGAATTACAAATTTCTAGGCATCTAAAATTCATGGGTGAATGGTAATACACTAATCCAAACCCATTTGTAGCAGAGATGTTAAACTTAAAACCATAGACTGATCTATTTTCCGGAGATAGTTAGCACATTAACTGATCCAGTACTGTTCAAACTAGGTTAGCAGATTGGCAATAAAGTAGCATTTTATATTAAATACATTTATTAAAAAATAAAACTGGATTATATATAATGAAAAATACAAAGCACACACTACGGAACGTTGAGCTTCTACATAGATTTAGAACATGAAGTACATTAACTACCGTTAACGGTTAGTTAACGGTAGTTCACCAATATAAGTCAAAATATAATATTTCTAGTTATAAGTCAAAATACAATATATTGACTAGTTATAAGTCAAAACATAATATTTCAGGTTGAAGTTTGATATGGTATGGTTGTAATAATTTCCCAAAAAAGCAGCGCTGGAGAAAGCAGAAGAATGTGATGTTTTTGACATTTCTTACCAGCGCCCATAATTCGCGTTCTACCAAATAGTGCGATCTACATCGAATGCCACTTTTTTCTGTAGCTGAACTGTTACTTTCATCTATTCAACGCATCAATCTACATGTAATTCAACATGCATAATAATTATGTGTAGCGTGTATGTAGTTGTACCAACATAAAAAGTAAGACTGAGTAACCCTCCGAAGATAGTTTGTACACTAATTTATTCACCCTAATCATTACTTAAGGCTGCTGTGTACTAACTCTATTGGATTCGCTCACCTCAATCTTAACCTATGGAGAAAATTTGTCCAAGGATTGCCGACTTGGATTTAAAGATTTTTTAAAAAATTTACTTTTTAATAGAGAAAGAAATTTTACACCTTGGGGCATTTTTCGTTTAAAAAAAAGTCAAATATTTTAAAATGTAAATTATTCTGGGAAAAAATCTAGTATAGTGTGTTTTAAACACTCATAAATTCATTTGGTGGACGAAATTTAAAAAATGAGTCTTCTTGCAAGGTGCAGAAACGTTCAGGCTATCTGAAAAGGCCCTTTCTATTGGATTATCAGCATTTATGTAACTGTAAATAGTACACAAATTTTCTCCATAGGTTAACATTGAGGAGTGAATCTGATAAGGTTAGTACACATCAGCCTTAATTTCTAATAGTGAATGCATTCCTAATAAAAAACAATATTATGGAAATCATTTACACTCTTATTACAAAATGATCATGCTATGGTTCTTATGGTTACAGATGTCAGACGTACGAAAAATTTAAAAGTTCTATTGACTAAATAGTTCTTTGTTGGGGACAGCATCAATGAAAATTCCCTTACGTTATAGTTTTCGTTGATGACAGATGTTCGCGTTCCTGCTCTAATTCCCGTTTATCGAGGAACACAAATAATGTTTTTTTTAAGTCCTAATGTCTCAAAAAAGTAATCGGACGTGTATGTGCTTTACGAGCTCGAATACGAGTCTTGATAATCGACACATACGAGTCTCGATAATCGGACGTGTATGTGCTTTAGCTCGAAGGTACTATGTCCCCTTTAGTACCTTTCGAGTAAGAAATTCTTCATTATAACAGCCTTTCGTCGATTCATCATAAAATATCAAGTTTTGTTTGTTTTAGAATAACATTTTTACCAGTTCTGTAATAAGGATGTTACTTTCAAAAAAATATTTTGTTTTATTATTTCAAGTAACATATATTTTTAAAAAACATTAAATATATAGACAAAATTTTAAATAGGAAATTTACTTACCTCTAGTTACCTGGAAGATAACTTTTGAAATATAGATGTTAGAATGAGCATTTTTATATCAAATTAAAGCTATATAACTTCTTTATTCTGCAAACCTAAAAGTTTAAAGGTTTCTAAGATTTGAATATTTTTTTAAAATTTTAAAAACTTATAAGAAATGGAAATTTAAAAAAATTTTGTGTTTATCATGCTACAAAATAAAATATATTACTCCCATGAACAAACCTGTGGTTCACAGAATAAAGATACATAAGTAGAACACACATATAAAATTTTAAAACTCTATAGCGAAAACTTTTTTTTTAATCTTCCGGGTAAGTATGAAAATTTCAAACTCAGAAAATGAAGTTTAAAGATAGAATTTCTGTTTATAAAAATATTATATATTGTGCAGAGCTTAAAATGCTCCTGCTTCATAAGTAGGACCTTCTAATTGTAAATAATGCTCATGGATTCCCTTTCTTCTCATTCTGTTGGCCCTACGAGCCTCTAATGTTGAAGCCCTCGACTTTATTTCTGATCCCTTAACACGAGCATAATCTGCCTGAAAAGCAGAAGTAATAGAAAAATGCCTTAACTTATAGCCGAGGCATTTCATGATGTTTAGGCGACCTGCCATTCCATCACTAAACATTACTACTGCCTCATTTACAGCTATATCCACAACAATTTTTGAAGATCCTGATGCTTTTGGACAGTATTTCCAAACTGTAGAGTTAAACGACTCATTTGCATTTTGAGTCTTACCACCCAAACATTTTTTTAATAATTTAGGTGCAGACAGTTCTGCAAATATATGTTTGATTTCATCCATTACAGGAACTGGCACAATATTCTTATGTTTGTAAGGAGCACTTTTTGTAAATTCTGCTTTATTATAATCACACCATGTTGTAGCACCGACTGGGCAGAAGTAATGCATGGGATTATCATCTGTTGACCTGTAATGACAATAAATAGCCCATATGGATTTACGCATATCCTCGATAGAACTTTTATTTTCTCGGATAGCGTTTCCATAATAAGTTGTAAATTTGTCAATTACTTTATCCGTCAAACGGTTCTTCCCACTTATACTTTTACCATCAGCCAGCTTTTTGCCATGATTCATTAGCTTCAGTTTACGCAGTCTAGCACCCATACGCTTTTGTATATGGCCTACACATTCAACTTTCTCTATAGTATATGCGGCAGTACTTTGAAGTTCAGGAAATGTTTTTGTGTCTCTGTCACCAATATATTTTACATATTTCGCATTTCTGTCAGACACTGATCTTTGAAAAATGCGTTTCATTCCCTCAACTTCCATTTTACTGGAAGAACCTGAATGATTTTTTACACAGTGGGGCTGATGTTTTAATTTCCATTCATCATATGCTTTTCCACATTTTGAACCTTTCCACTGCTCGCAACCCTTGCAATATGATGACAAAACTTCAACATCAAGCACCTTTCCTGTCAAATCACCAATAACACTGCAGACACCTATTTGAGAAGTATGACCACGAGTCTTCCATGTCCCGTCTCCGCTAATACATATTTCATTATTTTCAGTAGCTGAAATTTCTTGTTTTACTCCATTTTTCATTGAATTATCACATACTGCAGCACTGGCCTCTTTTTTTTTTAATTCTGTCATATGACTTTTGAGAAACAGGTAGAGGCAAATCCATAGCAGTGCAAAAATTTTTAATACCACATAGGCCCAACCCTACTGTACGCATAGAATAAATTACCCTTCTGTTAATCTCAAAATCATGATTACTTGATTCAATAAATGGAGAACTTTTAAAACTATAAGATGTACTACACGACTTACATTCAACATAAAACTCAGACACCAGTCCATACACAACTCTTTCTTTCATGACAGCTTGTGATTTAAAGTAGCAGCATATTAGAAATTTTGATAGTTCAGACATTAAAATAGATATATTTATAATCCTATATCCATTACACTGATAGGAAATTTTTACATCATAGTCCACACGACTTTGTAAACATAGTTTTTTGGCTGATGCAGATTCATAAGAAACATTTAGGTCCGATGCTTCATTTTTAGTAAACTGATTACCGTGAAATTGCCTTTTCTTTCGGCTATAATCAGTACATTTACGAGCAGCTTTGCTAGAGATTTCAGAAGAATATATCAAAAAAGTATTATTGATGAATAAAAATGTCAGATCATTAAAAACACACACACTCTGAACAGAGCATTCAAAAACAGCAAGCTAATAGCGAGAAATGCATACATAAACAAAACGTGGTTTGATTTAGAGTTGTGTTGAGTTGAACATTTCTTTCTGCTGGTTGAAAAAGAAAAACATGGAGCTTAGCAGAGTGGCTGGATATCAAATAATTTCAGTGGTGCTTTCCACTTCCAAAGTGAAACTAACATAAACATGGTTTGTTTACTTTTGATTTAAAGGGCCAGCCATTGTTGACATTTCTATTATTTATCGCTGTAGGCGTAATTTTTGCCCGATTTTGTTGCAGTTTGTTTTAAAACGTACTAAACATATCTACACTATATTTTTTTAAATATTTTTGAAAAATCGATTTTTTGGAAGTTCAAAGGTACTATGTCCCCTTTGAATTCCGACTAAATTATTATGATCCCCCCAAATTAAAGTGTTTTTCGCACCTATCTGAAAATACCATTTTTATTACCATGTTTTTATTAACTTGATTGTCTTGTTTGTGTGGGTGTGTTTGTGTGTTCGTTCAGTATAAATCTTGCAATCGATTTTTAACTAACTTCCCGACTAGCTAGACATTTGAACTTTTAGAATAGCTCAGAACACGGTGACAATGCATTTTTTTAATACTTTTCGCCACCTTCAAGCATGGCTTTTTACCATGTCTTTAAGCAGAATTAAATTAATTTTCAGTTATTTTCAATTCATTTTGTTTTGTAGATTGGTGCAGCCATCTATCGGCCGGGACAGGAACGAAAAGTTAAACGCAAGTTAACTTCCAATTAACTTCATTTTCTTTCAAGTTGATGGAATAATTCATCAAAAAAATTTTAAAAAAGTATTTATTAATACATAGAATTGTCAAGTTTATATGATTCAACAGAAAATTTAAAAACATGGTGTATACAAAGTTATTCTTGTCATTATTATTGGATTATCAGCATTTATGTAGCTGAAAACAGTAGACACATTTTCTCGATAGGTTAACGTTGAGGTGAGCAAATCCAATAGGGTTAGTAAACAGCAGCCTTAACTAAGAAGCGTTAGAAACAGCAGAAAAAAAGGGAATCTATTTGATGTCATGGTAATCTGATTTTAGTTACATTACATTATGAATTTAATAAAAAATTCCTATGCCTCGATAATCCTTGGTGCAATTTTAACGGAACTTATCAATATTCTTACAAATATGACACTATTGTTCATTTTTATTTTTTTGCGAAATTGAAATATACAAAAATTTTAATTTTTGACGTAGGATTACGTTCCTCCATAACGGTCCTCCGGAAAGCAATATTTCAGACGCTAAAACCGTCCGTCCATCCCTCCTCGCGACTTATAATTTGGCAGCGTGCCAAACCCAGTCTGTATCGCTTCGACAAGCAGTAAACAGTTAAACAGAAATGTACCAAAATGCGTTAAAATTTTGACATAAATATATATATATATATACATACGTACATATATATAGATACATATATACATAACACATACATACATATACGCATACAAAAGAGGTAAGCAACTATAAGTAATCGTACGTTAATAACCCGCGGTAGTTTCGTTAGAAGCGACTACCTGAATTTTTTTTTTTTTATTGCACAGAGAGATGCATTAATGTATTGCATGAAATATCTTTACTAGCTTCTATAGCCTAAGATTGAACTACATTTGCTCGTTTTTCTAGGAAAATGTATATAACTCTTAAATTTACCACAAATCGTTGCGAACTTCAACATAAAAACTGCCGAAATAGAAATCTTCTCTCGCACTCCTCATAATATGTTATTTTCCATACCCAGTGCTCACACTCTAAACTTCACGCTTTCACTTTTATATCCCCTAAATCTCAGAAAAACTTTCGCAAATCATTTGTTATCCCCGGCTTCTCCTGGGAAGTGAGTAAAGTGAAATTTCTGAAAGGCGGAGATAAAATAGAAAAAAAATGTTTTTTTAAAAAATTCTTCCTAAAATTTTTCCAGCTGTTATTCCGGTTATTCAAGAAGAGAACAAGCATAAAAATGCCGATATCGTTTTGACAGTTGGCGAGATTTTCGTTTAGTTTATTGGGCGGTGCTGATTTCCCAAAGGCAGAAACATGTACGCATACATATTGGCTCGCTGTCTCGTGTTAACAACCCAAAGATGTGGTCGTTTTTCCTTGTATTTTCAATATCTTCAATATTTTTCTGCTCCAAATATGAATATTAGATCCTTTTTCCTCTATCCAAATAACTGGATAGTTCTATTAAATCAATTCAAATGCTTCCATATACGCATCTAAAAGAGCATTCAGAAAATAAAAAAGACTTTCTGTCCTTCGATCAAATACAGTTTTTTTTCGGGGTTAGTACGTCACTAGAGTACTCTGACTCAAAACACAAATTTTAAAGATTTTCTTATGGAATGCTGTGTCATTAATATTATATTACAAGATAATAATATTGTAATAGAGATATTGATTTTTATAGAAAAATATATTACAAGATATGCCTCCTGGGTGGTGCTAAATGAGTAACAACTCTGGCTGCTTAGTTCTTTGCTGTTTGTGTTGCCTGTAAATATGGATTAATTTTCCAAATAAAGCCATAGGTTAAAAAAAAATAATATTACAAGATATATTTCTCTGTTGGGTCTTCTATTGTCAACATTTTACCTTTTCTTCATGTTTTCGTGTACTATTTATTCATCGGTTTTTCGTAATTATTTGTTTTTAACTTAATGAGCACTATAACACAAGAATAAATATATATATATATATTAATAACATTAATAATAGCACAGATCTATCTCTCCGTCTGGAACGCTTTTTCCTTTATGTTGCCAAATGTACTTTGATTATCGCATTTTTAAAATAAAATAAATTGAAATTAATCTTTAATTGTTGAAATATTTTAAAATTATACTTTCCTCTCGATCAAAATATATAAAACTATTTTTCATCCTCATGTATATCCATCTATTATCTATCAAAATATATAAAATACCTATCAAAATACCATACCTATCAAAATATATAAAACTATTTTTCATCCTCATGTATTGTATGTTTTTCATCCTCATGTATGTGTCATAACATATTTTTATCCTCATGTTGGGAAAATGCCCCACAACTTGTCAAGATTTCTGATGGATTTATATAAAGTCATTATTATGCATTCATTTCAATAACTTCAAAGAACAAAAAAATGCATATCCCTTACAATTTTTTTATAAATATATATATATATATAGATAGATATATATTTTACATTAATTGTATACATTGATCATCGCATTTATTATAAATATATATATTTATTTTTTGGCATAAATTGCATACGTTGACCGTTGTATTTAATTTCAATGTACTCCGTAGCGAAGCGCGGGTTTTCAGCTAGTTGTTTATATACCTTTTCCTATTGTATTACGGTAATATGTTTCAGACTTACTATAAAAGTCTGAAAAATTTATGAAAGTGAATAGATTTTTATCTACTTCTTTTAAAAAATATGTTACACAGACTGGCTAGCAAAATTTTTAACGCTGAATCTTCAAACAAACTGCAGCAAGAATATGTGTGATGACTATATATTTTTAAGGCTATCATATTTCGAACACATGTATGTTTCATTAATAATATACATAAGATTAAATCCAGAATATATGTTTAATCCCAATCCACTCCTCAGTTTAAAAAAAAAGAAATCTTTATTTACTGCCCCGCTGAGATTATAGCGAGGAGAAATATTGCTTACTTTGCGCCTGGCTTCAAATTTTTGTACAAGACGAAAGTATATTATTCTTAAAGCAAGTTTTATAGAAATACATATACTGTGATAATAAATAAGCTGTTATTTTGTTTCGCATAATACGAGAGCTCAGTTTTATGTGAGAGAATTTTTCCTTTCCGTTCAATATTGCTACATATATGTTTATTTGTGCAATTATGAAAAACTATATATATTGTACCAAAATCGTGGTACGGAAAGTTCTTTTTTTACAAGTGCATTCAACGAAATGAAATAAATATGCCAGTTACAACAAATGAGAAACAGAGATTTTTATAGATATCAAAACTAACATACAAGCTTCTTTTGACAATCTTCGTTGGACTTCAACAATCGCCAGCCTCTAGGTAGCTTTCTTGACAAATTGTGATTTAAAAGAGCTTTAATTAATAACACATAAAAATATAAGCAAGTGAAATTATACAACCTTTCACAACTATATCGAGGCCTCCGAAATCTATGCCAAGGTCTCCCGTTACATCCGTCACGACAAACTACCTAAACTAATCAATCACCTATCTCGTCAAGGATATCGCTTCAACTCAATTGCAGTTCTAAAAACCTATTTATCTCGCAAAACAAAACCCGCGTTGCCACACTACACAACCAAACGATTTTCCAACAATCAACCTAATATCCAGATTTATCACTTACTCCTTGGTTTTAATTCCACAACTCCCGAAACATCGCACTTTGGCGATAAAACGCCAAATTGGCTCCCAAACATGTAACATTGCCCCCTCCTCAAAAGACTGGACGTCCGGGACAGTCCTACACTAACAACAACGGTCCTAAAAATACTACTACAAAATACAATTTGATAAAAACACAACACATATACCATTACAAATTAAATAAATAAACACATAAAAACAACAGTTGCAACATTAGTATATAAAATAAAAATAATAAATAAATAAATAAATTGGGTAGCCTGGATCTACTTAGGAGCAACAGCCTACGAGCCGTGGCTCGGGTATCCTCAAACTCTTCAGAACCCACTCACGTCCCATGGTAAGGAGCGAGCCGGTCGTAATGCACGACCTTCGCTTTGCTGATTGCAGACACTCGAGTTCACACAACGACGTAGTTGATTCCTTGGACGACGACGATTGAACCTCTCCAGCGGAACTGGAGCTTGGGAAGTACACCCTCCCGGCGAACGGGACTCCACAGTCGAACTTTGGTTCCTTCCTGGAACTGGTGGTCTGTCGCTGTCACGTTGTAAAGTCTCCTCATTCTGTCGCTGACCACGCTGACCTTGCTTCGCCAAAGGACGCTGTCGCTGACCACGCTGACCTTGCTTCGTGACAATAAATTCCGCACTCTTCAATACATCTGCGGTCAAATTGGAGCGCTCGACGACTGGCAGGTCACGCTTCCTACTTTCTCCAATGACCGGGGTATAAGTTGGCAACATTTCATTTTCCTGGATTTTCTTGTCTTTATCGCTGGCACCGGCAATCTTGACGGGAACCGTATTTTTCGACTGGTTCACAAGAGTTGCGGTGGCTAAAAGACCTCTTCTACTATTGTCTGGCATGGAGTGTATGGTGCTATCTTGAGTGGCTATGACTTGGTTAGAATTGAAATCTATGACGAAGTTATTTATGGTTAAAAAGTCAAACCCGAGAATCATAGGGTCAACAATATCGGCAACATATGCCGTATGCCGATAGCTATTATTCCCGATGCTTATGTGGAGTGCAACTTTTCCATTCATCTTAATTCTATCCCCGGTCACGGTCCGCAAAGTGATGTTTGGTGGTGTGAAAAGTAGCTTTCCGCCAAGCTCTTGAGCTAAATCCGTTCTGACGATGGTTACGTTGGCACCGGTGTCAACCAGCATCCTACACGGTTGACCGTTTACAAAACCTTCAACAAACGGCCTGTTTTCTTCGTGATGCATCGACGACACATTCAGAGAATTGCAAGAGGGCTTCTCCTCGTCCGGCTGCCTTCGCCAATTCAGATGGCCGGGAACTGATTTCCCTGGGTCTTGGCGTCTTGATTCATCAGCTTGGCGCGCTAGGCAATTCCTTCTGAGATGCCCCTCACGCCCGCAGGTCCAGCACTTCAAAGGATTTCTTCTTGGCGGCATGTTTGAATTCACCCTTGCCAAGGCACCGATTCGTTTTTCTATTTCTTCAAATCGAGCGGCTATTGGGTCGTTTTCGGCGGCGGTCACCCCTCTCACTTGTTGGCGGTCACGGCGTGTCGCCCTCTGAGCGGACTCGTACTTCATTGCGTACACCAAATCTGACTTCAAGTCTTTGATGTCCGCCATTCTTAGTGCTCGTTGACTCTCCGGATCGCGGATGGCGTCCACAATGTATTCTAATGCTAGGTTATCCCTAACTTCCGTCGGACATTCTGGGAAAGCTAATTGAGCTAATCCCTCAATAGCTGACGCAAGTTCCTGTAGTGTCTCTGTTGATTTCTGTTGGCGGGACTTCAGCTGTAAGCGGCTATACTCTTTACGGTATTTCTCGCCAAAGAGCATTTCGAGAGCACTCGACAAGGCCTCAAAATCTAGTTGTTTCTCTACTGCGATGGTCTGCAGTACATCGGCAGCCTCGCCACGGAGTGAAGTAGCCAATTGGCATGCTTGCATTGCAATGTCCCATCCATTGGCAGTCGATGCTATATTAAACTGTGTTTTATACACCTGCCAAGACGTTTTGCCGTCATAAGTAGACACTTTTACGGCAGGGCGGGACGATTTCGACACCGGGTACGCCTCCTCAATACTAGCGTCAGAGTAGCAAGGCATAGTAACTGGCGCTGATTCTTCTGCGAATTTCTTCTCTAGGCCGTTTATTTGTTTGTTAATGGCTTCCCTAATTTTCTGGTCAACAGTCTCGACCGTAGCTTTGAGTTTCGACTCGATAGTGTTGACGCGTTCTTCCATTTCATTAAATTTCTCGCCTACGGTAATTTTTAGCTGTTCTTGACTTTCGCTAATTTCGCCAAGTCCCGTTTCCAACTTCTTCTGGCTTTCGCCAATTTCCTCTTTTAACTGGTTGGCGAGTTGTTTCTGGCTTTCGCCAATTTCCTCTTTTAATTGATTGGCGAGCAAATTCTGACTTTCGCCAATTTTCGATTCTAACTGATTGGCGAGTAAATTCTGGCTTTCGCCAATTTTCGATTCTAACTGATTGGCGAGTAAATTCTGGCTTTCGCCAATTTCCTGTTTTAACTGGTTCAGGCTTTCGCCAAATTTTGCTTCTAAATGATTCTGGCTTTCGCCAATCTTTTCTAAAATTAGTTTTAGCTGTTCTTCCATTTTTCGGGTAACTGGCATTCACTTAAAAATACCCCACTCCTGACACCAAAAATGTACCAAAATCGTGGTACGGAAAGTTCTTTTTTTACAAGTGCATTCAACGAAATGAAATAAATATGCCAGTTACCACAAATGAGAAACAGAGATTTTTATAGATATCAAAACTAACATACAAGCTTCTTTTGACAATCTTCGTTGGACTTCAACAATCGCCAGCCTCTAGGTAGCTTTCTTGACAAATTGTGATTTAAAAGAGCTTTAATTAATAACACATAAAAATATAAGCAAGTGAAATTATACAACCTTTCACAACTATATCGAGGCCTCCGAAATCTATGCCAAGGTCTCCCGTTACATCCGTCACGACAAACTACCTAAACTAATCAATCACCTATCTCGTCAAGGATATCGCTTCAACTCAATTGCAGTTCTAAAAACCTATTTATCTCGCAAAACAAAACCCGCGTTGCCACACTACACAACCAAACGATTTTCCAACAATCAACCTAATATCCAGATTTATCACTTACTCCTTGGTTTTAATTCCACAACTCCCGAAACATCGCACTTTGGCGATAAAACGCCAAATTGGCTCCCAAACATGTAACATTATGTATATACATATATATATATATATATATATATGTGTGTGTGTGTGTGTGTGTGTGTGTGTGTGTGTGTGTATGTGTGTGTGTGTGTGACATGCTTCGTATCCATTTCGTTATTTAAAATATAGCAATCGTGGTCCGAATGAATAGATGAGTCTACAGAGATCAATTAAATTCGTTTATTTTAATTATTAATTTACCAGAGCTCCCGCATAATTATGCAAACCACTCCATCCAGGCTCTCTCTCGAGACATACGTCCTCGCCCCATCAGATCTCTGTGTCGACTAACTTAGTTCTTTGTCATTCTCCCGCCCAATAATTTGCTAGCGCTTAATTTCGAATCCTCTGGAAGCTTCTCCTTACATAACCTTTAAATCCCTTGGCTTGAATAATCTCTTTTTAAAACTGGACCGTCAGGTGGCGGCCTCTATTGGTAACTTTTGCAATTAAAACCCTCGTTTTCTTTTTTCGACGATATTTCGTGTATTAATAGTATTTAATTTCTAATTCTATTTTTTTCTAAACAAAACTCACGTTTAAGGTTCTCCATAGTTAAGGCATTACATATATATATATATATATATATATATATATATATATATATCAAACATTATACAAATATTTATTAGTTTTTAATCAGTTTTTTAATCTGTGTATAGTTTAGCTTTAAATAGTTTTACTATATAAAATTACATAAAGCTGAATCAAACAATGTAAATATGTTCTTTAATTTTTAATCAGTTTCTTAAGCTGTATGTAGTTTAGCTTTAAATAGTTTTACAACTATATAAAATTACATAAAGCTGAATCAAACAATGTAAATATGTTCTTTAATTTTTAATCAGTTTCTTAAGCTGTATGTAGTTTAGCTTTAAATAGTTTTACAACTATATAAAATTACATTAAGCTGAATCAAACAATGTAAATATGCTCTTTAATTTTTAATCAGTTTCTTAAGCTATGTATAACTTAGCTCTATAAGTTCAGCCAAATATAGTTTTAAAACTATGTAAAACTATATACAGCTAAATCAAACAATAAAAAATATTCTTTAATTTTGAATCTGTTTTTTAAGCTATGTATAGTTTTGCTATATATAGTTTTACAGCTATGTAAAATTATGTATAGCAAAATCAAACAATATAAAAATATGCTTTAATTTTGAATCAGTTTCTCAAAAGGGTTTTATCTAACTTTCTATAAAATTTCCATGACTGTAGTTCAGTCATTCCGAATGTTCCAGCACTCTCGTCTGTAACCCTGCATTAAATCCTAACCGACATAGCCATTAAAACCTACATAATTATATTAAATACGCATTGCTCTGTAAATCTGCTAAAGTTCTTGATAGATATACCAAACCAGTGAAGGGAAACTATCGAAAAACTTCCAATTATAAAAACTTGTATTTAAATACACTCTCTTTTTAATCCATAGATAAAGTACTATTTAAGAACGTTTAAGCACATTGCTAGGAAACTTTTTAGAACCTATTTAAATGTCCATTCGTTTATTCCATTCCCATACTCTAAACACAAAATAATCATTACAGTTTAAGAAAAACACAAAATTTATAGATAACTTTAGTTAACTTTGTCTCCTTTTATTGATTTCAACATAACTATAAAACCTTCCACGTAAATTACTTCTTATTTCTCCTGCAAAAAGTTATGTTGTTTTGTGAGGACTCTAAACGGAGATGTAAACAGGAAATTCTCCTCCATTTTTTGTCATAAACTGTCTAAAACCAATATCTTTTACGTGCCACATTTTCTCCTGTCCCACTAGTAAATTCTTCCACTTATAAACGCCATTTTTAATCTGAAGTGTTCGATATCAGTATTAGCAGACTAAAAATTCCTCCTGCAAGTATAGTTTAAGTTATACGTTCTTCGTAAGAGAACTGAATGAGCAAGCAAATCATCAAACAAGTAGTAACCCGAAGTCTACTAAGCATTTCATTGACTTAATATTATTATCTGTATCCGTACCAACAAATAGTTGGATCAATTATTCCTCTTTATGCAAGCCAAAATTGAGTAAACCGATATTCTAGAATAAAAGAAATAAAGATATGAATTTTTCATGTATGTTAAAGAAAGACGTTACTGTAAAAGGAAACATCTGTAAGAAGAAAAATATTTCGTGCTTACCAGACCTAAATTATTCATTCATGAAAGAAAAGGGCTTAGTATATATAAGTTTCTTCAAAAGATATTTATAAGTTGTAAAATAGCCTTAGAATAATCTAGGCGTCCATGTGTTGGGGCAGTCAAGGAGACACAGAGAATTGGCCTTTATTATACATTTATTTGACAATACTAAAAAATTCTTTTAAAGTAAAATTATTAATAGAATAAGATTCTCCTTCATATTATCATTTAATACATGAGAAATCAGAAGCAGAGACAAAATATTCGAACAAAGCAATTATTTCTAGGATCTTACGGGAGGCACTTACTACTATTGAAGAATACAGCAAGGAATGATTTCATTGACAGGGGCCCACATCATGTCATATGCAGCAGCATCATGTCGGATTCCAGGAATTTCTGCTAGACTCCAAGACAGCTCAATTGGCCTTCTATAACGTGCGAGCTCCAGGGAACCGCAAGCGAAATCTCTCGACCTTCTCTTGTTTGCTTGTTTTTTTCTTGAAGGGGCTGTTGTCCGTTCACCGGGGCCATTTTGGCCCTCCTTTTATTACTCATTGGACAGCGGGCTGAATTTCTCATAGCAATTCCTGCCCAAATTGGTCCCTTATTTCACTGCTCATGTTCACAGTCTACAAGTACCTCCCCACCATAAATTTCGTTTGAAATACAACTTTGGCCATTATCTGAAAGTTTTATTTTGGGCCATAAAATACCGTCACTATCTATCTTGTAATATTTATAGTCTTTTGATCGCTATCAATGGCCACACAGGCAGCTCTTCTTTTACACGCCACTTTAGTGTTAAAGTCTCTAGTTATATTTTTGCCTCTGAAGTTGTTATTAGAGTTTTATTATTGACCATCTCTCGTCCACACACCGCGATGAATTATAACATTCAGCGCTTCTACAATATTAATTAATCCAATATTCATTGACTGAGTTTTATTGTTACATTTATCCATATTGGTACATTTATCCATACATTTATCCATAGAGTAGTCAATTTAAATGACTGCTCTACAATATAACATATTGTAGAGTAGTCATTTAAATTGACTACTCTACAATTAAAAATTAAAGGACAAAAGAACTTTGTAATAATAGAAAACCAATAAAGATATGAAATTCGCACGCGTGCAAAAGAAGCTTTGATACTGTAAAGGAATATGTTTATAAGAAAATAAATATTTCATGCTCACCAAAACTAAATTATTTTTCGGTAAAAGAAGGAATTTTTCACGACTATACACATTTCAAAACTGCCATCTCTCTCGAAAAATACATCCTTCCCTTCCCAAACTTAACGGGATGGTGGACATTACAAAGCGATTTTTGAAATTTTTACCACAGAGATATGAAATTTTGCATATATTTTCATTAAAGTATAGCTATATCAAACACTTATAAAATTTTATAAATTTTTTTTAATTTTATATTTTAAAAATTGTAATTATTTTTATTATATTAAAATGCTCCTTGGGATCCAATTTTTAACTCCCCCCCCCCTTAATTTGGCATTTATATTGCTTATAAATACCTTTTAAACAGAGTTATGTATTACTTTGTGCTTTCGTTGGATAATTAATTTTTAGGAAATATTTTTATGCTTGTACTCTGAATTTTGTGAAATTTTTGTACTTTTCTACACTTAAGTTAAACTTTGATAATCTTAATGATGTAGAAACCTGAAATGTGTGCATAACTTTATTTTAATGTATAAGAGGAGTCTTTATCATAAATTTTATAAAACTTCGTCAAAAATTATGACGTAAGGAGCATTTCAAAGGCTTGCAAATCGGGAAATAACTCATTTTAAGAAAAAGCCATTTAAAAGAAGTTTTATTTTTCACCTACCTTTAATATTTACTTTTCTAAAGCCACCAAGTTTTCATTTTACTTTTCACTACATATTTTAAATGCATATTTTAATGCATTTTATTTCAATATTTACATATTTTTAAAATATTAATACACCAAAAAAAATTCCAATTTTTGTTCGATATTTGGTAATTTGAAAGTCCACCATCCTCTTAGCTGCGTTTCTTGTTAATCTTAAAAGCATAATCACCTCCTATTACCGTATGGATATTTTTAGAATTCTTAAGAGCATTTTTTCAGAATTTTTAAGACTTTTTAAGAATATATATCTTTGGACACTAAAATAAAGCATAGAAAAAGGAATTTAACTCTGTGAAAGCACCGCAGATCTGTTGTGTTGACGATGGATGAAAACACACTGACATCGGAGACCCATACAAGCAAGTGACGTGAGGTGTCAAATTTTCCACCTCTAGCGACAAGTTGGCACACAAAAAATTCTAGATTTTGAAGCATTTTGAATATCTTATATTAGGATGAAGGATTCTCATCCTATATTAATGTAAATTTTCGTGTCCCCTATCGATTAATACAACAATAAATACGTGATTAGTATAGCCATATAAAAACCTCCCCTTTAAGTAAATAAATGTAAGCTTCATTTTATATTTCGTTTCTCTGCCATTTTAAAGAGTGCATCAATATTTAAATTTTTCGAATTAATGCTATCGTGATAAATACCTGAAAGAACGTTATATTTTAATAAAAACATGTCGAACATTTCCTGCAATGAAATATATCATTTAATTTCCATATTTATAAGAGTTTGAAAAAGCCCGAATTAATTTACTTTTCTTCTGGTAACGATTAAATGCTAGACAAATTGATAAAACATTCTCCATCTCCAAACACGATTTTTGCACGAATACGTGAAGAAAAAAGCATTCTTTTATTTATGTTTACAACTTTTCCGGGATCTCGCATACCTCCAGGCATAAAATTTCAAATATTCTATCGAAAAGGAAATCGTGTGCAGTAGGTAATTTGAGAGCCCATTTGCATCGAACGCCCCTGAAACTACGGTTACAAGCTATGAAAAATTAGCATAATAATGTTTTTATGTTCCGCGCGGTTCATTCTCCACTCCGAAATGGATATAATACGTTACGTAGAACTACATCTATTACACGGCGTAAAAATGCGATAAACAAGGCTTTTGATTTTATTGTTACTTTGTGTAGTAGGCAGCGAAAACTGGTAACCTTAAAAATTTAAATGTAAGCCGATAAGAGTCCCAGAAGAGATTTTGGGCACGTCAGAATTATTTTACACTACACCAGCCATAGCCTTTTGATCACTCACTATTTATATGTGAAAATTTCATAAAAATATTCCCCTGTTTACCAAATATAATTAAATTCATACTAATTATATGTAGATTTTACATTATTAGAAAAATATTGCGTCAGAGGCAATAAACAGGCCAGTTTTACAAAACTCGTCATTATAATTAGTTTTTGAAGTGAAAATTTTAAATTTATTTTGCATTTTCTTCTTAAAAGTAGAAATTTACATTTTTTTAATTTCAAATTAAAAATTTATAGTAGCGTCGGTTATTTCCCGAAAATTTGATAATTTTGCAGCTAGTAAAAAATTTATATTTTAACCGACCTATACCAGCATCTCATGAAATTTCTTGAGACGTTATCTGTCATAAACGTCATTTCAGCTTAATGATGATTTCCTAGATCTCAGTTGCCATTATATTACCTTGGCTTCCAGAAACAGTCGAGGTTTGCACCTGTCTCTTTGGAATTTCTAGCTAGACTACCCACAGTGTCGTACAATCGCTTTTCTTGGAAGGAATTTCTTTATTGGCACTTTCTTTCTTTAGGCACTTTTCGTAGAAATCCTTTGTCCTGTGAGGACAAAGGCTCCTGGGAGACCTCTCTTGTTCACCAACTATTTCTCTATCTTAGTATCAGTGACAGCCTCTAAATAAAGGCTCCTGATACTAAAATGGCTGAAAAAATAACCAAAAGTAACAGAAAAAATATAATAATTAATTCAAAAGAACGGAAAATTGTAGTGCTGCCATCTATTGGTGAAAATCTCAAGTGTGTGATGGGATTGTTTTAGCACCACGTAATTCAACTGAAAAATAAACGTTAAAAAATATCATAAATGATATTTTTTGTTTAGAAAATAAGTTTAAACAATGAAAAATGTAATTAATGACATTTTACAATTATAAGTATTTTCAAAATTCTTCAAACAATGAGCAGTCTTTAAGACACTTTTTATTGATTACTTTAGCCAAATTTCATGCTAAAATGAAGAACCCTGTTATGTTCTGCCATTTACAACCTAAAATTATAACTAAAAATGAATTACATTCTATATTTGAAATACAGCTCAAGTAAATAGAATTTAAGGAATTTTTTTTTAATTAGGTGGGACTCTTTTTAACTCACCATGCCAGAAAGGGTTAAACTATGATTTTTCTTTTTTTGAATCTGAAACTCGGTAATCAATTTTAATGTAACTTGATTTATTTCGCTCCAGTTATTATTTTTTTTATGATTACCATAACCTCACAGTTGATGCTACTGTAGACGAATTACTGAGGAACATACTGTAGCGACTTCCACGTGGAAATTCACTTCACACGTGGGAATTAGAAGAAAAGGCCACCCAGGGGAGCGTTCACGCTTATAATGAATTTATTTCATCTGTCGAAAAGTGACAGCGTGCCGCTTGTCAACAACAGTCTAGACCTGATTCGATTCGCCTATGTCATTTCTTCTGAGGGGCCACTTACGCCGAAAGGGATTCAACAGACTATTGTCAGAGTTTAGACCGACTGGCACCTCCAGGTGATAAAGACGCACACGCGGCAGTAAACCCGTTACAAAGGAAGGCGTAGCCAGACCGCCCCCGGAAATTCCAATCGAGGAAGTATATAAAATGTACCGCCGGAATAGAGTCAGTGGTCACTAACAGGAAAAGGCCTCGTGCCATCCTGAGTCTTTCGTCTTAATTTTTTGTTTGTCCTCGCCATTTAAATAAAATATAAAAAATATAAAAAACTATACTTGGCTTTGCCAAGGCAAAAAACATTTAAAAAATTTTATAAAATAAAATAAAAATCTATTTACTATCCTTAAACTTCCTTCTAGCACTTATTATTCGTCTCTGAATAAATCCTTTTCGATCTGCTCATATTCCTAGTATTTGACCTCACGGATTCTGAAACTTATCTCTCTATCCAATCACTTTTCTTCCTCCTCTCTCCACTTGCCAATTGAAAACCAGCTTACAGACAGCCATTGACTCCACCCCTATCAGCGAATCAACACGAAGATCCTGGAGACATTCAATGAGAACTCTTCATTTCAGCCTCCAATGTTCTGACCAAAAGACTTACTGCTTCACTTTTGTGTTGCATTTTTCATTACAGAAGAAGATAATAAAGGACATTCCTTTCTCATTTCGGTGACACTTTCGCTCTCCGTTGACATTTTTCTGAAATATCTGTGTTAGAAGGCGTTGGCCTAGGTAACACAGTTAACCACATGTTCCTATGGTCCTACTGTCCATTGGAGTCAGTGGTTAGTAGCGACTTAGAGACGGCCAATGAATATACTTCGATAGCGCCTATGCCGAGAGATGCCGGACAGCGGAACGCTGATGAATCGTCTGACCTGCTCCGCCGCATCCGAGAACCCACTCATTTAACATTTTGTTTATATCATGTATTGTAGCTTGTATTTAATCCAGACTGATATTAAAGGATTTAAATACTAAAAAGCTGACAGTCTTTATGTAAGACAAAAGTCCTTACAATACTCAGAGTATTGTTAGCATCATACATATGTCGGATACTTCCGAATTCTGTAGAAAAGGCAACTTACATCGTATTTCTAATCACATTTCTTGTCGTACATGGGTTTCATGTATCTGTAGTATCGAATATGAAATATTATTTTAAGCATATTCTTCCGTATTATCTAAATACAGTGGTTCCCCAAAGTGTTCGTACACATACGATTTTCAATGAAATAGGGGTCTGTCCACTAATTAAAATGAATATTTCAGAATGGGTATTTAATAATCAGATCTATAATCTATTCTTAACAAAACTACATGAAATATTTTGAAAACATAGTAAAACTTTATTTTTAAGAAACCAGTAATCAAAAAGTAACAAAAACTTTATCTCACAAAAGTCATTGTACACTGAAATATTTTCGGATAAATTCATAATTAAAATTATCGTCTGGCCTTTTATTTTTATTTTTGAATTGTGGTGGCACTTAAAATATCGTTTGGCTTTAATTTTTGCTTACCTACTCCGTAATATTCTATTTATTATTTAAAAATGCCTCGTAGTCGTAAAGAAACAACAGTGGTAAATCAGTTCAGAATATTGCTAAACTACTTAATTTATCCCATTCTACTGTGCAGTATGTGATAAAACGCTTTAAAGAAGAAAATCGGATCGAAAACAAGGTAAGAAAAGGTCGTCCATCAAAGTTAACAAAACGTGATCAGAGATTTATAATTAGAAAATTTGTGAAAAATCCACGTTTGAGTGCTGTAAAAGTTTCTGCAGAATTTAATGAAACATTTTCTACTTCAATTTCACCTGAAACTGTTCGACGAGTTCTCAGAACAGCTGGATTACATGGGCGTTCTGCCCGTAGAATTTTTTTGTGAGTGAGAAAAACAGAAAGCTTAGGCTTTCCTTCGCACTATCAATGATAAATAAGCCCCAAACATATTGGAATAATGTCTTATTTGCCGATGAACATTTTTGGTTCCGATGGGCGTATAATTGTATGGAGAAGAAAAATGAGGAACTTAATCCCAAGAACTTAGTAGGAACAGTTAAGCATGGCGGTGGATGTGTCCTTGTGTGGGGGCGCATGTCAGCATCAGGACTAGGAAATTTGGTATTTATTGATGGTATAATGAATCATGCTGTTTTTATAAATATTTTAAGAGACAATTTAAAATTATCAGCTCAAAATTTGGGTATTGGAAACAACTTTGTTTTTTATCAAGATAACGATCCTAAGCACACGGCTCACAACGTTCGCATCTGGTGTCTCTATAATTGTCCACAAGTTTTGAAAACACCACCTCAATCGCCAGATTTAAACCCAATAGAACATATTTGGAGAGAACTGGAGGTTCGAGTACGAAAACACGGCATTCACACGAAAAGCGAACTAAGAACAATTATGATGGAAGAATGGATGAACATTGATGCAGAAATTACAAAAGAACTAGTACAATCTATTCCCAGGAGTTAAAAGCTGTTGTGGATGCTAAAGGATATCCTACTAAATATTAATTTAACGAAAAATTAGAATATTTACTAATATGTAGAGATTTTTTTACAAGTGTACGATGACTTTTGTGAGATAAAGTTTTTGTTACTTTTTGATTACTGGTTTCTTAAAAATAAAGTTTTACTATGTTTTCAAAATATTTCATGTAGTTTTGTTAAGAATAGATTATAGATCTTATTATTAAATACCCATTCTGAAATATTCATTTTAATTAATGGATAGACCCACATTTCATTGAAAATCGTAAGTGTACGAACACTTTTGGGAGCCACTGAATATAAAGCAGTTTCGTAACTGACTGACTGACAGATAACGCACAAACCACTGGACCTAAAGGGTTGAAATTTTGCATAGCAATTCTTCTTATAGTGTAAAGGTGCACTAAGAAAGATTTTTGAAAAATTCTTCTTAGATTTTTTTAAATTAAATTTTAAGGTGTTTTTGTAACATTTTTTAAAGTTTGCATTTAAAATAATACTCTGAGGATTACAAAATTTACATCACAAGAAAGATCATAAAATTTCCTTCAAAATGAAATCTTTTTCAAATCTTTACCTCCATTTTCTGATTTTTGGTTAATTTTTAAAAATTAATTTTTAGAATTTAATTTATTAAACGCTGATCACGTGGTTTCATTTCTTTTTGTGATGCTTTAAATTAATTTTGCCTCGCGTGCATAACAACGAAATAAATTGACATTTTTTTTCTTTCTAATGCGGCAGACGATTGGACATTATCCAAAAAAATATTAAAATACAGTAAAAGAAATGTTCCTCAAACTGTACTATATTAGCTGTACTATATTCTTTAGTATGTTCTATTAGATTTAATTTCAATATTTCCTTCTACGTTATTTTGTCTATAAAAATATCCGTTACGATGTTTTTATAAATATATTTTTTTTGTTTTTTGGGGGCATTAATTGCATACATTGACCGTTGTATTTATTTTAAATATATTTTTTGGCATTAACTACATACATTGACTGTTGTATTTAATTTGAATGTACTCCGTAGCGAAGCACGGGTATTCAGCTAGTAGATACATAAAGTTACTAGACATACGTACTAATTGTCATACAGAATGTACCAAGAATAAAATGAATCAGCTTTAACGATAAAGTTTCATAAAAGCTTCGACAAGGAATTTCTCAAAGGAGTTCGACAAGGAATTTCTCGATTTTGGCTGAACCTTAAGGTTCATAGCAGAAAATTTTAGACAAGTAATTTATTGATAAATCTAAATGGTCACAAAATTTTACACTAAAAGTTACAATATGGCAATATCACCCACCACTTTAAATAGATGTGGATGAACAAAAACAAGTGATTTTTAACAGTAACAAAAGAAATCTGTACAGTAAACGGGAGCAAAATTTTCGCACAAGAAATTTCTGTTTTCAGGAAAATGCACATTTTTGTTCCGAAATCGTGATTATTTCATAACGTTACATACTGATAATAATTATAACCTTTCTGGCCAAAGGATCGCACAGTTAAAGCCATAGTGTGCCAGATGTCCCAATGGTAATTAACGACAGCCGGCTAGCAAGACACAAAGGCTCTTTATTAGACAGGACATCTTGACACAAACATATAACATAGCAGAGTAACTCTGGAACACAAATCAAGAAAAATAATAATTTCCTACACTTCTCTTTCTTTTCCATTCTCCCCTAACAGACAGAAAGGCCTTCTTTTGGTAAAGGGGGGGGGGGGATAGAGTTGCTTTTGCCTCAACGACGACGACAATCATATTTATTACAATGGAAGTATATTCGACAGATGTTACATATTGTTACTCACACACACATTCTTGCCAAAAAATAAAAAGAAAAAAAGAAAAAGAAAGAAAAAATTCTAACACCTAATTTCAGGTTTATCGAATTTTAAAGAATCATTAATCTTCGAAATTTATAAATTGTGCTAAAAAAGAAAATAAATAAATAAATCGGTTATTTGATCAAAGGGAGAAAATCAAAATACGACTTTTAGGAACCCCGATTAATTTGGTTTAAAAAATGTATCCCAAATACAAAGATCTTAGTATGAGATGCAAAATATTCACAATGTCAGCCTAAGCTACCAATACGAACAGTAAATTTTTCTGTGCTAAACAATGCTCATTAAAATTTCAGCTGGGTTGAAAATATAGTTTTTCCCCCAATGGTTAAACCACCAAAGTTCAGTTTGAAACAATGGATACTTTAATATCCCAAAACTAAATATTTTGATGTATTCCATCACGTAAAATCCAATTTTTAGATATTTACATTAAAATTCTTTTTCGTTACGCATCGCTTGCCATAAATAACGACATTCCTGATTAATACAATTGATATCTGCCTTCACACATTTTACTGCCTGTAAAAATATTCGTTCCATTTTCAAACCTTTGCAAAAAATTATAAGAAAAACTTGGAATAGCCTTTTTTTATAGATAAAATTCTCTTACTTGCTCGTTATTTTCTTTTTAATTTAAAGTGAATTTAGATATTATATTTGATTCCCTACTTATTTCATATGTACCAAATAAAAGGAATTGCGATGCTGCTGCCATCTTACTTTGTTCTTAAAAATTATTTACTCTCTTGAACTCGATTTTTTTTCTGTAAACTTTACATACAGTGCTGCTATCTGTCGGACTTTTATAAATCAATCTGAGCGTTAGGAAATTTAAGCCCTAGAAGCATACACAATTATTTTAGAAAGAAGATTTACGAATAAAAGATCTTTTGAGAGGGGCCCGGACACATTTTAAATATTTTTTATTTATTGAGTTTGAATTTTGAATTCTTTTGTGATGGTTAACCATATAATTTGTAAACAAAATTCCATCATAAAACTTCTCATTTTTTTTAAATTTTAAATTTTAAAAAAAAAGTGGGGTAACTATAAATAGTTATAACTCGAAATATTATTTGTCGAATTTCAAAGTATTTTTCATATAATTAAACAGAAATATATAAGTTTTAATCTCAATGTAGCATTTTTAAAAATATTAATTGTTTTAAAAATATTTAAAGTAAGTTTTTTTTAATGATGTAACTTATTTTTCAAGTATCACATTTTCAAAAGAAAATATTTTTTCAAATATGCTGAGTTAAAATTAAAGTAAAATATTTGAAAAAGACATGTTTCAAGTTTCAACCATTTGTCTTTAACGGTTCTTCACTTGTAACAATTTAAAGACAAGAAATGGTGAAAAAATCCATCAAGCAGAAAAACGCATTTAAAGCTTTAAACAAAGATTTGCTGCTAATAGAATGTTTAAATGCCTTTTAAACGCTTCCAGGTGAGTAAGTAACTCCTTCCTCTAGCTTAAACTTCTGATTCAGTTTAATTTTTGCCATTTCAACCTTCTTTCTGTACTGTTTAAATGTCTCAGTTGATCTAACCGCTTTACAATTTCACTTTTCGTAGGAACTTTAAGTACTACAATTTGATTGTGCACGTAGAGTTTTTTTCATAATTTTAGCCTTTGCAACTTCAGATTTTCTTTTCCTAGGTATTTCTAAAGATTTCTTTCAGGAAACCTTTCAAAATTTCGTAAAAAATCATAAAAATACTTAAATAATTGCTAAGTTTGAAATATCAGAACAATTATTCGAAAGCTAACCATAGTTAAAACATAAACCACTTCATTTCATATCACTGTAGAAGAAGTAGATGTGTATATACATTAAGTACCAGAATTAAATATAAATTCCTTTAAAATTTAAATAATAATATACATTAGTTCAGAAAAAAAAAACGTGTCGGCAAAAAAAAAAAAAAAGAAAAAAAAAGAAAAAAAAAAAAGAAAGGAAGAAAGAAAGAAAAAAAAAGGCGTGTTTACATTTCAAAGGAGGTTGTTTCCATGACAACCACTGCTTGAAAGCTAGATTTTGAAAACAAACCGAAACAAAAAAAATTAATATTTCCTGTTCTAATTAAGATAGAAACATGATTTAAACGTCATTTTAAGCGGGGAAAAAACAGATCATTTTTTAATGCAATTTTTTTTTTTTTAAATTTTGGAGATTTTTGTGTCCCGCATTAACACCAGAATTTTTTATTAACAATGAACCGCCTAATTTAATAAATTTCGTTAGTATCCACTCCATGTTAATGATTATAAAACTAAATAATAATGAATTACGATATATTTCAGACGATAAGATGCACCTCAAATTTATGGGAGGATTTTTAAAAAAAGAATACTTTGTATTTTGTTAGGTATGTAAAGATATTTTCAATTTCTTACTTAATAAAGATAAAAATTTATATATAATAAATATATTAAATAATTCATATAACATAGATAATATATATAATAACTATACATGATATATAAAATAAAATATTAATTTTATTTTAATGTTACCTTCTTACCATAAGACGCACCCTAATTTTAAATCGATTTTTTTATGTAAAAAGGCGCGTCTTAGGGCCTGTTCACATAGCAGTCCGTTAGCGTAAGCGTTAAATTTTAACCAATCATATAGCTCAGCGCAATGACATCATCCATTGACTCCCAAAAAGCACACATCAGGCCCGACCTGGCCGGAGCCCCACTGGGTAAATCCTGATGGTGCGGAGAGACCCGCAGCAGGCAACCACTCCACGCACGACCCAGACAAGGTCCCACACACACAGCCCACAGGACACACACCACAAGACAGTCGTGCTCCGAGCAGAACAGACGGATGTGCCAGAAGAAAAATAACTTTTAATTTGGAAGACTAAAAGCTCTGCCGGAGGACACTCGAAACCACCAACCAACAGGACATTAGCAGAAGAAGAAGGTGGTGAAAGGAGAAAAATGGCCCAAACGAAACGACGGCACAAAGTTAGTGGCTGTGAGCGATTACGCGAAGACAAGTTACCAGAATTAAGTATTAGCAGTTACTGGCGCTGACTAAGAAAAAAGATTAAGAGAAGACGGCATCGATACAAATCCGAGATAGGAGACGACCTGGCCAAAATTGGGAATGGTCGATTTTGAGAGGGAACAGTCGCAACCCTGGGCGCAGAACCAGCAACATGGTAAAAACCTCATCGTTGCTGTGCAACCCACCCTGCGGAACCTTCGTGAGCCGGCTTGTCCTGTATTCGCCAAAGGGCACCACCCCAATGACGAGAACCGGGACCTCTAGGGTTGGACCATCTCAAGGAAGGCCCAGCTAACCTAGCAAGGCTGTAGTCGATAGGTCAGAATCCTAGGACAAGACCAAATCTCCTGACTTACGCAAGTCCCGTGCCATTTCGCTCATCATAGCAGGTCCTAACCTTAACCCTACCTTGCCTCTGGAATCCCTACTCACCACAAGTGCTGAGTAGTTCCTCCTCGGGGAATCCTATCTTTACAATCTGGACCATTCAGATCAACTAATGAATTCAAATTGAGCTAAGCTTAAGCCGGAAAATTAATGTTAGCGCTGACAGAAAAATGGTGTTGAAGAGAGAGGGGTTAGTCAGCATGAGTTAGGCTCAACTACGGCTTACTAAGTAGGTTTGGCAGCAGGAGGAATAATTTAATGGGTGAGATGGTGAAAAGAAATACTTACAAACGACCCCCGGCGTTGAAGTAGAAGTTACTGCATATAATCCTGCTGGAAGTTTCGACGTAAACATGTTAGCATGTTAGTTTAGACCTTGTTGCCATTTTTCTTCTCCTACAGTTACTTAGTCAACCAAAACTGAAATTTTGAAACCCCTGCCTAAAAGAGAATTTCGGCTTAGGAGATAAGTAGAGCGCTATCCTCTTCTGCCGTGACCCCGGCGGGCGCACCTAACAAGTCCACTGGTGTAAGCGCCAAAAGATCTTTACCATGGAAGTAGTTGTTGGGCCGGCAACAGAGCACAACCTGAATGGGGAAAAAAGAGGGAGGGAAACCTAGCCAGTTATTTTTGGTGGTTTATTACCTTTTTTTTCCCATTAGTGTTTTAATAATGTTAGTGAAACTTGGGAGCCTAAAAATGTTAATTGTTAGTTAGTTACTTGCCGGGGAGCTGAAAAAGGAAGGTTAATGTATCATCCATTGACTCACGTATCATCATCCGTGAACACTCCATTGACCTTTTTACGCTTACGCTAACGGACTGCAATGTTAACAGGCCTTTATGATCCGAAAGATTCGGTATTAATTTATTCCAATTAATTTATTCCGAAATCTAAAAAAAAAGGAATTTTTGTCAGCTGGATTATGAAAAGCAGTTATGTCAAAATATTTAAAGCAATTGAAAAATTCTAGTAAGTTAAAAAATTTGGTACAAAAGCAATGATCTATAGACTTTATTAGATTTTTAATACAAAAAGTTATTTACTATATTCTTGTTTTCTGAATTGCTCAAAATTATAAATTAAGACATATGGGGACATCGCAATAATTAAGTTCCATTTTTAACCAAAACAGGATTTGTGTTCAAGAGAGCAGAAACTTGATACCTGAATATGTATTTATATATTGCAAAATATTTCTCCCGCTTTTCTTCAAGGATAGTCAGTTTCTATCCAAAAGGCAGTAACGATTAACGAGCATATTCCACTGGTCGTTGAAAATATGGTTCAATAGCAGATAAAGGCTCATATTTCATGTTCTTTTTTCATAAATTCTGCTATACTTTCAGAAAAACGAATTGAATTTTGCAAGAACTGAGATATTAAATCGCATATTAGATAGCTTCTCGGTTTAAACTTTTTTGAAAATTAAAAGTTTAAAATGAACCAACGAAATCAGGTATAGCAATATCCATCCTTTTATAATTTTTAAATACTATATATGTTTACGGTTCTACTATTTTATCTTTTCTGCTCTATAAATAACTGTAAATTTAAGTAATAAATTGGATCCGCATTAAAAAAAATATTCTGCAATTTTTAGAATCCTTGCATAGATAACTTTTCTTCGGCGAAACATTACAAACGAATAACGAAAATAAATTTAGACCAAAATAGTCTGATTATATTGTTTTGGGGTTCTTGGATTATTTATTAATCTTCTATGTTTTTTCCTCGAGTAGTCTTTTGAAATCGGCTTGAAATTATAAGTCCCGGTCTAATTAGCCCTTGTGCAGCAAAAGTTGACCGTAGCGCTCTCAACCAACTCAACTCAACTCGCATTTTCCTCGATATTTTCATATTACCTGTAAAAGTATTTATTCCTTCACAATAACGTAGTTGCTAAAAAGCTAACATTTCTTACTTCTTATCTTACTGCACGCCAAATCCAAAACTTCGTTCCATTAAGGGTGTTTTAGCAACACCCCCTATATCCGATATGGGGGTGTTGGTTTTAGCCCTTGAATTTTTCTTCTACGAACTGTACCTGGTGTAATGTGGTACGCTTCTACATCTTAAACTCCCTTTCTTGTGTTTCTTACTTTATTCTATTATTTCTAACAGTTCTGGGCTCCAGGTAGCCTATGGGTAGCGCATCGGTTTCGGTACTGAGGGTGCTCGGATCGAATCCCGAAGAGCTCCGTTAAAATACTTTCGTGACTAGGCCGGATATGAGCGCGTTATATCTGTAGGCCAGAAAGTCCTTCTAAGAGGTCAGTGGGTGGGGAAGGTACGATACTCCAGATGTCGCTCCTGGGGATGTTCGGTCAAAATTGTGGTGGCACCTAGCCAAGTCGGACTTCGACCCTTGTGGTGCTATTACAAACCGGAGCCACACTATTCAGCCTGAAGCCTAAATGGATCTGGTCCGGAAACTTCTGGCCAAGGAGCATTAGGAACAACAAGGTACAGTTCTATAAAGTTCTATCGAATACCGAAGGTACTATAAGAACAAAATGTAAACCAACTTAAGATCATATGAATATCGTGTTGTGTGTATTGTAGCGTACTGGAAATAGGGTCTTATTTTTTTCCCGAGACCCCACAAGGGCTTGAAACACAGCTGCGTGTTTTTCAAGGAATGTGTTGTTCGGTTTCACCAGTTCGGAACACGTGGGGGGATTTAAAACCGTTTTCCTTACAGATGCAGCCACTAAAGCTGTCATCTGAACGTTTCTGCAATGTAGTAAAGTTCGGCGTCTAAGAAGAGCTGTCAGCCGATAAGCTGCCGGCCCCTCCACCCCTTCTGAAAATCCAGACGATTGGGGAGAGACGCTTGAGAACGCGGGCGGTGCGGATGTGTGTTTAGGCTCCGTACGTTGTGAATCTGCACGGGTTTTTTAAATTGAATATGTTGCACTGTTTTAAATGTTAATTATTTTTGTTAATAAATTGTTAAGTTTTGTTTTAAAAATTTGGCCTTCGTTTGTTAATTAGAACTCTGTCTTTCTTGGTATTGATCAATAGTTGTGAAATTTCTTCAAAATGCCTCAGAGAGAATAGCCTTACCTACTTGTCGTGACGCTACAGTATAATTAATTATGCTTGCGTGATTTTATTTTTAAAAATACAGTAGGTTGAAGAAAATTCTTCTCTGCCGTTTAAAATGATACACAGAGTTATGAAATGCTGATCGTGCAAATGTTATACAATGTTATAAAATGTTGATCATTTTAAATGTCATACAAGGGCAATTTCCCTTTAATAATTTCCGATAAATAATTTTCTTAATTAATAGTTTTAGCTATGCATTCGAAGGCTATGAATATACAGGGTGTTTCAAAAAGAATCATCTGATTTAAAAATATCATAACTATTCATCTTTTAATCGGTTTTGATCGAATAATGTATAGGCAGAAAGAGGAAAATCTCCAGTTTAACGCGGTTGCCGACAAGTAGCACTAACGCTCTTCCTTCGCCCGCCACTTCAGTGTTTGTAATTATGGCGACTGCACAACAGAAATCATTTTGTGTTCTACGCTTTGCTAAGTGTGAGTCCGTAACAACTGTTCAGAGTGATTTTCGTCGACAAAACCCTGGTAGATTGAAGTTCCTACCTCTCAGAGCATTAGGCGATGGTATAAACAATTCCAAGACACGGGTTGTCTGCGCACGCATAACAGCTGTGGAAGCAGTGTATGCAGACATGCTCGCAAAAGTTTGGGACGAATTTGCCTAACGTATAGATGTATGTCGTGCATCCAAAGGTGGACATATAGAGCACCATTAATTTGGTTTGTAAAAAAACTTTATGATTAGCCATATAATATAAAATTAATTTTAAGTTTCTATGTTCAATATTTTTCATAATATACTCATTTCAAATCGGGTGATTCTTTTTGAAACACCCTGTAAATAAATCCTGGTCTTGCATGTAATTTTGTTTTCTACCGTTTGACAAAGATTGAGAAATTCTTCCAAACGGCAAAAATAACCTCTTAAGGTAATGCATTTAATTAAAGTAAAAAGTATGTAACAATACTTGAAAATGAAAGCTGGTTGTACTTTTATCTAAACTAAATGCTTAAAAACGACAATTTTGTGCCCAAAAAATTCTTGAAATAAATAGATGAAATCATACATAAAATTGCAGGGGAGAAAAATTCGAAAGAATCAAATCGTTTTAATACTTTTTAAATGTTGTGTACATTTTTTTTTTCTTTTCTGCTATTCATGGATTTCCAAATTTCCTTTCATTACATACTAATTAATGACAGTCAAAATAGCAGCTTTACTTGGCTATTATGGGTAACAAAATACATGATGCGCCCGCTCTTGTAACGTTTTCCGGACAAGATACGAGAATCCTTTAAAGTGTACTGCCTTTGCCATGAAAAGAAATATTATTGACTGGAAAAATCTTTGCACGAGAAATTCACAAGACATCACTAGGATTACTACCTTTTGTCACAAAAACCGAGAGATAATGCTCTCATTCGAATTGCCACCAAATATACCTCGAATAGCTCGATGTCAGCACCGGAGGTGGCCTCCCCCCCCCCCCCCCCTCCAAAAAAAAAGGACAGAAATAGTGAGTCCGCACAGGCCCTTTCTGCCTCACACCCTCTAAGGGTCATTCGGTCCCCCCCCCCTGTGTTAAAGGGGTGAAAGGTATCTAAATCCAAGGGGGTCGCAAACCACCTCTTTTGCAAGAAAAAACTCAGATGGGGATCTCGTGGTGTCTATTTCTTCTAAAAGTCCTTCAGTCTTCTTCTAAAAGTTGTCGGTGGAGCTTGCGCGTCGATGCTGTACTGTTTCACAATATTTATTTACATCATTTTGAATTTTGGCATTATGAGTAAAATTTTTTGGGGGGGATATATGTCTCAATAATACCCCCATGACCACCTCTTATAGCGCGTGCAGACTTGTACAGCGCTCTCTGCCTATTCCAGTGATTTATGTTTTCTGTACTCTGTTCCCTGCGTAGATCGCTAGCTCTGGCGGTCCGTGAGCATTTCATCAAAGGCAAACTCGAGGTCTCGGGGGTCAAATGGTGACAGTGGGGGCGGGTCACACTAGATCAAGCAACACAAAGTCTTTGGCGGCTTGAATGGGGGGGTTCTAAATGGGGGAATATCTGGAAGACACGTGTTCATTGGAATGGGGGTGGTTCTAAATACCGTGTCTAATGTTACCGTAACTAATGTTGACAGGAGAGTCGGGGAGAGAGCTCTGTCGAATGTGAATGCACCATTACAAATAGCCAAGAAAATATATATAGATTCGTCTTGTTCTTTGAAATGTTAGTATTTACATGCAAGAATTTATTACAATTATAATAGCTGAAAAAGTCTACATTCTTTTGCGATGTTTTGATTATTATTTTTTTATACTTCTATTTTAAATACTAGATACTCTTATGTAGAAGATACCTGAAATTCCAATTTTCTTTTTCTTTTCAATTTGATTATTTTAATTATTATTAGTAAGTAGTTATAACTGCTGAACGAAATTTTTTTCTTTTCAGTTTTTCTTTCTTAATTCGACGTGAACTTAAATAAGCTTGAATCCTGCTTTATGACAAACAAAATTTATTTCTCGACCATGAAGCCACAGCTGTAGCTTCATGTTTTCGACTTAATATTTAGAAAAAAAAATCGATCTCACTTAACTATCTGATTAAGGGAGTTCGATACACAAAAATGTACTTTTCTTTTTATACACGTACCGCAAAGATGTTTTACCCCAAAAGTGTCTTTATATAAAAATTATTATAAATATAAAATAAACTCAAAATTTTGAAATTTTGTTTTCAAGCAAATCAAAATTCAGCTTTTAAAATTTATTTAATTTTCGATACATATGCCGAACAAATAGCTCGATTTATAAAAGAATTTTCACTTTCAGATTTCCTAATGAACATTTTTTTCTCACTAGGAAAGTTTTCAAAATAATTTATCCTTGGAATTCATAAAAATTTAATTTAAAAAAATTTTTAATTTATTTAAAAATTTTTTTTTTAATATTTTCAGTATTCTTAATCTTAATCAAAAATCCCGATGACAATTTATTAAGATAAGAACTAAGAAACTCTGTACGAAATTTCATTCTGGAAAATTCAATTGAAGGATAAAGACATAAAATACAACTTGCATAGCAGAATACAGATGAAAAGTACACCTTAAAAAAATGTTAAGCGTAATCGTCGTAGAAACGTAGTTTCACCTACCGGATTCTCGAAGATCGAAAAATTTTACAACTACCAAAGCTACAACAATGTGATGGAGATGTAAAACTTTTTCACTCTTATGGAATGTTTAAAACGTAATGTAAACGTTGAGTCAATGTAAAGAAAAAGCACATAATTCTACAGTTTTTTTTTCATCGGATAATCCGACATAAAACTTTGTTACTTCAGTAAACCTTCAAAATAGGGTTTTCAATGATTTTACAGTTTTTGGAGTCCAAGGATTGTCAAAAACATTTTATGCTACCGATCGATTAATTAATCAGTTTGACAGTCATTCAATTTAACTAAAAAATTATCTTAGCCAGCGATACGAAATAAACCTATTAAATGCATTGATGAGCAGTTGGGAATCTATTAAGAGACAAAAAGAGAAAAATGAAATCGGTTCTTAAAAAAAGAGGTGAAGTACATTAGTTTTATTTCATGTAGGGGGTATGAAGGGTAGATTAATTAGCTGTAGTACAATGAAGTTTCAACTTCCCCCCCAAAAAAGGGCTGGCATTCGGTACCGGAGTCTGTGGGTTCGAGTCCCACTCTTGGCATGGATGTTTGTAGCCGTTCGGAATCGGCTTTAAGCTGTAGGTCCCGGTCTAATTAACCCTCGTGTAGCAAAAAATGACCGTAGCGCTCCAAACCAAACCAAAAAAAAAAAAAAAAAAAAAAACCCCAAAAAAAGGTTACTTTATTACTTCTTTTTTACCTTAAATATGATCATCATTATGAAGAAAGTCTTTGTTTGATCAATTTCAATTGAGGACTAGTTCACATCATACTTAAAGTTCATATTTTTTTTAAAAAATCAATATATTCAATTGATTTGTACAATAAAATTCTCTGCACATACAAATTTAAAGTCCAATGCTACCCTTTTAAACAAAAATATTCCCCTAGTAATGACACCATTTTCATAAAAAATTACTAATAAATATGTATATGCAAAATAATAATGATACCTTATGTATATAATTCAAAACATTATAGTCACTCTGATATTTTTCCCCTGTTTTAGCAAAATAAATGTGCTTGTTTCCCTCCTTTCCCCCCCCATAACAGTTACTTAACAATATCTTTTCTAAATTGATGCTCATTTCCTTTGATGATATATATATTTCAACTAAATTGCTAAAATGTCAAAGGTTCGGTAAACAAGATATTTCTCCTACCGGATACTTTTATTCCTTTGTTTATGTAAAATGTAACTGAATAAATACCTAGTTTTTGGTTTCAATTGTATATCCTTTATAACATGCCACCATTATTTTAAAATTTAATCAGTTTCATACATGATTTAATACTTTCACAAAGTCAATCAAATACACAAAAATATTTACAACTAATGTTGGGCATAAATTATATTTAATATACATTATACAGCAAAATAAAAACTTTTCATCAGCACAACTTTGATGGTTGTTTATTATTTTCTACATGTCTTCATAAGTTACTTTATTAGTTTGCTCTAAAAATCGAGCATATAATATACATAAACTAATACAGTTAAGCAACAAGCTGTACTTGTTTACACAAATATCACCTTCCATGTTCAAGTCAGTTGGCTTGAACTCTGATCTATGCCAGTTTCTGTGACATTCCTTTGCATACTTCTTCATTAACAATCCACCTGATCCACCATATTACAAACCAAAAAATGGTTGCAAAAAGTTTTTTCTGCATCGTTACAGACAGAGACAGCTTCAGCAGATGAATTTTGTTTCTATGAGAATTAAAAATTACTTAAAAAAATATTGCTATCACATTACAATACTCCACATTTCTTTAGCAAAGTCTATAAATATTCAATTTCACATTGGTCGATGTTACCAATGAGGCACGAGATATAAATTTATGTTATTTGATTTATGAAACCAAAATAACATGGTTTAGTTCTAAAGAGAAAATAATTTTAATAAAACTGATTTGAAACAAAAGTTCTTTTCTAGAGAATTTGAATAAGGAGTTTCAGATTTTAATTACAAAACATTGCATATTTTTCAATGTCAGCAGAAATATTTCATTACATTTGAGGATTGGCAATATATACATTTTCTATGGTAAAGCCACAAAATTATGTGACATGAAAATTTTATTTTTTTCATGAGCATGGTAGAAACAGTTTTTTAAATATTTGCCAGTGTAACAATTCTCATTTCATTGTAGATTTCAAAACATCCCTTTTTAGATTTTATTTTATAGTATTAATATTATAATTGATAATTATATAAGATTATATATATATATAGTACCTAAATAAAGCCTTACATTAAAAACTATAACGTACTTGAAAATTGTAATCAGAAAAGTTTCCCTAATTTACCTGCATTTTATAAAATTATTTTCCACTCACGAATGAACAAAAATCCTTGCAATATATTACAAGAAATATTCTATCAAGGACAACATTAAACTTCAGCTAATATATTAAAACATATATAAATAATCAGGAGGAATCATTAAAAAAGAAAAAAAAATCCATTGAAAAATATAATGAGTTGAAAAGGAACTAAATGTTTAGTGACTGTAGAAAAATTAAAAATAATTTTTTTTAAAGAGGTGTTAAGGGTAGAACTAAAGCCTTTTAAATCTGTTTAACATTTGTATGTAACTTATAAAATGGAACCTTTAACAAAAATCTTTAGAAAAGTTTATCATTATTCTATTAGAATCAAACACATTAGAAATTAAAAGTATGTAATTATCAATAAGAAAATGTGTGTAGTCTAATCACCTATAGCACATATGTTTTTGAATGAAGCACAATTAGGCTTTAGCATATCCCACTCATCACAGTTCATTCGGTATTATACTCAAAAATCAACTGACCACTTATCGAAACAGTTTAAATATTATATTTAAACCATTATAATATGAAAATTCCATTAGTATCTTGAAAGAAGTACACTGGCTTCAATAGCATTCAAACATTTACCAAATTTCAGAGAAATTTATATAAAACTGTCTGCAATGATACCTTTTAAAAGATAGATTTTACTACAAAAAGCCAAATATGGTTAACATTACGTTATTCCATCCCCACACAATACAGACAGTGACATTCAACCCTCAAAAAGATGAAATTATTTCTCTAGCATGTAAAAGTATGAGAAAATAATGAATATTTCTTTTAGTTAGTGAGTATATTAAGTAATAACCAGTACATTACACACAAAATTTATTTCGATTCCATGTTACTGTACTTTCTCTCAAAATTTTTACCATTCTGATGAAAGACACAATCATGTCCCACAATTTACACATTCTCTAAAATGCACAACAGCAACATAGTTTTCTACATTGATTCAATGAAATCTACAACAAACATTGATTCCACAATAAACACTAGGACAAACACACCACACAAAATTTCCTGTAAAATATTGGAACAGAACTCTTGATATTTCTCCATCTTAATTTATCACATTGTCCCTAGCACTAATTTCAAGGGCGGATGAAATAATTTACATGCAGAATAACTAATATATTCAGCATTTACAAAAATTCCTAGTCAACAAAAACATTAATAAAATAATTTGTAGCCTTTATGTAATAGTAAGTAGTATCACACAAACATGACTAGATTTACAAAAAGTGCATTTTGCTTTGTCGTCACCATGACTTTCAGTTCTAAGTGACAATTTATGTTGTGCAGCTTTTCAGTAAACGAATAAATCTTATAACACTGCTAAAGGAATAACTAAATATTTACAGAAATATTTCTCTAAAGTTACAGTTATGATTTTAACAAATACATTACTTTATAAATAAAGAAAAGCAAATAAAATCTTATTCCCAGAGAACATTTTTTTTAAAAATATGTACTGACGTGATGATTAGTTCATCAAATGCTTGCTATATGCTATGGGCATTTTGCTTACAATAAAGTTACCTTATAAATACTTTTTTTTTTATTCTGTAATCCACAATCAACTAAAATATAGTAAAAATCCGAAAACTTACTCAACTACAAAACTTTCCTCCGAATGAATAATAATGGAAAATATTTCTGGTACAGGATATCTAAAATGTCAGCCTTAGGAATATCAAACAGAAATTTTTTATCTGTGAATAAAAACCAAACAAATACTAAATAACACAGTATTTAAGTTTCACCTGAAGAAGGGATTCATAATTAAAAAACTATCATCAAAAATATTATTAAACATTAAATTTAAATGAGAGAGTTTAATGGCATATTTAATGCTATATTTTTAAAATTATAAAAAATGCACAAAATAATTATTATTAAATAGTTAAACACAGTTTAAGAAACTTTTTTTAAAGTTTCAGATTTAGGCACATTCATAATTAACATAAGCACCCATTATCAGAAATTTTTGCATAATACTTTCTTAAAAGCTTGTCTGTGAAATACTCCAGAGCTTCATGAAAATATTTTTACACTATATATGCAAATCTCGCCCTTTAAATGAAAAACAAATATGATAAGTTTATTTCAACAGTATACATAACATTTTATTAGATTACATTCCCAACAAAATTAATAAAGAAAGAAACTGAGTAACAATAAATAAAGCATTCTTTAAAAAACAGTTCAAGTTTTCTAAACCTTTATATTTCACAATTTTATTTTCCATTTTCTTCAAATTACTGGAAAGCAAACAATGACCATTATTCAATTTTCAGAGAGCTGTACCTTATAGCTCCATTAACAATTTTGTTGAAAATCGTAACTAAGTGTAACTGAGAGGAACTTAGTTGAGTTTTCATAATATATTAATACTCCTTGTTACTAAAGAAAGAGAACTGAAAATTAAAACTGCAACATCTAGAAAAATTTCTTTTAATCTATACTGCATAATGACATGAGAAAAAATACACTATTTTAATTTCTCCTCATTAATTTTATAAAAATTCTATATTTCAATTTCTAAGCTGGTAATTAATACATTTTTTTTTCAATTTTAATAAAAATGCATGCGATATTCTTATCCATTCCAGTAAAGAAGCTTACAGTGCAAGCAATTTTTTCAGTCATCTAAATAGATTTAATATTAAAACAGACGGTACAGAATACAACTGTTAAAAGAAGCAGTTCCTGCTATTGTATAGTGATAAATTGCTATAATGCATATGTATTCTCTTTATAGTACATATTATAAGAATGAAATTTAGAGCACAATTTTGAAGGGCATTTCTAGAATTGAATTAAACATCCTTAGAAAGCGAATAATTTTAACCTTTGTGCTTATAATTTGATTTGAGCTGTTTTAGAAATTTGTATTATAATTGAACATTGTTACAAAAATAGACATACAATGTTTTCTTAAACAATAAAAGTAATATTGTATCCTACAGTTATCTTATAGTAAGCCAAGAATTCTTCCAGCAGGTTCTGTTATAAAAAATAGAAATTATTAAAAGATTACAGCAGTTCCAAATCTTTGATAAAAAAAAATCGTGTTTATACCAATAAGAAAATAATTCAAGAAACCTACAGAGAAAATAAAAGAGGAATAAATCATATATATATATATATATATATATATATATATATATATATATATATATATATATATATATATATATATAATTGAATCCTTTAATTAAGAAACTATAAGAGAAGGAAAAGTCTTGTACTTTATGAATAAGCCAACGATAGTAGTAAAGGTGATGAAAATAATTGTAAATAATTTATGTAGGGTAAAATTAAAGAAAAAGAAATCTCAGAATTTGTATTAAAAAACACAGTTATAATTTTCTTTGGAGAAAATTTCCATTACATTAACAGAAAAAAAATTTTTTTTTCCAAAGGAATAATATTTAACTAGTTAAGGCAAGAAAATTCTCACAGTAAAAGGAATATATAAAGCCATTCTCAACCCTTCAAATACAAATTATCTAATAACATATTTACCTAAGATACAAACATTACCAAAAGATAAAGCTAAAATATAATTTTTAATGAGTCATATTTACCATGTATACTTGTAAATATTTTGTTAACTGATCATCGTATAGTCAATGTCTATTGCATATCATATAAATTAAAATTAAAAAGAATTACATCAGTGTCTTTAGAAACATATTAAAGAATAGAAGGCTTCAGTGTTGGCTATAAAACCGACAATAAAGAAAACTTTTTAGGTCATAATCATCTCTAAAATATATATATCATAACATTTTCTAAAAACACACATAAAAAAACTGATGTAGACCCTATACAGCACATATAGAAAACCTTTGTAATAATAAATGTAATAATTTAAAGTTCATATTTATCAAGATATTACAAATGCAAGGAAATATAATTATACAGTACTAAACAGCATTAAAACTAAAATTTGTAAGGAAGTAGCTGATGGAGAAATTATTTGATTGATGAGAGTGATTTTATGTTTACCCTAAAATATATTGGACCTTGTGCAGAATTGGACCTTGTTTGTTTACAACACTTCATGCTTTTTTCACAAGATAATGTAATGATGAAAAAATCCAAAAAGATGAAACTGATGCAGAATTAATTCAAGCACAATACATAAGAATGATATGCCTGTGTTACAGCAATCTCTCATTATGTTTTAATTTATACTGGGCTGAGCACATAACAGTAAGATAATTCAAAGATACAATGCAGAGGTAATGTGATTCTAATCTTATGATCTTTTCTCACTTTAATAATTTCAAGTCTCACTCAGGAGGTTTACAGTTCAAGAGAAAATTCCAATCAATTTATTTCATAATATAAATTTATGAGGTTTATAAAATATTATTTTCAATATCACAAAAAATTAGTTAATTTTATAAAAATTAGATCTTTCCTTTATCAAAAGTCATTTCTAAAATGTGAAAAGGAAGATGAGGGGAGGCTTAAATAGAATAAAATTTAGTTTATAATATTATAATGCAAATAAATTATTTTGTACAACTCTGCTAGTTTGTTATTGCCATTCATTATTCCATAAAAAATGTATAGAAAGAATAATAAGTATTGCATCATACTGCACAATGTTATTTTCACTTAAAAAGTTTCTAATCTAAAACTTTGAATATTAATATAACATGTCACCTTATTAGGCATATAATAACCCCAGAAGTATTACAAGTAGTGGCATTTCTTAAACAATCCACAAAATTTATCAAGTAAAATCTATGACAAAATGCAATATATTAAAAAACAAGAACTTTTAAAATTTTTAACAGTTACAGATGACTAAGAGCAGAAAGACATAGTAAACTGATAACAATAATAACAACAAATAATGACGCAGGGTGAAATAGAAATTCAACAAATGTCAAAAATAAATATATCAAACAAAACTTCGCGAAACATTTCGCGCAATGTGATGCAGTTCACAGAACTTTTCAGCTTCACAAAAAATGTAACAGAAACATGAATATAGTTTGACTGAATAATAGGCACTGAGCTTTCACACTCAGAATAATCTGAAAATAAGAAAGGAAGAGAAAGGTTCATTCCGTTTCCCATGGAGCAACAACACTTGTAGGGCGGCTGGGCACAGTGAGGGAGACTCCAAGGGAATTTGTAGGGTCTACACTACTAGGAGATAAGCGAGGAACCTGGAGAGTGTTTGGTTTGTCCTCCGGTACATTGTCGCGAGAACTTGATGGTGAAGACAACCTTAATGCAATAAATCAAGAACAGTTTTATATTTACCATAATTATTTCATAACAGAAATGCACAGATTCTAACATAGGCGTAGCGTGCTTCTAACTTTTGGGAGGGCATGAATTGAATTCAGTTAGGGCCCTCCTCAGCACATTGACTGCTAGACGGTCTTTAAAATATGAAATATTATGATTTTTTGAAATTGAATAACAATAGAATTGATATTTGAGTAGTTATTTATACAATGAGAAAAATAAATATAATAAGAATAAAATGAGAAAAAAATATGGAATCTAATTTATGTTATGGATCATATCATTGTTAAAAACTATGTTAAGGCTAAAGACATAATCAGAATCTTCAGTTTTACAGTTTCAAAAAGCAGAAAAAAATCCAGCTTTCTTAAAAGTTTTCTGCAATTTTCTGATTTTAACTGAACTTCTATTAATGTTTAAATTTATTTAAAGTTAAGTTGGGGAGTGCCCCCCTGTTCCCCCCCCAATGCTATGCGTATAGATTCTAAGCATCCCCAATAAAAATTATGAGGTAACTAGCTTTGAATAAACAAACGTAGTTCCTCATTATGACTATGATTCATTTTTATAAGTGTTGGTCCATTAGCACTTATTTGCAGTTGGGCTAATAGCATTTTATAATCGTTGGCCCAACATAAATATTTTGCAGTTGGCCCACATTTGTTTCTGGAAGTTATGCCAATGGTAACATTCCCCAACAATGTAAAAAAAAAAATTGCTTTTGGCCCAATTTTGTGTGTTACTTGGGAAGGTAGTTCAGCATTAGCTGTGATTGTTTCTGTGAACATTTCACAAATATTACAAATGCCCTTTGTGGCTCTATGGACAAATCAGAAATGCATTTGTAAATTGTCCATCAAGACAATCATGCCTAATGCTCCCTGGCTTGAATTTTATTAATTTGCTTGAAACTAGTTGTGACTTTAATTTTTTATTGCAGATATTAAGAAACTGTATTTTCCACAAGTTTCATATCAGTAATAAATAAGTCATGTTTATTAAAGTAGCACTAAAGCACATTCTGAAATGTTTTTAACTCTTCGTAATCATTCTGAGCAAAAAAAGAATAACAATCTCATTTAGGCAGCATATAAAACCAACCAAAACTCAATAATTTTGAAATGTTTTTCATCTAAAGACTCATTGTTCTACAAACTAAATTAGGGGTACTTGCTGAAGCAAAATTTTCCAATGGATATCAGCTGAATAGATGAAGCGAAGCAAATAGTAATTAAACTAAAAAAGAGGGCAATGTCTGGCCTTTCACCAAAATTATGCTTGCGTTACTTGTTTATAAAAAGCTGAACAAAATTCAGAAGTTTTGTTATTATAGGGATGCATTTCAAATCATATTTCCTTAAAATGCTGAAATAGGAGCATTTGCTCGATCAAAATTCCCAATACCATACCAGCTCTTTACTTAGAGCAAAGGAGCTAGTATTTAAACTGAGAAGAAAGTAGTGTTTTCCTATTTTATGCTATTGCTACTTGTAAAATAAGACACATAATTACATGACAGCCTCAATAATTTTTGCAGTTTCTCATATTTTTAAGGCTGCACTAAGGTAGAATGAAAATTCAAAGAAATATTTCACCACAAGTACAATAGATTTCAAAACTTTCCAGTTTTAGAAAATGATTAAATACTAATGTTTCAAAAGAATAAAGGTCTAAAATAATGCTTACAAGCAATTTTGCTTCTGCGGGAGGTTCTATAGGAGGTAAAAAAATTTCAGTGATATTATTATTATACAGAATTAATCTATTTGAACATAGACACAAATTCTGACAATCTGACTCAAAAAATTCTTTCCAGTCAATAATATAGCTTTTAGTACTAGAGTCTGTAAGTTCAAATCCCACAATTGATATGGGTATTTGCAGTTGTTTGAAAATGGCTGTAAATGTAGATCCTTATGTGTTTGATCTCGTGCAGCTCTTTGAAACATACTAAGAAACCAAGCAACCAAATTAAAGCTTACATCCCATAACATTAGAATGAGCTCTAAACTTAAATAAACCTATAATATGGTATACAGAATTTTTCTGAACCATTATTTCAAAATTAGATTTTCTTTACACCACAGTAAAAACTATTTTAATATTTTAACTCTCAGTTTTCTTTTCAATTATTTATCCCAACTTGATTTTGACACTTTATAGAATAATTTTAGACGTCTTCAAAAGGATATCCCAATATCTACTACAGTAAAAACAATCTGCATTAACAAAATCAAGTTAAACATTTTTTAATACAAAATATGAAAATGTACTTTAAATACATAGAAATAAAGCCTACATTTCAGTCATGTAACAAGAAAAACATTTTGGGAGGAGGGATTAAAATGTCTGCGAATAATATAACTAATTGCTGCTTCTGGATAATAATAAATGTTAGGAGAGGGACCTCTGGTTTTCACCATGACTACAGTCATGGGGAGTCATATATGACTACAATACATTTACAATGTTTGCTTTTTAATGCAATCAGCTGTACTTTTAACAAGGCATTAGTGTAATAACTAATAAATTTAAAGATTCAAATTATTATTTTTAAAATTTTCTCAAATATGATTTTCTACATTAAACATTTCAGATTTAAGTTAATTAGTTTTGAAATAAAATAATAGAAAACAATAAATATGCACAATTTCAACTTACTTTTTCTCAATCAAAATTAAATTGCAAATACATTTATATGATGCTATAAAATATAAAAAGAATCTTGCTTAAATTCCATAAGCGGATGAGGATATAGCTCTCAAATTCTTATATATATTAGTTATTCTTACAATAAAATAATTTAAAAATTCATGAATTCTTATTTTCTAAGATCAGCCCACAAAAAAGATAAGCCAACATTAACTGTTAAGCTAAAACAATTTTGTTACAAATTTAAAGAATAAAAACCAAAGGACTGTAATATACTCAGTACCTTTTACTTTTGCAAAATTGTTAAAATTTTAGAGTATCATAAAACAATAAACACGACCCTATAATGCAAAAGAAGACAATATAATTTAAAGGAGAAATAATGTGATAAAGACAAGAAGTAAAGTAAAAAGTTCAATAGTGGAACATCCCTTTGACATATTCCTTTAAACAATGGTAAATGCTAATGTGGTTCAACATATATAAGAACATAGCATTTAAAGTATATGCAAAGGAAACATTTTTTTAATGCAGCAGGCACTTGGAGACTTTTGCAGTTTCCAGAAACTTTATTGGCAACTTTATTATGGATGCTGCCAGGATATAAACCTATGTGTTGTTCTTGTTGTTTTTGATGCCCTTTGACCGACAGTATATTGTCAGTTCAAGTCCATTACAGCTATTGGGCGAAACGGTGCGGCTCCGGTTTTTAATAGCACCACAAGGGTCGGAGTCCAACTTGACAAAGGACTGGTCCCATAATTTTGAACCGAGTCAAGTGGCGAGACCGTAACACTTGATCCTGCACCTCCAGAGATAAATTTTGAGAACTTGTAGGACATTGCAGCCATGACAGATTTTTCGTGCACCAGCTGCCATTAGTGTACACGATGGTGGATTTGTCAGAGGCGAGCATAGAACCAGTGACATTCAAATCACAGGCCCACTGCTCTAGCCAACTGGGCCACCGTACCCTGAACCTATGTACTGTCTGTATGTATATTCTGACCTATGTACTGTCTATAGGTCTGTGTATGTTTTGTTATGTCTGCTGTGAGGGGACAGAACAGGGTCAAGGCATGACAGAACCAAGGCACGGATTCAAATCAAGGTTTACACTTGGTAACTAGTAATACTGACCACCATTCTATGAATTTGGCATGAGAATATAAAAAATAAGAATTTTAAATACTCTAATAAGGTCAATGAAAAAATATATTGGTTTTCAATCAGTTTAAAAAAATTGTTTTTCAAATCAGTTTTCATGACTACTTGATGTCTATCAAAAATTGGAAATCTCCACAGATGACCAAAATTAAAAGCTTATACAAATTTCAGCAACCTACAACCCCAGAGAAATTAATTTGAAAATAAGTAGTTACCAGCAATTTAACAATTTTCAAATGTATTTGATAAAACTCTAACTAACCAAAAATCATATTGAATTTCTTTTTATTTTCAGAATAATCAAAAAATTCTATGGAAGTAAATCCCTTCAAAAAAAAAGACAAAGGAAAAAATCTCATCTTATTATGAATAACTGTGAACATGGGAATGTTGTGTAAAGTGAAGACAGAATTAGCTGTACCTGCTGGAGGCTAGATTTTCCCCAGGAATGCCAAGATCATGAAGATCACTAGTGGAATGGGAATGTCTACTGGACATAGATGGTTCTTCCATTTCCAAACTGTGACTCATGTGGGTCAGGTCAACTGAGCTGCCAGACAAGTGGCTGGGGTTAGTTCTCCTTTTGGCTCCTGTAGCACTCACCATTCGTTTTCTCACGCCAGCACCAAAGTTAAAAAATCTAGCAAAACAATCAATTTTGTAAATGATTAAAAGTCACTTGAGAACATCCAAACTATTCAACTGGCATCAATAAACAATTGTATTGATTATGGCATGAGAAAGGTGAGAGGGATACAAATATTAACTTTAAAAATACTGTCAGTTTGTATGATTTAATAAGTTTTATAACTACGTTTAATGTAAAGACACATTTAAATTGTTATCCTACAATTTATATGACCAATATATATATATATATATATATATATATATATATATATATAACAGTTCTGTAACTGACTGACTGACAGGTAACACACAGACCAAACTGCTGGACCTAAAGGGCTAAAATTTTGCATGGTGATTCTTCTTATAGTGTAAGGTTGCACCAAGAAAGATTTTTGAAAAATTCTTAGATTTTTTTAAATTAAATTTTTAAGCTGTTTTTTGTAACTTTTTTTAAGTTTGCATAATCTGAAGGTTATAAAATTTATATCATGAGAAAGATCATAAAATTCCTTTAAAATGAAATCTTTTTCAAATCTTTACCTCCATTGTTTGATTTTTGGTGAATTTTTAAAGATTAATTTTTAGAATTTAATTCATTAAATGCTGATCACGTGGTTTCTTTTCTTTTTGTAATACAAATCAATTTTGCATCACATGCATAACAACAAAAGAAATTGACAAAAGAAATATTAAAATACAGAAAAAGATAAAATTTGACCCCTAGACTAATCGAGATGAAGTTTTTTAAGAATTTAATTCAAATTAGTATGTTTTATGGATATTAAACATACAAATTACCAATCATATACATTGACTATTGTATTTAATTTCAATATTTTTTTTCTACATTATTTTGTCTATAAAAATATCCATTACGTTTTTTTTATAAATAATTTTTTTGTTTTTTGGCATTAATTGCATACATTGACCATTGTATTTATTTAAATTTTTTTGGCATTAATTGCATACATTGACTATTGTATTTAATTTAAATATACTCTGTAGCAAAGCATGGGTATTCATCTAGTCTTTAAGGGGACAAGGGTCTTTCAACCTCCTATTTTTTAATTTTCAATATTTTAATGTTTATACAAAATGAGAATAATTATGATTGTTTTTTACTACATTGAATGTACTAATATTTCACAAATAGGTAATTTGTGAAATGAATAAGACCTGTTTTTCAAAAAATTCTTCAAAATTGCTAGAATTTTTTAAAATGCTCCATGCATCTTCATTTTCAACCTATTTCTTCCAAATTTCTCACAGTTGTTAATTATAGTGTTTTTCACAAAACTGTGCATCATTCTTTGAAACCACATATATATTTTCAAATTTATAGAGCATGAAATAAAGTAGAAACATGCAAAAGCATAAAAAAAATAACAGGCAGTTTAGAGAAAAAAAATATTTTTGACTTTTGATTTATAAAGAAGATATATTTTTTCGAATCTTTACCTCAATTTTCTGATTTTTGGTGAATTTATAAAGATTCATTTTTAGAATTTAATTTATTAAATGCTGATCACATGATTTCTTTTTCTGGTACTTTAAATAAATTTATTGTCACGTGCATAACAACTAAGTAGACAAAAATATTCAATGCAGAAATCTATTTATATATATATGAAAAACCTATATTTAAAAAATGAAGGCTTTTAAATGATATGGGATGCTCAAGGAGCATTTTGAAAAATACTAGCATTTTTGAAATTTTTTTGGAAAACAGCCATTATTCTGCCCAAAAGTCCTTCTTTTGAATTCTAAAGGTCTTCATTTTAGTAAAAAAGAATATTAATTATCTTCATCTATATATATAAAATAGTTCCATAACTGACTGACTGACTCACTGACTGACATACAATGCACAGACCAAGCCGCTGGACCTAAAGGGCTGAAATTTTGCATGGTGATTCTTCTTATAGTGTAGGGATGCACTAAGAAAGATTTTTGAAAAATTCTTCTTAGATTTTTTAAAATTAAATTTTTAAGCTGTTTTAGTAACTTTTTTTAAGTTTGCATTTAAAATAATAATTTGAGGGTTATGAAATTTATATCATGAGAAAGATCATAAAAATTTCTTTAAATTGAGATCTTTTTGGAATCTTTACCTCAATTTTCTGAATTTTGGTGAATTTTTAAAGATTAATTTTTAGAATTTAATTTATTAAATGCTGATCACGTGATTTCTTTTTCTGGTACTTTAAATAAATTTATCGTCACGTGCATAACAACTAAGTAGACAAAAAAATATTTCTTTTTCTTGCTAATGCAGCAGACGATTGGACATTATCTAAAGAAATATTAAAATACAGTAAAAGATATTGTGTTCCTCAAACTGTACTATATTCTTTAGTATGTCCTATTATATTTAATTTGAATATTTTCTTCTACATTATTTTGTCTATAAAAATATCCCTTACTATTTTTTTATAAATATATTTTTGTGTTTTTTTTACATCAATTGTATACATTGATTGTCATATTTATTATAAATATATATATATATATTTATTTTTTTGGCATTAATTGCATACATTGACCATTGTATTTAATTTGAATGTACTCCATAGCAAAATGCGAGTTTTCAGCTAGTTCTGTATATAGAGTTAAAAACGGAAAATTTAAAAATTCGAGGTTGAAGGTTCCTTGTCCCCTTAAATACACAAGGAAAAAAATGACTTCCCATCAGTGTTCATAGAACATAAGAGACAAAAGTTAGTGTGTGATTTTTTTTTCCCTCAGAAAATATAAACAATAGCAATTATAACATAAATAACAGAGAGAGAAAAAATTGTGTTCTGTAAAAATATGAAAAATATTTTCTTTTAACTTAGAGCAGGAAAGTTTCATAAAAACAATCTCACTTTAATTTTTTACATAAAAGCTGACTTTGAAACCTCTCAAATTGTCTTGAAATAAGAAAATAAATTTTATTGATTTATGTAAGTAGCTTAATTTGTAATGGCATAGCTAATTTATAATTTATACTTTATATTTACCTTAGTTACTTGACCAAAGTAGCCTCATATCAACTTCATCTCCAACATTATAAATGATTTATTAATTTATGCTTTTATAAAAATAATATAGCTTAAATGACTAAGATGTCACAAATAACTTAAAGAATAGTTGGATAACATTATGACAATTTTCTGTATTGTAATTATGACTGTAATGAATACAACAGCTTCCAAAATTTACTTTATTTGCATTACACAATTTTATATACATTACACAACTCAGAATATATACTGATACACACAAATGTTAACAATAAAAGTAAAGGACATTCAATAGATTTATAGCAAAAAAGAAAATTTGACCAAAAATGCAGCTTATTACTTTTTTTTCTGGGCTGGATGCAAAGAATTGAGAAGCAAATCCCTGTAGTGTGAAGAGCGAAGAAACCTAGGATAAGTGTCTTTTTCCATAAGAGAATAAACATGTAATAATGCCTCATCGAAAGTGTATCGTGAAGGAATCTTCATAGCATCTTGTACTTTCTCAACTGTACTGCTATCTAAATTAACTTCACATGGAGCGTTGGGAGATAGAAACTCACTACAAATGATATTATAAAACACATGTGCATTAGTATATTATATTTTACAGAATGCATCTTAATTTTAAAAAAACTTCATGTACCTTTATAATACGAGGGTCATTCTAAAAGTAAAGAACGATTGTTTCTCTAGTCATTTTTATTCAAGATAATGAAAGAAAACTTATTGTACAACACATTTTGATATCTTACCTAATTTTCTACATAGTCGCCATTCAAATTGAACCATTTGTCAAAGCGCTGTACCAGTTTTCCTATGCCTTCTGCATACTCACTTGCTGCCAAGTTTTTAAACCAGTCACTAACTTCCTCTTTCAGTTCATCATCATTTCCATAGTGGTTTCCACCCCAAAAATCCTTCAATTTGGTATAAAAGAAAGTAATCACTGGGGGCCAAGTCCGGGCCATAAGGTGGGATGTTCAAAAAATTCCCAGTTAAATTGCTGAAGCAAATTCCTTCATCAACCCAGCAGCTTGCGGACGAGCAAAGAAGCACAATGCTGCTGGACAACAATCCACACCGTTTGTTTTGAATGACACGGCATAGTCAGTGAAGGGTCTGGCAGTAGGCTGCGGCATTTAAAAATAATGCAACATTTTTGAACTGAAGCTTCATTCATAACATTTTCCAAAAACTTCAGTCGTCTGTCTGTAAATTTCGATAGGGTGAATGTGATTTTGCATTCAGGAAGCGTATTATGCTATGAACCTCACACTTGGCGGGATCCTTAATTTTGTCACACATTTTAAAATCGCAAAAATAAACAGTAAAAGACTGCAGCTGCTCGCTGTTAGCGTGAAACTGGCGGGAATGATTTGGTAAGTAAATTTCACGGCAGCAGGGGTGGTGGGAGAATTACGCAGCTCGTCAGATCAAAATGTTCTTTTCTTTTAGAATGGCTCTTGTACATATATATCTCAGTTAATAAAAACATATTTCTAAAATGTCTTTGCCCCTTTCATCTCAAATAATTCAAAGATGAGACGTTGTTTGCATTAAAAACTTAGAAATACTTTCATTATTTAGACCAGGGATTCCCAATGGAGTCCAGGTGGACCCCTTGGGGGTTGATAGAAGTTTAAAAAGGGTCTATAGTATTCCAGGGGTCTATTGGGGGTCTATGATAAATTTTTCTGTTTTAAGACTTAATTTAATTTTTTAGAAATGTAATTATTAGATAATAATATCCATTTTAATATGTATAACTATAGAGATTTGCATAAGGCGGAGTGATCCATGTATCTAAAGTCAAATGTCATGACGCTTTTGTATATGCCTCAAATGCCGCAATCAGCATTTATTTGTGTACCAACACTAGGCAGAACTGGGGAAATCCACTGGACCTTAAACAGCACATGGGTCCTCCCAATTCAACCATGAGAAGCAGTTTCATTTTATCTCTTGGCGATGTTTGTGCAATTACAATCTGTGTTTATGAAATCTTGTTTATACTTCTGAAATTAAAAATGAAAATAGTACAAAAACTTTTTATATACCATGTTTTTAAATTTTCTGTTGAATCATATAAACTTGACAATTCTATGCATTCATAAATACTTTTTAAAAATTTTTTTGATGAATTATCCCATCAACTTGAAAGAAAATGATCAAATGTGTAATAAAGAGGTATCAAATGCATAATAAATTGTTTAGCTCGAGAATTAGAAGTTAACATGCATTTAATTTTTCATTCCCGTCCCTGCTGATAGATGGCTGCACCATTCTACAAAACAAAATTAACTGAAAATGAATTCAATTCTGCTTAAAGATGGCTAAAAGAATGCATTGTCATTGTGTTTTGATCTATTCTAAAAGTTTCAAATGTCTAGCTAGTTGGGAAGTTAGTTAAAAATCGATTGCAAGATTTGTACTGGAGAAACACACAAACAAACAAACAAGAAAGCAAGTTAATAAAAACATGGTAAAAATGTGAGGGGTTGATGAAGAAAATCATTCTTTTTAAAGTGGATTTGTGACAATTTAACTAGGTATTCATCAATGAAATGCAAGTACCTATCCAATGACAAATTAACAACTTTTTTCAGCATTATAGCTTATAGCTTAACATAACTCTTGTGAAACAGCATAAATATTGATTATCACTAATATAAGTAACTTAGATGAAAAAAATATATGGGTGTGTGACCATATCATTTCTTGAATATATTAAATTGTTCCTTTTAGTAATTGTAATTACAAAGTTATCAAAATTACAGATATAATATAGTAGAAGTTAGAAAATTAGTTCTGAAACAGGGTTTGTAATAAATGGGAAACTGAGCATAAAATTTTATGGAAAATAGGAAATTTTTTTGCAGAAAAATTGGAATTTTTTCTAAAAATGTAGGAAAAAGGAGATTTTTTTTTTTAAATGGAATTTTTTTATGAAAAAATAGGAAAAAAGTAGAATTTTTTTAAAGTATATTATACTCTAAAAAAGGGGAAAAGCTTAAATTTTTTAATAAAAGGAATGTTTTTAAAGTAAAACTTACCCTAAAATGACAATGAAATTTGATTATGCAAATAAAAAAACAAAAATTTAAAACCAGCAAAAATGTAGGTCAATGTAGTCCATATATGATTTTACTACAAAAATCTTTAAATATATCACATGTGGTACTCAATTCACACATTAACCCAATATACCTTTTGAAAGACAAAAAGAGATTTCTAAGTACGAAAATAAGGAATGTAAGGCATGATATGTAAAAAGCTCAAAAAGTACAAACACTGAATGAAATTAAAAAAATTTAAAAAAGAAATTTAAAATATATATACAGTTGGCTCTCTGTTTAACAGCACTCTACTTAATGACAATCTCTATTTAAAGATGATATTTCCCAGTCCCAGCCCCTCCGACGTTATGGGAAATGTTACTGTTTCACAAATTCTGTTTAAGGGCGATCTCTACTGAAGGACGATTTTTCACGGTCCCTTGAAAGTCGTTAAACAGAGAGCCAACTGTATATATAAAATTATACATAAAAACCAGAGATAGTCAAACATCACGGTCTATACAATACTCATTATAGAACAATTATAATAAGAAAACTATAATAGTACTTAACAAGTAACTTTTGAAATATATTATGAAAGAAATTGGCTAGAATTACTTGTAGATAGCATGAACCTTCTTCTCAATATCAGATTTACCCCCTCTCCTAAGGGATTGGACTGCTTTCCAGAAGAGGATGTTTTCATGACTGTATTCTGTTCGTAAATACCGCTCAAACTCCTTGATACCCGTTGGATCATTCAGTAAGTCTTCTAGAGAAATGGCCCATAACTTCACTCGCTGCTCAGTAGGGACCTCAACCCTGTGGAATCGGGATGTTACAGCACTCAATACTCCAATTATAGTACATCAGGCAATTATCTATCTCTGAAATAATACCTTAAATCAAGGAAAATTCCAAAACTTTTGGCCTTCTTTTAAAAATGAAAATATTGCGTATGTTTTGAATGTCTCAGAATAAAATAATTTAAGCTAAGCCAAATCAAAATCAGTCCTCTTTTCTCGAGGAACATAACAGTTTTTATTTTCCATTATCAGATTGCTTATTTAGAGACTTTATTAGAATGTATTTTGGTTGGTTTTTCACATACAAGGACATTAAATTGATATTTGCTCATAAAGCAGTACAGATATCATAGTAATTCTTTATTAGAAATTTAGAGTAAAATCAAAAGAGCGGACCATTTTATCAACATATTAAATAGTTCTACTGCAAAATATACTCTACATTTTTCAAAGAAGCATGTCGCAATTATTTTTTCATGTACATGTCAGTTGCATGTCAGTTTTTCACATACGAGGACATTAAATTGATATTTGCTCATAAAGCATTACAGATATCATATAGTAATTCTTTATTAGAAATTTAGAGTAAAAGCAAAAGAAAGGACCATTTTCTCAACACCTTAAATAGTTCTACTGCAAAATATACTCTACATTTTTCAAAGTAGTAGTTAGCAATTATTTTTTCATGTACATGTCAGCTGCATGTCAGTTTTTCACATACGAGGACATTAAATTGATATTTGCTCATAAAGCAGTAAAGATATCATAGAAATTCTTTATTAGAAATTTAGAGTAAAATCAATAGAAAGGACCACTTTTTCAACACCCTAAATAGTTCTACTCTAAAATATACTCTACATTTTTCAAAGAAGCACTTAGCAATTATTTTTTCATGTACACAAACACATTTTGGAACAAATATTTGATATGAATGATAATTTCTATTCAAAACTGTCAGTAAAACAAAACTCATTGAGTAAGATATGTTTGAAAGACATTTTTAAAGTAAATTCACTTTATTTGCAATGTCTAATGATATATATTAAGAAGAAAACAATAAGATAATAACATGATAGATAAATACAGAAAAGCAAATGTCAAATATTTTAAAGCAAGATATTTTATTTAAAATGTGGGGTCTGTAAATATACACAACTGTAAAAGTAGGCTTTAAAAAGTAATATCTTAAGTACTTAAAGAAGGGTGATATTTTTAAAAAATACTTTTAACATTTTATACTTAAAAGTGTTTTTAAAACAATATAATCATTTGAAATTTTCAAAGAATTTATAATGTATGCATTATAAAAAAGTATCAGTTACAAAAAACCTAAACGTTAATGAATATAAAGTTAAAATTAGTTTCCTATCATAATAATTTATGGAATTATATAAACTTTTTTGTGGACAAAAAAATGAGGTGACATTACTGTAATTTATTAGTATATATATATATATATATATATATATACATACAGGTGGTTATCAAAATAATGGAAACACCTATCAATATTAGTGGTGTTTATGAATGTGCTTTGTATTCCTTAAAAAACAAGCCTGGCCACCAGTATTTTTTAATATAATATAGTGTATGTATTATTCTACTATCACATAGCACTAATGAAGCTTAGGGCATTGTGCTTTTGGGGGGAACAGCGTAAAATGTCAAATCTGGCAGACCTTGCAAAGAGGGCAAATTGTTTGAGTGTGTTTAAATTAGAGTTTCTGTTACTGCAACCCCCAGGTTGATGGGTGTTTTTCGAGCTATCTTATCAAAAGACATGATAGCATACAGAGTGCATGGAAAAACATCCTTTGCCAAGCAGAATAGTGGATGAAAGGGAGAGCTGAGTGAAAGAGATGGAGAGGTATTGAAGAGGATTGTGACATGAAGAAAGAAAAAAACTGCAACCAAAATGTTCGAAGAACTCAATCTGCATCTGCATGTTCCAATATCAACCATTAGAGGTAGAAGGGAACTTCAGAAACAAAGCATTTACGGAAGAATAGCTATTCCCAAACCACTTGTAATAGATGCCATTACAAAATATCGTCCACAATGCTGCCACGAGCACAAAACCTGGTTGAGTAATATGTCGAAAAATGTCATTTGGTCCAACAAATCATTGTTCACATTGTTCTTCGCAACAGGACATGCGTATGTCTGGAGAACACCTACACAAGCGTAAGATTCTGGCTGTCTCATCTCAACTGTCAATCATGGAGGTAGATCTATCAGATTTTGGGAGGGCATCTCATGGTTTTCTTCAGGCCCTATTGTAACCCTAAAAAGGGAGATTGAATGGGAAGAACTATGATGAAATTTTAGCTGACTAGTCCATCCTATGGTACAAACATTGTTTCTTGCAGGGGATGGCGTTCTCCAGGATAATAATCCCCCTATAAGCACAGCTAAATCTATCAAGTGTTGGTTTGAAGAGCATGAAAATGAAGTCAAATATCTTGTCTTGCCCTGTACAACTCCCCCGACTATATATCATCTAACCCAGTGGTCGGCAAATCGCGGCTCGCGAGCCACGTGTGGCTCTTTGGCCCCTTGAATGTGGCTCTTTCACAAAATACCACGTGCGGGAGCACTCATATAGTGCGACTGAAACTTTGTGATGATTTTACGGAGTGTTGTGGAGAAAGAAGATGTAGTGTTGAGGATTTTGAAAGGTATGTTGAGATGGTTTGGACATATAGAGAAGATGAACGAAATGATAAGTATACAAGGCGAGTGTGGATGAGATAGTTGAAAGGGGTCGAACACAGCGAATGTACCTCAATCAGATTGAGGATGTTTTTAGCAAAGGCCAGCTTAGAAGTATCCTAAATAAGTTAATAACAATGTACAGACCTATATAGTTTAAGTTTAAAATATTTGGCTCTCAAAAGAAATTTCAATCGTTGTACTGTTGATATGTGGCTCTTTTGACTAATGAGTTTGCCAACCACTGATCTAACCACTTGGATCTGTATAAGTGGATAGAGCTAGGTATCAATATCCTCCACAGCATCTCTACAGAAACTTTCATGATTTTCCCCTGAAGCATAGTATAATATATTCTTAACCATTATTCATGACTTGTATAATTCAATTCCAAGGTGAATCGAGTGATACTACATGACAAATATGTTCGTGCACTGTATTAATAAAGGTTTTCATGATGTTTCTTAGTGTTTCCATTATTTTGATAACCACCTGTATATATATATATATATATATATATATATATATATATATATATATATATAATACAAATTTAAAACATAAATAAAGTAGATTAGTATACAGTATATATGATAACATCTAAGCCTCAAAAAGTCTACAAATTTGTTTTTAAAGCCTTTGAAAAAAAATCCTAAACCTAAAAAAGTAAATAAAGATAGCAACCCCCCCAAAATATAAATTGTGATAGTGGAAAACAATATATTACTTGTTATGAAAAAAAATATTTATAGAATTTTTTGGATTAAAACATAGGAGAGAGTAATATTTAATTAAATGGGGAAAAGGGTATTTTATAAAAGATGAGAAAATACATGTACAAACATTTTGAGAGAGAATTTTCAGTGATGATTTCAGATAGTATGATAAAATAAGATGTATGAAATAGAAAACATGCTAGAAAATATTCCTGAAAAAAAAGTCACTTGCTGTACAACTTTAAATTCTGTGATCAAAACTTATATACTTGGGCTATTTTTGTTAGCTTGAAACCTTGAAGATTTTCATGATGCTATCATTTTATTGGGAAGCTTACGTTATTCACATTTTTTTTTCATACCAATATGAAGTTTGCAGTTTCTAAAAGCTTCAAAACAGCAAGTTTACATTTAAGAGGTATGAGTAAATTACTACTGTGATTTAGAGTCACTATGATTGGCAAATAAGATTATGAACCCCAAAGATTTAAAAAGTTATTTGGTGATACTCAGGTACTCAGATAGAAGCTTTTAATTTATATGTAAAGTATCACAAATTCATCAATCTTTTTTAGCATTAGACTAATACAAAAAGGGACATCTGAATAAGTATACTGGGGGATGAGAAATGTACATAACTTTTCTCTGGTAAATATCAAGCAAAATTTATACTCAAAGACAAATACAAATAAGCAAAGAAAAAAATAATCTTACTCTCGATTATTGAGAGCCCATAATGTAGTGTCTTCACTTATCCAAGGATTGGATGGCAAGACACCGGCGATAAATGAATCAAATTCGATGTAATCTTGACAATGATTGATTAGGCTACAAACAAAATTAATTTTTTAGGTTAGTGTTACATAGAAAAAAGTACAAAGTCTGCAGTACAAATAAGTTGTAAGGTTAAGGTATATTTTTATAGAGATATGGCCATAACAAAAATGCAAATCATTTAATTTTTAAAAAAATGAACTTTAAGACAAATACATATATTTTGTTAAATTCTCCATTAATTTCTATAGAATGCAGACTGGAAAAACATAACTATTTTTTAAATGATATTCATTTTAATTACTTGTATCAAATTTTTTGTATCATGAGACACTTTGAAAGAAGTCACTACTTTCAAAGAAGCATTAATTTTGATTACTTTCATGAAACTGTTTCTACTAAAACAAGACACATATTTTCTCCCAAGGTTTGACTGTACCAAATAATACAGCAAAATGTTTAATCACCCTTTGATTTTTTTTTCATGATCATGATGGTCAGTATTTGCATTAGCAATACATTTTATAAAATGTCTGGCTAAATACCAAATTTACTATATTACCAAAACTGATTGAATTTTGAAATGTTTAGAAAAGGATAAATTAAATTAAACTAGATTAAATTAAATAGTTTAGATAGAAATTAACTAGAAGAGAGACCTTTCTGTCAATGGACATTGCCACAAAAAGGATAAAATATTAAAACCTAAAGTGCTATTGATAAACCAGAAATGAAGCTAACCATCTATTGCATTACTACAATTGGATGCTTTGATTCCAGTCGATGGCGAGAAGCGAATTGCTGTCGAGGTGACCAGACATCAGAATATAATACCTGCCATATAAGCTAACCGCTGTGGATAGTGTAACTTTTAAATTACTATATTACCATATTTACTATATTATCTCGATTACTTCATATGCACATTACAACATTTTCCACTATTAATATTAATTCATAAATATTTTTCAAAATGTCATAGCTTGAGTTTTATAAACTTAGAATTCAGTGTTTTGAAGAATAATTTATATATTTGGGAGAACATCTGAACTTTTTTTTTTCGGGAACCAAGTAATCATTGAATCTTCCATCTGCAAATCCAGTTCAAATCAGTTCTGCTTGTTAGTTATAAGTTAGCTCAAATTTCTATCAAGTTCATTATCTTCCTCAATTTTTTTTTTTAAATTCATTTTAGTTTTGGGGTACAATATACTCTTTTGTATATTGGAGCAAAATATATGCTACAATAAAATTTAAAATAAAATAAAATTATTGTACCTCTCAATGATTTGAGAAACCTTGACCCGTGGCTTATTGAGACTTTTCTGTAACAAAGCTCTCTGCAATTAAAATTAAGATTAAATCAACATTTTTAAACACAAATCATATTTCTATTAAAAAACGTATTTACAAATTCATACTTCTCTCTTCAAATCATCAATATTCTTTTTCTTAACTTTCCTATTTGCTAAAGGTGTTTTCTCAAGACAACTGATGGCACCTGGCTGTAAGAAAGTTTACAGGGTTTCACTAATCAGTAGCACACCAAGTGAAGTAAAGAATGAGAGGAACACGGTGATACAGATACACAGCATTTTATAACAACTATGCATAGTAAATGTGTGAGATAATGCATTGATGGATTAAAATAATATAACTGTTTATCAGAGAAATTTTGGGGCTAAGGAACTGCATGCATACTTTGAAAAGAGGGCCATTATTTTGGCTTCTTTTAAATATAACAAATACAAAGTTAATATTTGTTATAACATTTTTAAGTAAATATTATAGTTGATTTCAATAAATTCAGAATCTTAGGGACACATAACTTGGATGCACTTAACATATATTTAAGTATACAGTTTATGCATAAATTTCAGTGAAAGAAATGATCATTTCAACTATGATATTAACTCATAATGAGCATGAAGCATAACCAATTATAAAATGTTTCTCAGTCATGAAAGTCAGTTATAAAAAGAACCTTAGAATGTTAAAATGAAAAGTGACAGAATCCATTATATAATCACATTCAAATAAAAGCTTCTTTTTTCTTTAATTTTTACCTGATGTATAGCATTACATTAACTTTAAAATATATATATTTCAAAATTTAAAACTTCAAGGTAATAGCTTTAAGTGTGTAAGCACACATTCAGAAAGACACATCTCAAATATATTTAGCACAGTTAGATCCCCCTTTTTTTTTTGTATGTATTTTTGTTTACAATATAAATCCACAGGTAAAACTTGAATAAGAATAACAAAAATCTTAAAAACCTAACTTGCACATTATTTAGAAAATTTAATTTTAAATGCTCAACAAAATTTTTACTTTTATGTTGCCTTGAATCTACCTTTTAATAATATAATATTTGTCGTTGTTTCCAAATGCCTGACAAAGGATGGCTCCCTATGCCTTTAGTCCTCAAGCTCTCTAAAATTTTTGCATAATATCTCTAAAACCACGAAGTGCAGAACAGATGTCCTAGTGTTCTGCCATCATAGACTATCTAGATGAACATAAAATGCAAACTGGCAAATCAACAATTCCTATACATTGTAATTGAGCTCTCAAACAGTAGTGGACCATCAGGAGCCTAAAAATAGCAATTGCTGCACTACAAGGGGCACCAGGGACAAGATAGGTCTTTCAGCCGGGACAGCCCGTTTTGACATCATACAATAAAACCAAGGAAAGTGGCAAAGGTGTAACATATTTAGCTTTCTGTATAATCCATTTAATTAGAATTAATGTCCTTTCTTACATATTTACATTCCCAAGAGCATTATAAAACTTTATAAGAACAGTTTCAGGAAATAAATCATACTGGAGGCTTGTGAACTCGCCAATATGCCTTTTCTTGACTGTCCAGGACAATCTTGTCCCCCTTTTTCTTCTCTTTGGCTAAACTAATGGGAATAAAAATGAACTTTGTATTAACTCTTAGCAAAAGCTATAATATTATATATTAAAACAAATATAAACATAATTTCATGAATAAAACAAAACAGAAGACAAGAAATTTTACACTGATGCACACAATTACTACTAGAAATTCAGTTGAATGTTTCATTTAAATATAAAGTAGAGCTACAAAATTAATTGTGCTTTCAGCATACATGCCTAGGGATGAAGATGGTTGAAGATTTGATCCAGATTAACAAAATGATAAAAGCAAAAAAATCAGATCTATAGCTTTAATACATACTTACTAATACATAAACTGTACATAATCTATATATATAAAACAGTTCCATAACTGACTGACTGACTGACATACAACGCACAGATCAAACCGCTGGACCTAAAGGGCTGAAATTTTGCATGGCGATTCTTCTTATGTTGTAGGGGTGCACTAAGAGAGATTTTTGAAAAATTCTTCTTAGATTTTTTTAAATTAAATTTTTAAGCTGTTTTAGTAACTTTTTTTAAGTTTGCATTTAAAATAATAATTTGAGGGTTATAAAATTTATACCACGAGAAAAATCATAAAAATTCCTTTAAAATGAAATCTTTACCTCTATTTTCTGATTTTTGGTGAATTTTTAAGATTAATTTTTAGAATTTAATTTATTAAATGCCGATCACGTGATTTCTTTTTCTGGTACTTTAAATAAATTTATCGTCACATGCATAACAACTAAATAGACAAAAAAAATATTTTTTTTTCTTGCTAATGCAGCAGACGATTGGATATTATTTTGTCTATAAAAATATCCCATATGATTTTTTTTATAAATATATATAAATTTTTCTACATCAATTGTATATATTGATCGTCGTATTTATTATAAATGTATATGTATATATTTATTTTTTTTGGTATTAATTGCATACATTGACCGTTGTATTTAATTTGAATGTACTCCGTAGCGAAGTGCAGGTTTTCAGCTAGTCTAAATATATTAATGCAATTTGCTAAAATATTAAAACCAGAGGTATTTAATTACACATTAACCTTAACTAATAATAAATCAAGTTTAATTATATAGGTAACTTTACGGAATTGAGGCAATTTTTCTATATGTTTTTTGCTGTTGATTATTTAATATCACATATGAATACTGAAAAAGACTTACAATTTGTATATACACTGCAAACTGTGGTATACATACAACTATTGGATTATATGTTCTCATCCAATTTCGTTATGCTATTATTTTATTTAAGTTAAAACTCTTTTTAATTTCTTCAAGTTGTTTCCACTTTGAACTGTTTTACTAAATAACACTTCATAATGCAGAAAAAACATTCAATATAATAAAAATAAAAACTTCCAAGCTCAATTTGCCATTTAAAAAAAATTGAACACAAAAAGTTTAGTTATAAATACTTCTACGAGGAACATCTATCTAAGTAACATTTTGATAATTAGAATATGTCACAAGAAAATGAGTATTGAATTTCTCTGGGGAAAAAAAGCACAGCATCATTCAAGTTTTTATGCAGGTGAAAAACAAGTATTATATGCACTTTTTGAATCATTTTACTTAATGGATCCAGTTACTAACAGCAAATTAGAATTAAATTAGGTAATGTAAGAATAATTTGAATCCCAAATGAAAAGGCACAAAGTTTTTTTAAACTACAAGGGTAGAATCATTTTTAATCCACTACAACTGGTACCCACAAGGGGCTTCTGAAAAACAAAATGGTTCCATCGAAGCCTTTTATATCCCTAACTTTAGGAGTGGCAAAATATTTTCACACCAGTAGGTGTAATTAGCATCAGGTCAGGAACAATAGATGCAATTACCATACCAGATAAATTACAGAAAAATTCCGATTTATTTTTGTTCTGTTTGTTGAAAGATTAAATTAACCTTCAACCAGACAGTGTCTCTATGCCAATTTTAATAAAATACTCAACACTGACTTATATCCAGTTTCATTTTTTTACAGGATGACCATAAAACTTGGATATATTTATGAAATATCTTCAGCATAAGATCTATACATATTTAAATACCAATATGCAATTACAATTAATTTATGCATCTGTACAATTTATTAGCATATACATGCATATATGAGATTAAGAATGCATACATAGTACACACCTTTATGAATGTACATATACTTGTATTGGGATATAAAAAGTCACCACAAAATATTAAAATCAATAAGCAAAGTGATAGCATACTTACTTTACTTGTTCTTCTGCTTGTAATGTGATAAAATCCCATTTGTGACAGAGTAACTTCTTTAGGCGAGCCAAGGCCTCCTAAAAATATACCAAAATGCATAAGCAGTATTTAAAGATTAATAAATGCTAAAAAATTCTAAAACTCAAAAATTACATTTTTTTTTCACATAAAAAAAAATCACAAGAAAATTATTATACTTAACCGCAAAACTTAAAACTGATAAGTAATTCATAAATAAAAATATGCATTTCCAGTAATGGGGCATATTTTAATCAATGTATTACAACAATAGGTAAATATAAAACAAAAATTAGAAAAATTACAGTAAGCAACCTCTAAATAAAACACAATTACAGTGTAGCATAAAATAGCATCAGATAAAAGTTACTTGTTCATATTCTTCCAAACTGTGTTTTTGTTTGTTCTTCATTGATCTCTTCAGGAGATAAATGGCTGAAAAAGAAAATTTCACATTATGTTATGTAACAATCAGAAAGACAGTTATGACTATAAGCTTCATGAAAAGTTATTTACCATAGTCTGTATTATCAGGCTGATGATGTGATGGCCAAAAATAAGGTGCCTAAAAAAGTAAAAAGTAATCATCCAGAATTATAAAAAATAAATTTGAAGATACACAACAGTTCAAATACAAGTTTCACTCACAAATACACTTTGATACATATATAAATTCAAATATACATACATAAATTCAAAAAGTAAAACACATGAAATTTAGAAATGATATAAAATAAAATCCCAACACATGTTTATTTCCTTTAACTATGAAGGGATTAATTTATTTGATATAAGACATATGAGAAATACCATGAATGTTTAAAAAAAATCACTTTTAAAGCAAAAGTCATCTAACCAATATTGAAAACTTTCTATTAGAGTTAGCATTTACTGTCACAGGTAAATCAATGACTTTTTGTAATTGAATCAGAATAACTGTTAAACAGGATTTTGAATAAATTAAAATAATTAATCCTTTTAAAATTTCACAGTTAGAAGAAGGATGCATAAAAAAAAATATATATATATTCAAGAATATCTTAGCTATTTTGGTACAGAGGATTGATACCATTCAATAGACACTAGAAGTTTTTATACAAATAGTAACATAAATACATTTTATTTAAAAACAAGAAAAAATATTTCACAAATTACCAAAAATCTATTAATAAAAAAAGCTACAGCTATCTGCAAATACATATGCTCTATAGCCTAGCTGCCATTTGTATAACCATTCATATCTATATTCATGTAAATTCAAACAATATTCATCTTAATAATCTGTATAAAAGGTATGCTTATCATTTTAAGTGGATGAAAAATGAAAGGCTTATTCCTGCTTTCTCAGTACTTATTGGCAGGGCCGGATTTTCCTATAGGCTAACTAGGCTTCAGCCTACGGCCTCAAGATCAAGAGGGGCCTACATTCAAATTGTTAGCAAAATTAAAATTACACTATTCTAAAAACAGTGAACACTAAAACACTGGACCAAAAATAAGGAAAAATTCTACGCATATGACTAATAAACAAATATAAAAATGTATTGGTTAAGATCAACACGTTCGGCTCATTGCGTCTGTTCCGACTACAACTTTTTTGAATCTCATTATGGATGAGACCTTCAGAAAAATAGATTTTGATGAACTTACAGAAGAATTCTGTGTAAAAAAGTTTAGAAAGAAATTCTTCTAATCTACTATTTCATTTTAAATGTATACTTGGATTGAATCAGTTCTTAAATAATATAACTATTAACATAAAATTTAATATGATATACAATTTGATATTTTCTTTTTTGTGATCTGGATTTTGTTTGAATAAAGTTCCATTTTTGGTTTAGTTTAAGACTTAAAATTCATAATAATTCATACTTTAAATGCGAATTGTTATGAAATAAATTTATCTGAATTGAATTTGATTTAATCTTCAATGTATTGAATATATATAGGTTAGTACCAATAACAACATGTTTCATTTAATATATTTATATATATCACAGTAATGATGTATTTTATTATATCTCCTGTAATTTACAAATTTAAAAATGAGAGGTGAAAGGGCCTCATAAGTGGAATAGCCTAGGGCCTCTTTTCATCTAAATCTGGCCCTGCTTATTGGGATAACTATAAACATTATAAATTGCTCACACACATTGTAAGACAATGTACATATCACATGCATAATAGTATATTAATTTTTTTTTAAAGCTTATAAGTACTTTCAGTAAGGTACAAATTTATTCCAAGGACACTGAAGCAATTTTTGTTGGGTACTACATTATGAGAATACCCTATAAGTGACCTAACATTGCTACATATGACAAGAAAGCAGTGAAACATCAATGCCTTAGCCAGTATTCAAATCCTGACCCACACAGTGAAAGCTTGTCATGCTCACCACTATATAATGTGGGCAGTCTAGCTACAGTATAACAAGAAATAATAATACTATTACAGATTCAAATCAAAATAATATATTTATATATAAATACACTTTGATACATACCAATTATAGAACTGCATTGAGATATAAATATAAAAAGCAACATACTTGAAACCTGTACAGAGTACTGTCATCCCTGATGGCTAGAGACCTAGTATCGCCCACTGGGAAAAAATAACCATGTTGGCACAACAAGTTAGCCAAATGAACTGCTTCTGCCAAAGGACACAAAGAAACTTTAAAGGAATAAATATAATGGCTTTTCATAAATAAAAATGGTACAAATAGCCACTAGCATTTCTACTGAAGCAAGTCTATCTACAATATTAAAAGAAAAAATTGCTTGTGACTATATTACTACTTATCAAACTATCAGCTGAATTTTAAGCATTTATAAATAGCATTGCATTTTAGCATTTACAATTAGCATTAACAGCACAGATAGGATATTCCTATTTCTACTAAATTTAAAACCAGTCAGTTTGACTGGCACAATAGTTTGCAGGAAAGTAAAGTGAATTAATTATATCTTAGCTTCTTTAAAAACTCGAAATAATAATTAAGGGATATTTTTGTTAGCAACTTACCCATTTCTTCAATATTTAGTCTTTCCATAAGCCATTCTACAAGATCATAACCTAAAAATAAAACAAAATATTGATGATTTAATAATAAATTCATGTATTTATAAATTGGCATGATCAACTTTGAATGTTTTACTTTTCATTTGTTTCAAATGCGAAAATAATATTTGAAAATAAACCCTTCCTCTTAGATAGTGAACAAACAGCCTAATTCCTATCATAAAACAAGTTTCAATATAATCTTTCAAAATGTCCATAAAATTGATTATTTTGCATTTTCCTATTTGTTATATTTCTATTATTAAACAGCATTTGTTGGAATTAAATATCTTTATAAAATGAATGCTTAGTCACAAAAAAAGGCACAGCCTTTGCAAACTTTTGATAGTGATTTGTAGAATAAATAAAGCAAAGTATATCAATACCCCAAATGTTCCTTGTGAAGATGCATTATATCACAGTAATATTCAGTCACTAAGTTACAAATAAAATGTTTCATTTAAAAATTTAACCAAACAAGAAAAGAAAAACTTCATTTCATCCTCAGAACTGATATAGAGTTCTACACTGTGGTCTTCTGTACAGACTTCATCTTCTAATTTATAAATTACATTGACTAATTTTAAGACACTCATATACTTTTTTAAAATCTGTAAAAACAAAATTCATTTTACTTTACAATAAGAACAAAGGGTACTTTCGCTTTTAAAAAAAGTGAAATTACATTTACTCTTTTATTAACTTGCTTCATAGAAAATTAAACTTTTCTGTGCCTGTAAACATACTACAAACTGCTAGGATACTTCAAAAGTGCCTAATCTCTTTTAATTTTAACATCCCAAAATCAATTTAAACTTTTTCTACAATATGTGAATTTTCTAACGTGAATTATGAACTTAAAAAAAAAAATTCACTTTTAGAATTTTCTCTTTTATTACTTCACCTTTTTGAAAAATTTTCTTCAATTTTACTCATTTGAATCAGGACGCAAAATAATACCAGTAGTTTGATGTACAATTCCTTGATTCAAATGAACAGTTTTGTTTTACTATCGCAAGAAAATATTTAGGTAAATGATACTTTTTTTTTCCATAATGCATTTACTATATATGGTTTAAATGACTCAAAATATTAGCCCTAAAAATACTTTCACAGTTTGTTGTCATTAGTATCCATCAACAGTATCGAATATTCAGTAGCGGATTACAAAAACAAGGAATTTTCCAATGACAATACAACCTTATTTTTAACTCCATTTGTCAAAAAAAAAAATGTTTTAAAAGTGAGGAGAGGTTAAGCGGTCAATTAAAATATCAAAAATATTATTTTTAACAGCCAGTGGCGTCATCTAGAGACAGTCTTAATATAAATTCACGGTTATCTTTCCTATCCCCAGATGGCACCACTATTTCATTGGCACTTAGACTAATGTTAAACTGCTCATTTGAAGAAAAATAATCTCCTACAGATAACTTGGGGAAACACAAGCAGTAAAAAGAAGGCCTCTTGAAATCCACAGTCAAATAAAAAGGACGTCAACAAATGTTCCGATCAAATTAATAGATAATCATCAGGCCGAGGAGCATAATTGTTCTTAGTGACAAAGCACCAATGCTCTTCGGCTTGATGATAATATCTATTAATTCAATGGTTCTTAGCATTTTGTTGATCAGGGACCATTTGTCCCCCCCCCCCCCCCAAAAAAAAAAAAATCGTCGGGGGCCATCTCCAAGCAACTCTTTTACCCAGGCAAAAATGGGTTTAATTTGCTGAATAAACAAATAATCTGTGATAAACAACTTTAGCAAAATGTTACAAATAAACTGAATAACAAATTTAACGTAAAAGTAAACTTAACATGAAACATAAAAAGCCAATAAAAACTTTAAATTTAATGAGGCTTTTTAACTCATATTTACTTTACTAGCTGTAAAATTCCTGGCTAAGTATTGTTCAAAGCTATGTGAACAAACAAACAAACAAAAAAAAAGGGAACAAAAAAAAAATCCCAATTTTAGAGAATTGTTAAATTCCCGGTCGTTTTGAAACGATGATAGCAATTTTTATTTATTTATTATTATTTCTTAATGATTGCTGACTCTGCGGACCACTTCTTGGTTCTCCCCGGACCCCCGTCTAAGAGCCAGTGTATTGATTAGATCGGAGGAATCCTTAGTTGATTGTGGATTTCAAGAAGCCTTCTTTTTACTACTAACTCTCACCCTCAGGCTCTCGGCTCTCGTATTACCCCAGGTATCGTGCGGTTGCTGCTTTCCGAATGACGACCAGGCATGACTGCTTTTATGCCCACCTGCATCGACTTGGGATCGTCGACAAGCCTACTTGCCCCTTCTGCAGCGGTGACGCTGTGATGACTGCGGACCACCTCCCTCTTTGCCCAGCCTTGAAAGAGAGTTCTATTTACTCCCGTTACTGGGAGGCTAGGGAACTCTTATTTTGTTTAACAGTTTTATTCTTCCTTTTCCTTTTATATTTCAGTTTTTAGTACTTGTTTGAATTCTTGCTTTTCTTATGTAACATATTGGCGAAAGAATTGTGTTCCCCTTCTCCCTCTGCATTGGAAATAATAATTATAAAAATAAATAAATAAATAAAAAATACCAGCTCCTAGTTTTAAAATTGGCAAACTGTTACCGAGAGAAGAAACTTTTAAGGCAAAGACATATATAAATGTACTCATATAGTTCAATAGTAAAAGAAAAATTATTCCAATTTTAAGCATCATTGTACGCCTGAAACTGAGGTTAAAACAGATGCGCAAGAAATTTATCTTTGGAACTTACACAGCAGTTGACTAAAGACTTTAGAGAAAATAATGCAGTAGCAGATTTCCGTACAGGCGGTGGAGGAGCAAGCCTCGAGCCCACGGAGCTCCCAAATCAACCAAATAATTTTAGCTTCTCATATATTAAAATATATATATATATATATATTTAGGTAGTCACTACTGTGTATACTGGGAAGGCTAAAGCAAACCCTTTCCCTGGGAAATTCGTAGAACTGGGGCCTGCAAAATTATTTAACAGATATTTGGAAACTCCGAAACTGCATATGAAGATAAGGATATAACACTACCAGGACCAACATCGACACCCTTAACCTTTTCAGGGGCAACAACCTCCACCATTTGTACGGTGCAGATTTTTTTGCCTTTTATTTTTAACCTAAAGAATCTTGAAAATTTTTACAATTAAAGGTTGCAAATTTTTTTTTAGTTCTTTAAACTGATAACAGATGGCAGTACTAACCACTTTCTCCTCCTTTAACTGGGATACATTGAATGCAAGTGAAAAAAAAAAGACTAGATTTAGGCACTAGACTGTGCATACGGCGCCCCTCAAAGGGTTAACCTGACCCCAAAGTTCTTGCCGTCTCTATATTATTCTTATCTCGATGTTCAGTACCTATTTTAAGTCATTCGCTTTTTGAGTGCGTCGTGGAGTGTTGTGTTTTTAAATCTACTTTCTCGGTATTACTATTTTTTTGTACATAAGTTTGATTCCGTCACTAAATTTTATTTTTTTTCTCAAACTTGTTTCTAACGTCCACAATGAGTTCTAAAAGAAATTTTTAAACTGCGTTGCACCTTGTTGCAAATTTGCATTTATTTTTCGCGCACGATAAAATTACATACGTGTATCTAACTTTAGTCATTATCACTTTATGATAGCTTTATATCAGGGGTCGGCAACGCGGTGCCCGCGAAACACTTTTGAATTGTCCGCATTGAAATATCTAAATTTTAGATATTTGAACAACAAACGCTCGTGGCTGTAATGAATAATTTTAGTAAAACAAATTAAAACTCCTAAAACCGTAAAAATCAAAAACTGAAGCTCGACAGCGTCGCTCTCCCCTCGCTGTGAGTCGGCTTCTTTTTTCCTGCTCTGAAATTGAACTCTCTTTGCGCGTCGACATATGCTTGCGAATCTCTGTTTTCCAGTATGAAATACTTGAAATCAAATTACCGATCAAGCCTCACTGACGCTCGTTTGGACAAATGCCTGATGAGAACTGGGAATTCAACTTATGTGCCACATTACAAAGAGTTGGCCGCAGATTTGCAATGTCAAATATCGCATTAATCGCCAATTTTAAGATTGTTTTGTTTACATTAAAATTTGAATTTATGTATTAAAAATGTAAGTCGCATTCAAATTTTCAAGTTTAAATATTACCCCCCCCCCCCCCCCCCTTCCTCCTCCTCCTCCTCAACCAGCGGTGCCCGCCGAACTCTCGCATTTCTGAAATATGCCCTCCTAGTTGTTGTTGTTGCTTATGCCACTTGAACGACAGCAACATCAGATCAAGTCCCGCAGGCTATGGGTGATGAAGGTGCGGCTCCTGTTTCACCACAAGGGTCGGAGTCCGACTTGGCCAAAGGACCAGCCCGGTAATTTTGAACCCAGTCAAGTGACGAGACCAGAACACTTGACCCCGCACCTACAGAGGTAATTTTTGAGAACTTGGAGGACATTGCAGCCACGACAGATTGTACGTGCACAAGCCGCCATTAGTGTACATGGCAGTGGATTTGTCAGTGACGAGCATCGAACCAGTGACTTTCAGAACACTAGCCCGCTGCCCTTGCCAAACAGGTTGCCGACCCCTGCTTTATATTACATAATATTTTAATTACGCAATAAAAATATGAACGTACAATTCTGAGGCTTTTTTAAAGGAAGTGGCCTCCGGCTCGCACCTTAAGATAACTAAATTTGAATAATACACTCATGGACAAAAAAATTAGCGCACCAAGAAGGAGTCGTCAAAATGAAACGAAATTTTACATACGTAATGACTACTTTGATATAAGTAAATGATAAGAAAATCAAAGAAAAAGGATAATTTATTTCAGAGAAAAAGGCAAAAGAATGGAGGAGTTAATACTCCGTTGGACCCCCTCTAGCGCGAATGCACGATGCGATACGATCGGGCATTGAGTCATACAAGTTCTGTATGATGTCTTGAGACATTTCGTTCCATATTTGCTGTAACCTTGCCTCTAGTTCGTTCAAACTCGTGGGATGCCCAACTCGTCGTCCCAAATGATCCCAGATATGCTCGATTGGAGACAAATCTGGGGATCGGGCAGGCCAAGGAAGGGTAGTAACGGTGCGGAGACAGTCTTGTGACACCCTTGCCGTATGAGGCCGAGCATTGTCTTGTTGAAAAATGGCTCCTGGGAGCCGTTGCATGAGTGGCAACACATGTGGTTGCAGGATTTCATGAGCATACCGCTGGGCTGTCATGGTGCCACGTAACAATACTAGGGGTGACTGTGTATTGTAGGCAATGGCACCCCATACCATCACACCAGCTGTGGGAGCGATGTGTCGCTGTACAGCAAAGGCAGGATTGAAGCGTTCACCACGGGCTCTCCACACACGAACACGATTGTCATCACTGCCGAGATTGAATCTGGATTCGTCGCTAAAGACGACCTGGTTCCATTCCGCTGCAGTCCAGTTTCCTCGTGCGCGGCAAAACTCCAAACGGAGGCGTCGATGGGTGGGCGTCAAGGGCAGCACACGTAATGGGCGCCGCGATACCAACTGTCCTTCAGCCAGGCGCCTTCGTATGGTTCGAGAAGACACAGAGGCCCCTAGTGAAGGTGCTACCTGTGCCTGGATGGCGGCCGATGAAGCAGTTGGCTGTACGCGTGCATTTCTTACGATGTGGCGGTCTTCTCGACGACTGGTCTGTCGAGGGCGTCCTGAGCCTGGTCTTCGTGTACATGACATCTCTTGGGTCCACTGGTCCCAACACCTCCTCACAAGACAATCAGAGCGGCCTAATTAATGAGCTACTCGCCTAGCTGACCACCCAGCTTCCATCATCCCGACGATTCTCCCCCTCTCAAACTGCGACAACTGCTTATATTGTCTTCGAACACGGCGTAATGGCATGTCTATCTCAGCTCTTCCTTTGTAAATGATTCAACACACTCAAACAAGCTTTGGTTACCTGTTTTATACTCCACAGAGTACGATGTTCAACGCCCTCTACCGGCTATACGTAATGCGCAATCACGCTGCATTTCTAATCATTTGCATATCTCCCCGACATGTACCTTCATTGCAAGTTTCGTTACGATCCCGCAATTATTTCTTGGTGCGCTATTTTTTTTGTCCATGAGTGTATTTTTAAAAAAATTGTTATATTGTTCTGATAATAAAAACCAAAAGTTTATAAATAAATCAAATATCTTTTTTTGTATTTAACTAAGTGCATTAATATTCAAAAACATCAGATGGGAGCCCCAAATTTATTTCTGCCTCGGGACCCTCAAATGCATAATCCACCACTGACTTAATTTTAGTGTAATAGAAGGGCAGTAGAAGTTTATAAGAACACATTTTTCAAGAGTTTTGGCGCAACAAGTTAAAGGAGAATCCCTCTTTCAGCAACAGCTAAATAAAACAGAAAGGGAAGAATAAGAATTTTTGATGAATATCCATAATGAGGTAATAAGATATATTTGAATTCCGGCTCTAACATTTGAGAAATTCGAGTATGTTTTCCTTTTTAGGGGCACAAAGGACTTTTTCACAGCAAAACCAAATATATGAAAACCTCAGACGTGATAAAAAAGTTTATACCACAAGCTGACATACATAATTCGATAAACATGGATAAAATATTACCTCGATAATACAAAGTAATGAAAATAAAGTACCAAACGCCTATTAAAATTGTATGTCAACAAACTTCTTACAGCGTCTGAGGTTTTTTTGCGGCATATTATACGTTGAAGCTTTAAATAAAAAAAATTCGTCAAGATTGGTTTTAATCATGGCTAATAATTTGCATATCCATTAAGGCACAGATATTAAAACCCAAATCTTAAAGCATGCCTTTGAAGTTTTTGTTCAGCGTAATTAGGTAGAATAAGTTTCAAGATGGTGTTTCAGCATTGCCCACAAGACTTTTAATGAGACTGGTCAATCTTTCATATCTCCTCCCATCATTAAGAAAATCAGTTCACCATGTCAAAACGACTAATCACGTTCTCCCGTGAGTTGATGACGTCATGGCGATTCTATTTAAAGACGATATCGATTCATATTCCATATGAAGTACCTACATTATATAATTATTCTGTTCATTCTAGTTTACATCGTAAACGGAGGTACAACCGCTCTCAAATTACAGCTAAAAATAGAAAGGGGAGCGTTATTTCAGACGGACTAATATTTTAATTACATGTATTTTAAAAGCATTTCCATGGAAACAGCTCCAAACGGCAAGTTTGAAGTCTCTACACAGGTGATTCCTCGTGTTTGTGGAGACGTGTTTTTGTAGACTCAAATAGATACAGCGAAATATTACAGCAATATTTTTAGGATAAAATTAAATGATTTTCTTATGGACAGCTTATTAAATCAAGGGAGAGGTTTTCAAAACTACGTTTTATAAATTTTTAGTAAAATTTATATACGCGTAAAACCATGTTAATTTCATTTAATTCAAATTTTAACAAATTTTCGGAAGCTTCTAAACATCTTTATGTCAATAAAACAGATTGTTTTATAGACAAAAAAAATTACAGGGTTGACCTTCATTTTAGGTTTAGTTTTAATCTTAACAAATGTTCTTCAAGGATATTAAAATTCTTTATGGTAAAAATACTTTAAATTTAGTTTACTTGATTAGAGAAAACCGAAACAAGCAGAAGACATAAATCAAAATTTAGATTAAAAGTTAACAAATGTTCTTCAAGGATATTAAAATACTTTATGGTAAAAATACTTTAAATTTAGTTTACTTGATTAGAGAAAACCGAAATAAGCTGAAGACATAAATCAAAATTTAGCTTAAAAGTTAACAAATGTTCTTTAAGGATATTAAAATACTTTATGGTGAAAAATACTTAAAATTTAATTTACTTGATTAGAGAAAACCGAAACAAGCAGAAGACATAAATCAAAATTTAGCTTAAAAGTTAACAAATGTTCTTCAAGGATATTAAAATACTTTATGGTAAAAAATACTTGAAATTTCATTTACTTAATTAGAGAAAACCGAAACAAGCAGAAGACATAAATCAAAATTTAGCTTAAAAGTTAACAAATGTTCTTCAAGGATACTTTAAAATACTTTATGGTAAAAAATACTTAAAATTTAATTTACTTAATTAGAGAAAACGGAAACAAGCAGAAGATATAAATCCAAATTTAGCTTAAAAGTTAACAAAACAAGTGAACTGAAACTCATTCCGAATTTGCAAAACAACAGTAATGCCTAAGCTATTGCTGTTTAAGTGGTCGTCTCACGGACAAAAAATGCATAACCCTAAGGCTCGATTGAGTATCGACTAAATGTAAACATAAAATACATCTCCAGGGTATTTAACCACCATAGACATCGGTATCGCTCCCATTATATGCTCCTCGCCGGGAGAATGTTACCACCAGATACACTGGAGACAATGGACACTTGGAAAGCAAGATGGACACTTGAGAGAAGGACCCTGTGAGGTATTTTTAGCGGAGTTCAGGAAGATAGTGTTTGGAGAAGATAGAAGTTTGAATTACACGGTTTATTGAAGGAATCCGATTTTATTAAACACTATATCAAATTACATACTGAGCATCAAACTACACATATCAAAATAAAATAATAGCTTAGGCGTGTTCAAGGAATGAATGACAATAAAACTACGATAAAAGTTTTCTATCAAAACCACCACGCAAGAGACCGAGGAGAAGGTAAAAACTCGGATGGACTGCGTTGACCAAGCCATGCTCGCTATGAAGAAAAGGAATTAGCATGCAGTCTGTCTCGATAGGACAGCGTGGTCTTGCAGAACCAGGCCCACACCAGGCTGTGGGTCACTGATGACGACGATGATGATGCTGATGACATTGGAGACAAAAAAGCGACACATTCGGAGTTACTCAATATTTTAATTAATTCCCACATTGGGAAAACAATAAAAGAAATCCTATTATGGAAATGCGCTGCCTTCACTGTGTTTTTATCTGTCATGTTTGTGTATGTGATGCGAGGAATCCACAATAAACACAAAACGTAGAACTATGACGACCATTGAAGACACTGGAGAGGCACTTTATTTTACATGTATTTGTCTAGTATCTTTCCAGAGGACGAAGGTCATTTATGGTCCTATAGAAACACGAGTTACACGTACAATGAATACTTCATATAAATTTCATTCCCTAGCAGATTATATTTTTATGTTCAGGATTTTCATTTCTACAGTATAAGGTCATATAAATGAATTAATGCAACAGTGGATGAATATTATGATACTAAAACTACAACTGAATTTATAACACGTATCTGTTTTAATATTTGAGTCGTAATTCGAGAAACACATAAGTTTAACGTATTCAGTTTACCGTCTGAGCGATACAATATGCATGCGAATATAGTCTATGTAGCGGTGCATTGCGTGAGCTGCCTGTATGTTGCGACCATTAAACCAATTGCTCAATTAATATCGAATGCCTTATTTTATATCAACTACACAGTACTTGAAGTACAGACATAGATAAAAAATATTCCCAGTAATTTGTGAAAATCCGTAAAGATTACGGCTATCACGGCTCTCGCCTATACGCCCTTGTCAAACAGAAGACCTGGGCTGAGTAGCAATTCTTGCAAACTCAGCCAAAGGTAGATTTCCCCTGTTCGGTGATGTTTCATATGAGTCTGGGCGCCGGACGGACAGTACAGATCTGCCGACCAATTGGAGCAACCCGGGGCCCCATAATTTATGAAACACATAGCACTTATGTATAAGGCTTATGGCTAGTACAGTTAATATAGTACCCTTAGTAACTAGTATGTAAATAAGATATATAACTATGTGTATTCTAAAATATTCTGTATTAACTAACTATATGTAACTAACAGTTATTGTGTACTAACAGTTATTGTTACTAACAGTTATTGTATTCTGTATTAACTATTTTTTATGACAGTTATTGTATACTAACAGTTATTATTTCTAACAGTTACTGCATTCTGTATTAACTAACTATATGTAACTAACTATGTGTATATAATAGCCTATGTGTATTCTTAGCAACGATGTAAATAAGAATTGCTTGCATACTATGGTCACTCAAATAATGATTTAAATATATCACATATCAAATATACTATCTAATACAGTGCTTGAAAGATAGTTATAGGAGAGAATCTAGGAGCATAAACATATCTATATATATAACGCACAGACCAAACCGCTTGACCTAAAGGGCTGAAATTTTGCATGACGATTCTTCTTACAGTGAAGGGGTGCACTAAGAGAGATTTTTGAAAAATTCTTCTTAGATATTTTTAAATTAAATTTTTAAGCTGTTTTTGTAACATTCTTTAAAGTTTGCATTTAAAATAATAATTTGAGGGTTATAAATTTTATATCACGAGAAAGATCATAAAAATTCCTTTAAAATGAAATCTTTTTCGAATCTTTACCTTCATTTCCTGATTTTTGGTGAATTTTTAAAGATTTGTTTTTAAATTTAATTTATTAAAGGCTGATCGCGTGGTTTATTTTCTTTTTGTGATACTTTAAATTCATTTTGCGTCACGTGCATAAGAACGAAATAGACAAAAAAAAATTTTTTTTTCTTGCTAATGTGGCAGACAATTGGACATTATCCAAAAAAATATTAAAATACACTAAAAGAAATGTTCCTCAAAGTGTACTATATTAACTGTACTATATTCTTTTGTATGTTCTATTAGATTTAATTTGAATATTTTCTTCTACATTATTTTGTCTATAAAAATATCCGTTACGATTTTTTTATAAATATATATTTTCCTTTTTTTTACATCAATTGCACGCATTGATCGTTGAATTTATTATAAATAAATATATATATATATATATATATATATAAAAGCTAGAATCTTATATATATTATGCAGTATGCACATGGTTACAAGCTACGAATACTAAACTAATGTCGTTGTTGTTCTTAATGCCCCCGACCGAAAGTTCCAGACCCGGTCCATATAGACATAAGACTGAATAGTGCGGCTCCGATTTTATAATAGCACCACAAGGGTCGGAGCCCAACTTGGCTAGGTGCCACCACAATTTTGACCAAGCACCTCCAGGGGCGACATCTGGGGGGGGGGGGTCATACCTTCCCTGCCTATGACCTCATAGAAGGACTTTCAGGTCTACGAATTTAACGTGCCCATATCCGGCCTAGATACGGAGGTATTTAATGGTGCTTGTCGGAATTCGATCCGAGCACCCTCTGTATTGAAAGCCGACTTGCTACCGATAGGCTATTTCGGGTTCCCTAAACTAATAATTTAATTAATGTCAAGTAATTAATTTAACATATATTATTCTTAAAATAAAATTCTACTGACAAATCGGTTATTATAGAGTTAGTTTACTTTTTAAGAGTCTCTAAGAAACAAATTCCTCCCTTTGTTTATGAAACGAAAGATAATGAGCTTCCTTTTTAATAACGTTCTCTATACCCCCAAAACTTTCCATGAAAAGTCTATTGATTCTGTTCCTATGACAAATGTTTCATTACTAATACCTTCTTAAAACTTTACACGCACTTTATTCTTTAAGAAACGTCGCTTTTAATTTAAGAAGCGATAGATGCAAATATTTCCCTTTTAGAACAATTTTTCTGCTGCAGAATACTATAAACAGGGAAAAAAAATCATTTCGAAATTTAGCCATTAAAAAGCAAGAAGTATTTCGATACAAAAAATGTAAAAAAAATTTAAATCAAAAACTTTTTGAAATAAAGAGGATTAAAAGCAATTTTATAACTTGAATCTTGTAAAAGAAGCACAGAAATTTCATTCACTTTTCGATAAATTTGCAGCTTAGTCTGTGGCTTCAAAATTTTCTCAAGATATATTTCATATTATATATATATATATATATATATATTATACAAGGTGCTGTGGTGAAATATGCTACTATCTAATTACTTATCTACTTAAAGCAGCTAATAATCCTTGGAAAATGAAGAAAAATATTTAGAGCGAAAAACTCCGTACGAAATAAAACGTAAAATTTATATATCAATATTTCCATTGAAATGGCTGTATAAACAATACATTTAACGTCAGCAAAAAGATGTATTACACTATTCCGATCACACACAGAAGTCAATATTATCAAAATCTCCATTCATTCTGAACATGATTCTTACTAATTGTTGAAAACAATAAAGGCGCATGGTATATCACGACCATTAATGTATTCCTCTCTCTTCTCTGAAAATTTAATTTCGCCGCATCGTGTGAAACGTTCCCCAGAATGCCACCAAACGATTGATACGTTGACAATGCGTAAATAACGCAGATGAAACGTAACAGCATCTTCACGCATTGTGTCAATGGAACGTAAGCCTGGACTAGTCCCTCAAGTCCAAACTAAGCCTTTTTTAACTATGTAAGTAATCATTAACGAGAAGCAGCAGGAATATAAATGATATAAAATAAATTTGTCTCTCTTTATTTGTTTACAAGGTAACAGGACAAACGAACCTAAAGCAGTTATATTTGTACCTAAAGCAGTTATAACAGCCATTATTGGAATTGCTCAGTTCAATCTTAACCTACGGATAACATTTTTCTGCTAATTGTCGACTTGGAGTCAAAGTTATTGTGGTTTTTTTTGTTTATTTGTTTGTTTGTTTTTACGCTTTGTCAATCTGTCAATAGAGAAAAATATTTTTCATTCTTCAAAAGAATGCTCTTCAAATAATATTTTTAAATTTGAATTATTCTTTAGAAAAAAATCTGGTAAAGCCGTTCTGCCGTTCTGTTTTCATTAAACTGACTACAGGATTTTTTATTTAGGGGGTGTATAATATGAAAATAATTTTCCTGAATAAAGAATAACTATAAAAAAACGTTTCCATCTTAAATTTATTTAAAGTTTTATAAATGAAATTTTTATAAATCTTTCAGACAGCTTATTTAGGAACCTTTACCATGTACAAAAATTTTAAAATAAAATATGCAAATACAGTTTTAAAATATTTAAAAACAAGTATTTTTATTTAATATGCGTAATTTCCTTCACATTAAGATACATTTGAGGCAAAAATATACATGCAAGTAAATAAATGAATTAATAACATTTTTTGCTCTCTTGGGATTTGTAATACAGAAAATTTCAGAAAGTCGGAGCATAGAATAACATTTCAGTAAACTTATTTGAAGGGCTGCATATACAAGGCTGTTCTAAGCATTTCCACCACTGCTAAATTTATCTATTTTTCAAACTGACGGTGAAACAGTCAGTCGGATCATGGTCAAAATCTAAGAAGACTGAACCATGCTTTGATATTAGCGCTCTTTACACGTACGTTCTTTTGCGAGTGCTTGGAGTGTACGGGATTGCACGCGGGAAAACTTACAGTACGCTCCAAAGTAGCTTTCCCTTCCTCTCCGACACCTTCACACGTGCATTTAATCGCGCGGGATCGTGGTTTCACGCGGGAAAGAACGTACGTGTAAAGGGCGCTATTGACCAAAATAAATATATAATTGAGAGATGTCAAGTGATAGCACTTTTCAGAAAAGAAAATTTTTTATCAATCAAGCCCATATCTATACTGATCACAATACAAGCTCCATCTTTTAATGACGTCACACGATGAGTCGTAATGACTTCAAAGCACTAGGGAAAAATCGCTTGTCCGTCACCAAGAGACTAGATTGTCACCTCTGTGATTGTGAACAGTGCATCCCTCTGCGTCGTCACTTCGACGATGCCGCAAATGTATGTGTTATTAGGAGTTGGGAAACGCCTCTTCTGTTGCAATGTAAACAAAATAAATTAAACAAAAGCATTTTATTGGCGAAATTTGTCCACAGTCAAAGCGTTTAGAGTCAGATGCATGGAAAGTACGTAAATACCAAACTGTTAAAATTACCTTCTTGGGCATGGATAATTCCTTTTTTCAGAAAACGTTGTCTACATCGAATATGAAATTTCCCACTTTTTAATCCTTGCTATGTTTTGGAGGTAAAATCTAGTAAAAAAAAACTGTGCAATAATCTTAATTTGTCTGCATTAAATGCTTCATGAGTTCTCTTACAAATAAACATCTTAATTGTAAACTGTATAAGAATATTCCTCATCGTACGGCGCCAGAAGTGCGCGTTTGTGGCCTCCGAAAGTTAGCAGCTTTAAAAAAATATACATTCTTATCATTTTTTTCATTAAGGGGGGAGATCACCTAAAAACCTTCAAAAAACTCACTTTTTATTATGATTTAATTTTAATGAATGGAATGTAAGGAATCTTTTTTAAAAATGAAGTCGGTACTACAATTAGAACCGCTTTTATGGCCAAATGTATAAAGTTAATAGTAAAGGGATCTATGAAACTTTAAATGGCTTTTTCTAAAAACTGTTATTTTCAAACTTGTGCGCACCATTTCTTCAAAACTAATGGTCACAAATTGCTAAAATTTTGTATACATGTATATCCAGTATGTTAATATAATTACCTAAATTTTAGTAAGGATAAATTACTAAATTTTTTACAGCAATTTTTTTTTTTTTTTGTGAAAAAAATTTATGATATTTCTTGTACATTACAATAGATTTGCTTGAAATTTTTTTTTATGTGAAATATGGTAATTACTTTAGGTGTAGATTAAAGTATAACCTATGGATAGAATATAAATATATATATACATATATATATTATATATAATTTAAATATATCTCTTATAGTTTTTAAAATAAATCTGTGCGCAATGCATTGTTAATCTAAAATTTATTATTCATAAAACATTAATTTTTCTTTACATAAAGTAATTTCTAATAATCTCTCAACATTTCTGCTTTTGTTTTCTAATAGATAAAGCTTTGTACAATTCACCCTAAAAATTCTTTTAAATTAATTACAAATTAACTGTTTGACAACACATTAAGCTTGGTAGTAAAATCCGTGTAATTTTGCGAGTGCAAAGGTGATCTCCCCCCTTGAGTGAAAAATTGATCTGATAGCTTTACTTAGTATTTAGAACACAGGAGTGCTTGATCCGCCACTGCAGCCTCACAAACCTCAGGAAATTATTAATACATTCCTTTAAGTGACTAATATGCAGGATGAAATGCGCATTAAAAAAAAAGCAAGAAATTGCTGGAGTGAAAAAAATTATCTTCCCGCAAGAATATCCTACTGTTTAGCAGAAATTAATCCTACGATGAAAGCCAAAACTTTTAATCGTAATCGGTTACATTAAACTCCATCAATTGGGATCGAGCCAGTGGTTACCATGGAAACATCAGCGATGTCATCGACCTTTCCTTGCTCTTCCTCCGGCTCATAAAAGATGTCTTATAAGTGTGAGGATATAATGAAAAAACGGCCATTGCGCTTTTTCCTTTGAGATTTTGCCATAAAAAAATGTTTAAGATTTTGCAGAACATAACCATAACTTTGTGAAGTGGATGTGTATTTTTCTGGTTTCAGTTAGTACTTCCAGAAGCGATAAATTTTGATGTAGGCTTACGTGGATATATTTTTTAAGGTTTTCTACAAAAATATGTAGATTTCTTTCGTGTAGATAATACAGTTTAAAAAATCTATAAAAAGGGAATTTTTTCTCGTAAAAGATATTTCTCTAATTTTTAAGCCATTAAAGAAACTTTTCCAGGGAAAACTTTATAGTATTACAACATTGAATAAAAAGCAAAAAATATTAGGCTTAAGGAAATACCTAACCATATCACTTCTACTTGTTTGCACAGCTATGTATTCAATATTTTGCCTTTCTGATACTATATATAGCATATAAACAAAGGGAACACTATGCAGTTATCATATTTAATCAATCAAAATTCGTAAAATTTTTCAAGACCCTCCGCAAAATAGAAAACCTGTGTATTTTTAATTGAAAATATTTTTTATGTAAAATAAAAGAAAAGTTTTGAAAAATTTTAAATTCTGAACAGTTTTAAATTCTGAAGTAATATTTTAGAATGAAAAAATTACATATACCCTGTGATACAACTAAGTTTACCTTGATGAGGCAGAACTATATCAAATACACACAATCTTTAAAATTTTCTGTATAAATATTCATTTATTATTACTTTAATGGGTATATTAATTAACGACAACAGATAAATATACCTGTTATAATCAAAAATTATATTGCTTTTCCTTCACATAAACGCTCTAATTAAAGCAAAATAAAATAAAATTTTGGAATACTAGTTCATTATTTTATACTCGGAATCAGATTTCATTGAAATAATAATCAAAATGCTAGCATTCATTCGTACAGATACTCTTTTTTAATTCAACAAAACCGGTAATTAAACAAACTTATTAAAAACTTAGTAATTTTCAAAGTGGGACATCACAAATGGGACATCAATATTGTCTTGACACAACTTCTTGTTATTTTAAAAGGTAATTAACTATTTTATCGAATAATTTTATGGCACATTATTATTTTAGAGAAAAACTTTTCTCAAATGGAATAATTATTTTCATAAAGAATTTACCAGTTTACTAAATTAATCTAACAAATTTTATTAATACATAAAATTATATGTAGAATTTTATTAACATTTTAAATTAAAGAGAAAGGGTTACGGGGTTTCTACTCTTTTTCTAATCCAACAATTAAGTTCTAAATGATTTTTAAGTGCTCTTTTAAAAAATGTTAAGAACTTGTCTAAATATCATTTTGTCTTATCGTTATTGGAAAAACAATGTCTAGTCATGCAATTGCTTAATCCTTTCCTATAATGTCTCTACGGATAACAATACAAATTAATCGTAACTTGTTTGTGAAAAATATGAATAAAGATAAATTTAAACACACCAAGTATTAGAGATGTTATAAATCTATCTAATTAAACTATGCCCTTTAAAAAATGAAATGAGAATTAATTGATATTTCCTCAAAAGTTTTAATGAATTACTATAAAGGTGCTTCTCTTAATTATATCCGCAAATTACTCAACTTGTTTTGCATTTTATCAGGCCCTGCTTTTCCATTAGGCCCGGTAACATTTGGGGGCCCCTAGGCCCGAGCCTAAGGGCCCCCAAATGTTGGAGCCCCCCCCCCAAAAAAAAAAATTATTTTAAAAGAAAAGAAAGAAAAAAATTCCCAATTAATTTTTTTTTTATTTTACCTTTTTTAATAGCAATTTTTTTAATATAACCTTTGAAATTTGATTGATTGATTCATCATATGTATATGTGTAGTTCATCATATGTATGTTATAGTGTATATAAGGGATTAATAAGTTTTTCTGGTTGCATTGTATTGGTGTTTTAATGATGAAGTTAATATGCTGTATTGCTTTTTGTTATTTGATAATGTTCTAGGCTTCTACGCTTAAAATAGCCAATTCATTGTAAAATGGTACTTTCACAATGATTCATAATTTTTTTGTGTGTCAATTTTGGAAATTTTAAGCCCACATTAGTGTTAGGGGGCCCCCATCCCAAGTGGTGCCTACAGTTCAGAATTTTCTAAATCGGGCCCTGCATTTTATTGCTTACAGTTAAAACATTTGTTTACTGATTTTTACTAACTTAACGAAAACTTTAGGAACCTCTTTCATTCCTAGGTTGTAATAAAAACCTCCAGTGGGAATAAACCAAGACCAGAGTTATAATTTCTGATCGTGAGGTACTTTTATATTCTACGAATTCAAACAACGACTTTAAAGTCCCTTATTTGGTCTCGTCACTTGACTCGGTTCAAAATTACGGGACCGGCCCATAGGGGGGTAATGTTGGTCCACCTATACGGTGCTCCCAGAAAAGTGGCTAGCAAAACCGCGGTGTCATAAGGCGGTAAGGATAATGTTCAAGTAACCGTCTGCCGCATTGGAAAAGAAAGTCCTTTATTTTAAATTCTTCTGCTGATATCGCTGTTTAAGAGCCCCTGACTCATTAGCACTGATGCTATGAAACCGAAACCAACAGTATACCCGGTGTCACACCACCTTCTTTTGACATAAAAAGTAGTTTTATGACAACAGAATGATTAAAAAATTAAGTTCTATATTTTTGTCAATAATTAAGGTCTTAGAATCGCTTCAAAAATATTTATATACTCTGAAGGATATAGTATGGGATATTGAGGGATATTTTATTGAGAGAATATATAATTTTTAAATTTAATTCCTATTTTCAAAATCAGAAGATGAGGTCTGATTTTAAAATCTCTGTTCCATACATATGCCTCATTAAAGTCAATAAAATATTAGTAGACACTCCTTCCACAATATCTTGAAGTGTATCTGAATGTTTAAGGCTGTTGTGTACTGACCCTATTGGATTCGCTCACCTCAATGTTAACCTATGGAGAAAATTTGTCTACTATTTACAGTTACATAAATGATGATAATCCAATAAAAATGATATTTTCAGATAGCCTGAACTTTTCTGGACCTAGCAACAGGATTCATTTTATAAATTTCGTCCACCAAAGGAATTTACGAGTGTTTAAAACACACTAGACCAGATTTTTCTCCGAATAATTTAAATTTTCAAATATTATTTGCATATTTTTTAAAACGAAAAATGCTGAAAAGTTGCAAACTTTTCTTTCTCTATTACGGAGAACAAATTAGAACGGAGAACAGATTACGGAACAGATTACGGAGAACAGATTTTAAATTTTTTTTTTTAAATCTTTAAATCCAAGTCTGCAATCATTGGACAAATGTTCTCGATAGGTAAATATTGAGTTGAGCGAATCCAATAGGGTTAATACACAGTAGCTTTAACTCATTTTATTGCCACGAAATGGCAATATGTTCTTGTCACTTGCTGGAGAAATGTATTTCAGCAAATACTTGCAGTCAGAAACTGTGTCAAACTCTTCAGGCTACTCCGTTTTGACTCACAAAGTATCCATCTGTGACACATGATGTGACGGCCTTATTTGAATAGTGGTCCAACTCCATTCTTGTTCATTTTGAGATACAGAGCCTTGGAGTCTAATGAGTGCTGAGAAATGACTGCTGAAGTCTGATTTGTAATGCCTTCTGTTGGCAGCAGAAATAAGCTAGAGTTGTACCAGTTTAAAAATAAGATATAAATGACTTGTAGGAACATGAAAGTGAAGCTAACTCCATTTTTTAAATAATTACAGGATAAAAAGAACTTTTCATGCACCATGTTTTTAAATTTTCTGTTGAATCATACAAACTTGACAATTCTGTGTATTAATAAATACTTTTTAAAAAATTTTTTGATGAATTATCCCATCAACTTGAAAGAAAATGAAGTTAATTGGAAGTTAACTTGCGTTTAACTTTTCGTTCCCGTTCTGGCCGATAGATGGCTGCACCAGTCTACAAAACAAAATTAACTGAAAATGAATTCAATACTGCTTAAAGATGGCTAAAAGTATTAAAATAATGCATTTTTATCGTGTTCTGAGATATTCTAAAAGTTTCAAATGTCTAGCTAGTCGGGAAGTTTGTTAAAAATCGATTGCAAAATTTGTACTGGACAAACACACACACACAAACAAGAAAGCGAGTTAATAAAAACATGGTAAAACAATTACAAGATAAAAAGAACTTTTTATATACCATGTTTTTGAATTTTCTGTTGAATCATATAAACTTGACAATTCTATGTATTAATAAATAGTTTTTAAAAAAAATTCATGAATTATCCCATCAACATGACAGAAAATGAAGTTAATTGGAAGTTAACTTGCATTTAACTTTTCGTTCCCGTTCCGGCCAATAGATGGCTACACCAGTCTACAAAACAAAATTAACTGAAAATAACTGAAAATTAATTTAATTCTGCTTAAAGATGGCTAAAAGTATTTAAAAAATGCATTGCCATCGTGTTCTGAGCTATTCTAAAAGTTTCAAATGTCTAGCTAGTAGGGAAGTTAGTTAAAAATCGATTGCATGATTTGTACTGGACAAACACACACACAAACAAGAAAGAGAGTTAATTAAAACATGGTAAAAAAAATGTGGAGTTGGACCACTATTCATATAAGGCCTTCATAAAGAAGATAAGTAAAGAGAAGATATCTTACCGAGGAAAGCACACGGAATCGTGGTAAGGAACAGTTTTTGACTACGAACAGGAACTCCCGTCTCAGGATGCTGCATCTCACATACCAGCTGCTCCATCTGGAAAAGATAAGAGGGGGGGGGGGTATAAATGATCAGCAGGAAGTTGCACAAACAGAAAGAAGCATCATTTAATTGTAAAATAAACAAAAAAATACAAACGAGGGACAATTAAGCCATGATTGCGTGCTGTATGAAACGGTAATGATCCCTGTTTGCAGCCTAAAAACAGTCCTAATAAACTCTCTTATTCATAGATTCAGATGGATGGCTAGGGATATCTTAGCGTTCGGTTATTTCCGGTCAAAAGAGTTCCGAGTTCTTTTTTGATCACCTCAATGGAAATAATTTAGACAGAAATACAGTATTCAAACTAGCGGAGATGAGAGAATGGATACGATTATAAGGCATAGGCGTAGCGTGATTCTAACTTTTTTTGGGGGGGAGCACGAATTGAATTCAGTTAGCGCCCTCTTCCGTGAATTGACTGCCTGGTGGTTCTTAAAATATGAAATATTATGATTATTTTTAAATTAAATTGCAATAGAATTGATGTTTGAGTAGTATTCAAAAGTTGTACAAAGATAAAAATAAATATAATATAAATAAAATGAGAAAAAAGTATAGCATCGAATTTTTGTTATGGATCATATTGTTAAAAACTATGTTAAAGCTAAAGACATAATCGGAATCTTCAGTTTCACAGTTTGCAAAAGCGGGGAAAAAACCCAACTTTCTTAAAAGTTTTCTACAATTTTCCGATGTTAATTAAACTTCTATTAACGTTTTAATTTATTTCAAGTTAAGTTGCCCCCCTCCCCGACGCTACGCCTATGATTATAGGGTGACGTGCAATTAAGTCGATATGTCACAAAGGAAGCATTTCTATAGGAAATGGTACATACCATACTATGAATAAACGATTACTTTAAACTATCGGAAGGCGTCTTTTTTCTTTGAGATTTTGTCGTGAAAAATGTTTGTGATATTGTAGAACATATCCATAATATCTAGAGGTGAATGCGTATTTTTCTGGTTATATCTCGTACTTTTAATAGTGATAAATTTTGAAGTAAGGGTGTATTTTAAAGGTTTCCTAGAAAATATAGATTTCTCTCAAGCAGATCAAAAGATACATTTTAAAGAATTAGAGATTGGCCAAGGATAATGTCTCTGTGCCTGCTGTATTGAAAATAAAATAAAAGATTTAGAGGAATAAGAGTAAATTCTTTATGCAGGGTTTCAATTGATTATGTATTACAATGTTATGCAATACATAATCATGTATTTTTTTCGTAATCATAATTATGTAATCATTTTTATGTAATCATAATTATTTATTTTTTTTCGTACTGCAACTTACGAAAGAAAAAACTGAACTTTTGTGGTTGTAGTAAAAACGCTATGTGCAAGTGATAAAATCTCTATAACTTTTTTTCCTTTTAAATAAATTTTGAAGCTTGAATATTTGAGTTCAACAGCTTCCTAAAACGTTTTTTGTCAGTGATGGTTATGTGTTAGCTAACTGCTTGACAATTGCTAAGGAACAACTGGTTTTTTCAAACTAGCGTTCCCGACAGCAAACAAATCACAGTAAAATGGAATGCAGAGGGCGTAATAGGGCAGGACCTGTTATCTGTATAAAAGGCAGTGCACGAAAACTCTTTATTCATACGAAAGTTATGCAGTTGGGTGTTTGACGAAAATTGCACCGTAGGTTGTTGGAAGTTAATCCTGTGAAAATCAGTGTGGTGTGGCAATAATTAAGTACAAAATGTCTGCAAGACATCATTTGAGTGCGTATGATCGTGGACGAGCAGTTGGACGGCTCGAAGCAGGACAAAGTGTCACCACTATGGCCAGAGTAATGCGGCCATAGTGGCAAAAAGTGTCATTTAGCGATTAAAAAATGCCGCTGAAGGTGGAAATGCTATGCGAAACCATGCCGGTGGTCGTGGAAGGAACACCACGCCTCAAGAAGATCGATATGTATCCCTAGTGGCGAAAAGGAACAGACATCTCACTCCTAGTCAGATGGCTGCAGACGTTGCAACCGCTACCGGTACAAATGTATCAGCCAGAACTATTTCTAGGCGATTAAATCAGGTTGGTTTGTATGCACGGAAGCCTGTTCAATGCATCCCCCTCCAACCACGCCATAGTCGAGAAAGATTACGTTGGTGTAAGGAACATATTGGTTGGAGTCAGCAAGAGTGGTCCAGAGTGACGTTCTCTGACGTATCCCGTTTCACTGTGACAAGTTATTCTGGCCACCAGTTAGCGTGGAGAGGGAGGGGAACACGTTATACACCACAGAATGTCCAAGAACATCATCGGTATGGCCAAGGCGTGATGGTGTGGGCAGGCATTATGCACAATGGCAAACCATCGCTTCACATCTTTGAGCGAGGTACCGTTATATCGCAGCGGTATTGCAGAGAGATTGTTCTGGATCATGTTCGTCTTTTTAGGGGTGCGGTAGGTCCAGATGTTATGTTTATGGACTACAATGCACGCCCACTCAAGACCGCTGAAGTATCAGACACACTAGAAAGTGAAAATATTGAACGTATTACATGGCCTTCTTACTCTCCTGACCTAAATCCTATAGAGCATGCCTGGGATGCTCTTGTCAGACGTGTTTCTCAAAGAACTCGCCCTCCTCGAACCATGCAAGAACTGAAAATCGCCTTGAGAGAGGAGTGGGACAATATCTCCCAAGGACACCTCAATACTTTAGTAGACAGCATGAAAAACAGATGCAAAATGTGCACTAGTGTCCGAGGAGGTCACACACCTTACTAAGGAACTCATAACTGTTTCATACCGGCAGGAAGACCCATTTTGCATGGCTGTTTGGAAATGCTCCAAAGAGCATCTTTTTTGGTTTTCTTTTTCTTCTTTTTCCATGTGGCGAAATCTGTACCATTTTGCATGATAAATAATGCACAGTATCTCTAATAAATATGTACTAAGTTTCATTTCTTCAATCTATGTCTATTATGAAATATTCCGAAAAATGTGACTGTTCCTTAGCAATTATCAAGCAGTGTAATACTCGGAGGTATATCAATATTTAAAACAAGAAGAACCATCAGCATTATGCCTCAAAGAAAGACAAAAGCGACACCTAAAGGATAGAATGAAGAACAAATATTTCGTTGACGTTTAAGAAAAATAGTCTCAAAATATATTGCATCAGAGATTCGTACTTATAGCAAATTGCTTTATTCAACAGCTTTTAAGTAGGTTCAAAATATTGATAGAAGACCGAACATTGATAGACAAAGATCGTGGGTCGCAGAACTAAAGAAATCCTATGTTTGGCATACCTTAAGTTCAAAACAACAAAATAATGAAATTGTAAAAAAAAATACAATAAAATTTAACAATATATAACCAGCATTTATAATTAGTAATAGCTCAGGTTAAAATAAACTTTTAGGAAAAAGAATGAGCCCACTGCAGTAAGAAGAGTCATGACAGTAAATTCAGACACATGAGGGACGGGTTTCTTATGCTGAAAATCCCCCACAGCAATAAACAACTCTGAGATCAAACTCGTCAGGCTGGGAAAATACACCATGGGTCAAATAATAAGCAACAATAAGTGAAATAAGGCAGCAGCACTCAGCACATCAAATCTCAATTCTCGCAAAAACGAAGAACAAAACGTTGAAAAACGAATAGATTACTGAAGTTCATATGGAACCGCATGCCTAAGCACTAGAACCATTGTGGTAGATAAAGTTGTAGTGTATTCAGGATGTTGAGGGAAAATTCTGACTGGAGTCCACAAAGCTGCAAATGGGCACACGCCTGGAGAATGAGTCTGTTGAGCCATTGCAAATTGAAGACTCCGTGTAGATCCCATGTGTCCTTGTTCACATTGCATACATCAGCGTCAACGTTACTCGTATAGCAAAATTTTTAACCAGTGACAGATCTCCCGACGATTAGCCAGGAAATTGGTATGGTTTACGATTGGTTAAAAATATTTCGATGAGAGTGACGCTGATGGACGCAGTGTGAACAAGGCATAAATCAAAATGGAATGGCATCCACTTTCTGCCCTTTAACAGTTTAATGTAGCAGCACCAATGGCGTTACATCAAACTGCCTTATATGTAAAAGTTTTTAATATTTTTGCTTAAAGATGTTGTTGTTGTTTCTTATGCCCCCTGGGTGGGAGTTCCAGGCCAGGTCCATATAGGCCACAGGCTGAAGTGTGCTGCTCCGGTTTTTTAAATAGCACCACAAGGGTCGGAGTCCGTCTTGGCTAGTTGCCACTTCAGTTTTGACCAAGCATCCCCAGGGGTGACATCTGGGGGGGGGGGGATCGTACCCTCTCGCACTATCAGTGACCTTCATAGAGGGACTCTCCGGTCTACGGATTTAATGTGCCCAGTTAAAGATGAAAAAGTATAGATAAAACCTGGAGGGTGTGACATGGAACTCGACTTTTGGAATTATTTTGATTACTATACTTTTTTAACTAAAAAAAAATACTATTTTCTTATTTTACAATTTCGAAACAACATTAATTCGGTTACATCCAACTAATCATTTCCTTTCTCTCTTACTACACCATAGAAACTCGACGAGGAAGATGCTACATCTTTGAAAATCCAGAGGATCCGGATGGAGTTTTTCCTGATGCAAGTCTCTGCTGACGTCGCCAGAGTTACTGCTGCGGCATTCTCCTCTCATCAGATGTGCTACATTCTCCTTTTCCACAGCAAATGAAGTATCTTCGCTGTTACGCCAGATTTTCTGAGGAGCGAGTTTCATGCTCGAGACTGATCTGTTCTTTTCACAGACCTCTTCAAAAATGGACTAGTTTTGATTCTTGTAGACTTGGCATGTAATATGGTAACCTCGGAACAAGCCAAGGTCTTAAATCTTAATTTGGATTTATTGAGATTGTTTTCATGTTCTACATGGTTAATTTTATATTTCTGTTTTTTTCTCCCTATGGGAGGGGGGGGGGAGTGACATGGAACTCGACTTTTGTATTTATTTTGATTATTATGCTGTTTTAACTCTAAAAAATACTATTTTCTTATTTCACAATTTCGAAACAACATTAAATCTGTTCCCTGCACATTTATAAGTGTATTTATTTTATTTTTGTAAATCTTAAATTGTCTATGTGTTGAAAATCATTGCTGTGGTTTTACGTACCGGTTTTCCTGGAAAAAGGGAATGTGCCTCCCGTATGCAATTAAATGTTACCTGTAACAGTACGAATATTACACAAGGTCATTTGCACAAGAAGCGAGAATTACTTGCCACCCTCTCGGACATTAGGGGGGCATAGTTCCTCCATAGCAACGTCCCAGCAACCATCTTTTTAACCAATCATATATCTGAAAGGTAAATTGTTCTAGAACATTTTCTAACCTCTGATTTTCGGTCCTGGGAAGTTTTAATGGTTTTTTTGAGTCAGTCGAAGATAAAGCTGCGACTGTTATATAGCTCGAGGTTGTCCGCTCTTGAGCCCTAGTCTCCATTTTTTTATGCTGAGCTATCTCAAGATTTCTGGTCTGCTTTTGGACCAAGTTTAGTAAAACAATGAGACCAGATCATCAGTCTACAATGAGGGTGGCGGTAAGTAAAAATAATTTGTAATATATTTTATCAGGCGAGAGCACAGAATAATTAATTCATGCAGTTAGATTTTATTATGTGTTCAAATACTTTCTTAATGTATGTAGATATTGTTATGTTGTTTCTGTGCAAATTGTAACTAACGATAAAATTAATTTTAAATAATAAGAAGAGAAATTAAATGCTAATATTATTTATTAAAATTGAGTTTGTTTTTCTAATTATTTCAGACATGTGTCAGAATGTGTTTCTTCAATTAACAATTTTAAAAGTGCCACTATACGATCTCTCTATTTTATTATCTGTTTTAATTCCACATAATATATGGTGCCGTCAATAGGCTCTTCGAGCTCTGGGATTTTAAGAATGAAAGTAATTATATAAATCACTGAACGTTGTCTGAGTAAATACTTAAATTGTATGTAAAATGTTTATAATATATTTAAATTGTTGAATTGTATGTATTGTATTATGAAATTGAGTTAGGCATTTTTTTATTGTTCATTTGATAAGATAAATTTATAAATTCCATTTGCTAAAATTTGAAACAATTAAACATGTTGAAAGGTTGTAGAACTAGGAATAGGCAGGTTAGTCCTTTCCCTTCACCTTCAACATCTGATTCAAATAGTATAAATCTAATCGCGCCAACAAGTATTATGATTTCTCTGCCCTCTTTTGGTGGTTATTCACAGGAGAACTGTAAATTCTTTTTAAATCATTTTGAGGAAATCACCCCATTAGAAAAATGGAACGGCAAAAAAAAAAATTATTATCCAAAAAGTAATGGTCTTTTGGAAAGAGCGCATAAAACATTAAATGAATCTGTGGCTTGTAATTCTTCTCATGCTTTTCAATGGGATTACAATTTGCTCTATTTTAAACTTTTTTTATAACAATTCCTCCCATTCTGCCACTGGTTTTTCTCCCGCTCAATTGTTTTTCTCGAGAGAACTTAACACTACCATTTAACTTAATTTTGATCCGCAAACATGTCAGGACTATCCAAAATATTTTTCAAAACAACAAAAGTTGATTGAACAATATCGCAAAGCTATTCAGGAATACGAAACGAAGTTATTAGATGGTAAAAATGACAAAAACTCAAATATAAATAACTCGACTTTCAAAATTGGAGACATTGTTTTTTAAAGGCTCTTATCACTCCTACTGCTCTAGCTTCAAAATTTTTTGGTCCTTATAAGATTCTAAAAGAATTAAGAAACAAAAATTTTCTCATTCAAGATTTAAATGACTCCAATGCTAAACCAATAAAAATCCATCAATCAAAATTATGTAGAGTGCTTTCAAAATGACCAGCTATTGAATAACTTATCGTTTAATATACACAGTTTAATCTTAAAGGATTTTTTTCTCTTCTTTCTTTTCTCATAAACTTTGATTTGTTAAACATGTATTTATGTCAAATGTGTTCCTTTATGCAAGAAATACACTGCTGGCCACCCAAATTGCAACACCAAGAAAGGCAAGAGATATATATCACAACAAAATTTATTTTGTAGATAACATGTTGACCAAGTATCAAATGATTAAATTTATAGACTTCTGTGAAGTGTGGTTCCTGCCAAAATCAGTAGCCAGAGTAGCCGCCATTGTTGGAGATCACCGCTGCCACACGCCTCGGCATTGATTCAAAGATACTTTGGATGAGTTCTTGGGATACAGCAGACCAGGCAGCTTCCACACGTTGCCAAAGTTGATCTGCTGTGGCAGCTGGGGATGGGATCTGGGTCAATCGTAGAGCAACCATGGACCACATGTTTTCTATCGGCGAAAGATCCGGAGAGCGAGGCGGCCAGGGAAGCAATTCAATCTGGTGATTGACGAAGAACCGTTGGACAATGCGTGCCACGTGTGGTCGCGCATTATCCTGTTGAAATATGGCTGTGGGCAAGCCCTGATGGTAAGGAAGGACAACTGGCTCCAACACCTCGGAGATGTAGCGCTGGCTGTTTAAAGTACCGGCAATGCGTACTAGAGGTGTGCGAGAGTGATATCCAATACCGCCCCATACCATAATACCCGGTGCAGGACCAGTGTGGAGGTGCATAACGCAACTGTTCAGCATCCTCTCTTCACGGTGTCTCCAAACGCGAATGCGACCATCGTGGTGTTGCAGACAGAAGCGTGACTCGTCAGTAAAGACAATTTCATTCCATTCTGCCGTCCACATCCTTCTGTCATCGCACCATTGGCGGCGGAGACGTCTGTGGTTCTGCGTCAAGGGTAGACAAAGCAATGGACGTCTTGCGGACAGACCACTCTGCTGTAAACGGCGTCGAATGGTACGCGCAGACACAGGATGATGTGTTACAGACTGCATGTGCTGTGCTATGGTTCGTGATGTGACTGAGCGATCCGTTACTGCCATGCGCGCAATTTGCCTGTCATCACGTGAAGTGGTGCGCTGAGGTGGATGCGATCGAACACGCCGGTCCGTCGTACCCTCCTGCATCCAACGATCACATATCCGCATTACAGTTGTTTGGTTTCGTCCAACACGACTACCGATTTCCCTGAAAGATAATCCACAATCTCGGTAGGCCAATATCCTTCCTCTGTCGAACTCGGATACTTGATCAAAAGATGATCGCTATTTTCGACGAGGCATAATTGATCGTTTTTTTTGAAAAAACCACAAGAAAAGCACAATTGCCGAACTTGAAATCGTCGAAATCTCCAAGCCTTAAATAGCGCTTTGAAGTGGCGCCACAGGCGCGCGTGATGTGCGTGTGCGCTGAAATTCTAATCATTTGCATATCTCACCTCCGCTAATGCATGTTGTAAATTTCATGTTATTTGCATGTTTTCTTCAGGGTGTTGCATTTACAGTGCCCAGCAGTGTACATAGCTCTCTAAGCCTATGATTCTTTCTGTAATAATGCAGCAATAATTTTCCTTTGCGTGTGTAATTTCATGTTTTGTATATATATATATATATATATATATATATATATATAGTGCTCTGTATAACCTAATGTTTATTATTATGCATATCATTTATGTCACTTTCATTTAAGAATCTATGTTGATATTATCTTATTCTAAATATTTCTCAAATATTTTGCATTGGTGTTCTTGCATGACCCAACTTTTCCCACATCATGTGTGTTTGTTTACATTGGTGAAGTTATTGTTTACAGTTTCACCCTCAGAATTCATATGCGAAGGCTCATGTTTGTTTGAAACTATTGTTTTAAGTTATTAAAGTCTATCTATGGGCTATTGCTACAAGCTTTTACTAAATAAAGGTATTAATAATAATGTAATTTAAAAAATTTAACAGCTATTTCACTGACTTAGAAATTTTGCTTTGTAGTTACCAAAACGAATTTAATTTTGTTTAGCTGTCACAACAACTTTTTTATTCTTTTGTTTGCATCACATGTAGAGTCGACGCTGCATGCGGTTGGATTGTTTGGTGATATTGCAAATGTGGGCTGGTTCCTACTATGCTGTTTAATTGCTAGTTAACATGACACTAAAAATTTTTTTTTTGTCTTTTGGTTATTCTACTACTATTATGAAATTTTGTGAACCTGTTTGGTCAATGCCTAATATAAAATAAATATAACAACTAATGGGAAACAAATTTCGCAGTATTTATGTTATTTGTTAAAAATGTATAGCTACCAAGCTTAACTGCGTATTTCTGCTTTGTGCCTATAAACATTAATAATAATAATTTTTATAACAGACTTTTAACTACAAAATTTTTAAATTTTGTTTTCTTTGCATATCCTTATTTTGTGCATTGTAATAATGTTGTATGCTTACTGTGGCCACTGTGCTCTCCCTGGTGTGTTTGCCGTACCTCCATTCCTTACCACCACCACCACCTACTGTTTGCTATTCTGCTAAAATCACGCTGAGCGTACTACAAATCATTTGTTCTGCAAGAGAACACTGTCCGGGATCAATTGTTTGCTGCAGTTCAAGTAGGAGGTCATGAAATCGAACACCACCACTACTGGAGAGACTCTGTGCCACACATAAATTGTACATCCAACTAATCATTTCCTTTCTCTCTTACTACATCATAGAAACTCGATGAGGAAGATGCTACATCTTTGAAAATCCAGAGGAACCGGATGGAGTTTTCCTGATGCAAGTCTCTGCTGACGTCGCCAGAGTTACTGCTGCGGCATTCTCCTCTCATCAGATGTGCTACATTCTCCTTTTCCACAGCAAATGAAGTATCTTCGCTGTTACGCCAGATTTTCTGAGGAGAGAGTTTCATGCTCGAGACTGATCTGTTCTTTTCACAGACCTCTTCAAAAATGGACTAGTTTTGATTCTTGTAGACTTGGCATGTAATATGGTAACCTCGGAACAAGCCAAGGTCTTAAATCTTAATTTGGATTTATTGAGATTGTTTTCATGTTCTACATGGTTAATTTTATATTTCTGTTTTTTTCTCCCTATGGGAGGGGGGGGGGGAGTGACATGGAACTCGACTTTTGTATTTATTTTGATTATTATGCTGTTTTAACTCTAAAAAATACTATTTTCTTATTTTACAATTTCGAAACAACATTAAATCTGTTCCCTGCACATTTATAAGTGTATTTATTTTATTTTTGTAAATCTTAAATTGTCTATGTACTGAAAATCCTTCCTGTGGTTTTTCGTACCGGTTTTCCTGGAAGAAGGGAATGTGCCTCCCGTATGCAATTAAGTGTGACCTGTAACAGTACGGATAGTACACAAGGTCATTTGCACAAGAAGCGAGAATTACTTGCCACCCTCTCGGTCATTAGGGGGACATAGTTCCGCCATAGCAACGTCCCAGCAACCATCTTTTTAACCAATCATATGTCTGAAAGTAAAATTGTTCTAGAACATTTTATGACCTCTGCGATTTTCAGTGCTGGGAAGTTTTAACGGTTTTTTGAGTCAGTCGAAGATAAAGCTGCGACTGTTATATACCTCGAGATTGTCCACTCTTGAGTCCTAGTCGCCATTTTTTTATGCTGAGCTATCTCGAGATTTCTGGTCTGCTTTTGGACCAAGTTTAGTAAAACAATGAGACCAGATCATTAGTCTACAATGAGGGTGGCGGTAAGTAAAAATAATTTGTAATATATTTTATCAGGCAAGAGCACAGAATAATTAATTCATGTAGCTAGATTTTATTATGTGTTCAAATACTTTCTTAATGTATGTAGATAATTATTATGTTGTTTCTGTGCAAATTGTAACTAACGATAAAATTAATTTTAAATAATAATAAGAGAAATTAAATGCTAATATTATTTATTAAAATTGAGTTTGTTTTTGTAATTATTTCAGACATGTGTCAGAATGTGTTTCTCCAATTAGCAATTCTAAAAGTGTCACTATACGATCTCTCTATTTTATTACCTGTTTTAATTCCACATAATAGAGGGCATATAGCTATATTGGGCCCCATCTGGCGCATTGAAGTAAGTATAGATGATAAGACTAATGGATTGTCATTGAAATCCTCGGTGACAATATGACACTGAAAAACAGCGGTCAAAAGTGCCAGATACCTTTAGATGGACATGCATTTTAAAAGTGCCCTTTTCTTGTGAAGACTATGAATAGGAATATCTTTTTATATATTAAATGTATTTAAATCATTATGTGACTTAAAAAATTATATCAAAGTATTGAAATTACATAATTAGTTTTTCTGCCATTAATATTTTTTACTAACCATTATTGCTTTAATTACATTTCAAACGTAAACAATCTCAAATATCAATCTGTTAGCATGGATCGCAATCGCAGATGAATGAACTATCTAATTTACCTGCGATTGCGGCTTCAAAACCATTAGAATCCCACAACGGAATTTTTCCCCAACTTCCATATTCTCTAGATTTGGCCCCTACGGATTACTACTTATTCCAGTCATGAAAAACGACCATTGCATTACGTCACAAATCAGTCGCTGCTTTAACGTAACGTTCTAATGTAATGCTCGTGACGAGCAATTACAAGTGCATCCGTATTTCTTCACGAATGCTCATTTTGAATGCACGGCTCCAAAAAGTGCTGCACTTCAACCAATCCAGTGTGGCCTGCATTGACTTGTATGTAACAATCAAAGGGATTCTCGAAAAAAGAAAACCGACTGTCTAGAGCAGCACAATTGCTCGACGACTAGAGCGGCGCGGCTCGTCGCTCGATTTCAGGCTTTGACTACTGACTTGTAACGTCTCATAACGAGCAATTACATAAGAAGTACATCCCTATTTCTTCCCAAATGCGAATTTTGAATGCCCGGCTGAAAAGCTGTTCCACTTCAGCCAGTTCAGTGTGACTTGCACTAACTTGTAATGCAATGATCAACGAGATTCGTGGGAGAAAAAAAACGCCGATTGTCTATAGTCCAGTCAATTTGTGCTCAAAAGGGGCCCTAGAGAGAAAATTTTGGGGTAGTTTTGATTTCTTCCATTTTGTATGTTATTTGGGGTGCTGAATCGGAATCTGAGGATTGCTAACAAAATTCCGTGACGCAACATTGAAGAAAATGCAGAAAAAGGTAGAAATTTTCATTTTTTGGCGGTTTTTTGCTTATAACTCGGAAACTATCAACTTTTCGTATATAACCCCAATTATTCAAAATGATAGTACATAAAATTTCCTACAAATTTCACTATTTAGGTTTTTTATCCAACGGACCGTTTGGGCTCAAGCGCTATTTGAAAATTGGCGTATTTCGGCTGTCTCCACAAAAACCCACTTTTTCCTCTCCCAAACTTTAATTTATTATTAAAGGCTGTCATTTAATTCCTCCTTCCAATACAATGTAGCATTTTCAAAATCCAGAGACTACTGAATTAATGTCACTAAGTACAGGTGTTGTCGCAGATGAGAGGATCAACTGTCACTTGTCCAAGGAGATGGGCATGATAGGCATACATCGCATTGTTGGTGGTGATTTTCAAGCTGTAAAATTCAAACGAGGCGAAAGAGTGCAGCCTTTTGCGATCATGAATAGCTCTATTCAGATACAAGACAGGGATGTAGTCATCGATCCAACCACACTTTTCCAACGAATGTCCATCGTGAAACATTCATATGAAGAGCTGCGAGAATTTTTGCTTTACGAACTTAGTCCCTACCCTCTCTCTCTTTTCGATGAGCATGGGATGAGGAAAGGAACAAAATCGAGCTTGTACAGGGCTTTTACACCAACTCCAACTGAACAGGGAAACTTGAGCGATACAAAATATGTCATTGATGGAGGGTTTGTGTTACACCAGGTCAAATAGCACCACGGCCAGACATATGCAGAAATTTGCAGCAGTTATGTATCATATGTCAAGTCGAACTACAAATCAAATGCCGTTGTCATTTTTGATGGCTACCCTGACGAAGCTTGTGAAAACACAAAGCGCATAGAACAATTGAGAACAGCTCAAAGAAACAATATGCTGCAATATCATTTACAGAATCAATGGTACCCACTGTCTCGGAGAGTATACTTGCAAACTCCAAAAACAAGAGCCGGTTGATATCTATGCTAATGGAAAAATTTGATGATGAAAAAATTGATTCACAGCAAGCTGTGGAGGACGCTGATATCCTAATTATCACAGCAGCTCTTATGTTAGCCCCGTCAAATGAATATGTGACAGTGATGGGGAAAGATATCGACCTTTTGGTGATTTTGATTGGCCTGTGTAGCCCTTATATAAAGAACGTCTTCTTTTTAAACCAGGAAAAGGGAAGATATCTCAAACCCTCTACAATCCCCATCTTGCCGCTGACAAAATCCTATCGGACCATATATTGTTCCTGCATGTGATTAGTGGTTGTGACACCACTTCTGCTTTGTTTAATCAAAGGAAACTGAAATTTCTTAAAGTCCTGCAGAGGAACAATGACTTGCAACCAGTCATTGATCCTTTCAAAGACCCTCAGGCATACCAGGACGAGATTGCCGAAGCAGGAAACGTGTTTCTCATGGCTCTGTATGGGAAAGGATTGAGACTAACCTGAACGATTTGAGATACAGGCAATACGTATCTTCATCATACAAAAGTAAAACCAACATTGCCTCACTACCCCCCACTGAAGCTGCTGCACGACAACGTTCACTGAGAGTTTACTTTCAGATGCAGCAGTGGTTATCCGGTCAAACCACACTCGACGAGCAACAAAGAGACCCGAACGAGTGGGGTTGGAAAAAAACAAGGAATGGTCTCGTGCCAGTGCCAACCACTTTGAACCCTGCACCGGACTCGATACTTCGGCACATTTCTTGTAAATGCAAAAAAGGCTGCCAACGCAATTGTAGATGCAGTAAGGCTGGCCTCCATTACTCCCCGATCTGCACATCATGCGAAGGGCTGTGTGAGAACGTCGAGCTCCCGGAAAAAAGTATTGACGAAGAAGAGACCGAAGAAAGAGACGAAGAACCGACTGAACAAATACGCTTACATGATGCGGAAGGTATGTTTAATCTCACAATCTATTTCGTAATCACTCAGCTCTCCTTAAGATATGATCACAAGTTGTTGTTTTCTCACCACCTCTTTCATTTTCCAGATGAACAAGCCCCGACGCTGACGACAGAACAACCCGAAACTGTGCCAGGACTCTCTAAACGACAGCGGCTCATATAATAATGTAATATATGATCATATGTATTGTAATACAATATAATAAAATGGTAATACTTTTTCAAGATTTTTCGTTGGAATTTCAACTTTTTTGTAACTGAATTTGTACAATTTCGGACTTCATTAAATAACTTGAGCATTATTTTATTTTTGAAAACATTACCTGTACCTCTACATATACGATCTAAATAAGGTATGTGCAGAGAGAACTGGGAGGAATTCACTAATTGACAGCCATTAATAATTAGAATTTTGGAGTGGAAAAGTGGGTTTTTGCGGAGACAGCCGAAATACGCCAATTTTCAAATAGCGCTTGATCCCAAAACGGTCCGTCGGAGAAAAAAACCTAAATAGTGAAATTTGTAGGACATTTTATGTAATTTCATTTTGAATAATTGGGGTTATATACGAAAAGTTGATAGTTTCCGAGTTATAAGCAAAAAACCGCCAAAAAATGAAATTTTTTACCTTTTTTTTGCATTTTCTTCAATGTTGAATCACGAAATTTTGTTAAAAAAACCTCGGATTCGGATTCAGCACCCCAAAAAACATATAAAATGGAAGAAATCGAAACTACCCAAAATTTTCCTTGTAAAAACACAATTTGACTGGACTACTAGTGAAACATAATTGTTCGACTTAAGCGCCCCGGCTCGAAGCTCGCTTTCAGGCGTTGACTACCGAATTCTCGTGTTACATTACATTACATGACATTAAAAAATTTTGTTACAAATCAGTCGCCGCCTAAAGAGTTCAAGAAGGGAGAGAACCTTGTACTGCAGTTCGCTCACAACGATATCATGGCAAAAGAAATTATTTGTAGATAATAGTGTGAAATAAACTCTTAGACACCCCCCCCCCAAAAAAAAAAAAAAAAAAAAAAAAAAAAACGACGCACCAAGAAGGATTTATCCGAATGGGACGAAAATCGGTAGATGTGATGTACATGTACAGAAAAACAAATGATTTCAATCTGAGAAAAAATGGATGATTTATTCAAGAGAAAAAGCTTCCCGAAGTGAAAAAGTCAATAACGCGTTGGTCCATCTCTGGCCCTTATGCAAGCAGTTATTCGACTTGCCACTGATTGATAGAGGTGGCGGATGTCCTCCTGCGGGATGTCGTGCCAAATTCTGTCTAATTAGCACGTTAGTTCGTCAAAATCCCGAGCTAGTTGGTGCGCTCTGCCCATAATGCTCCAAACGTGCTCAATAGGGGAGAGATCCGGCGACCTTGCTGGCCAAGGTAGTGTTGGGCAAGCACGAAGACGAGCAGTAGAAACTCGCTGTGTGTGAGGGGGAGGCATTATCTTGCTGCAATGTGAGCCCAGGATGGCGCGATATGAAGGGCAACACAAAGGGGCTTAGAATATCTTCGATATACCATTATGTTGTAAGGGTGCCGCGGATGACAACCAAAGAGGTCCTGCTATGAAATGAAATGGCACCCCAGAACATCACTACTGGTTGTCGGCCCGTATGGCGGAAAGTCAGGTTGGTATCCCACCGCTGTCCGGGGTGTCTCCAGACACATATTCGCTGGTCATCAGGGATCATTTCGAAGCGGGACTCATCACTGAAGACAATTTTACTCCAGCCAGTGATATTCCAGGTCGACACCACTGCAAACGGCTTGTCGGTGTACAGAGGTCAATGATAGTTGGCGCATAGAGTGCCGTGAGCTCAGCCCCCTTCCTCTGAGCTGCCTATGAATGGTCCTTGCGGTCACTGAAGCACCAAATGCACGTATGATCGATGATAATGATGAATCTGGGGCTCTGAGTGAGGCTCTGACGATCTCTCTCAAATGTTGACATCTGTGCATATTGTTCGAGCACCTGTATGCTAGGCATAGCTACGGTCCACGTGAGTACACGGAATGAAATTCGCAAATAATTTATGACCTGGAATCGAAACTTCTCCTCTTTAATATCTGGCCAGTTGAGCAGTTAAGATGCGCTGCAGCGTCACATGTTCATTCACTGGCCGCCAAACTTTAAAATTTTGCATTTTCCGTCGAAACCTGTATGCATATCAATTTGTGTCCATATTGCATTATCCCTTCTTGGTGCGTCGTTTTCTTTTTTCTTCTCTCTCTTTTTTCTCTCTCTCTCTTTTTTTTTTTTTTTTTTTTTTTTGTCTAAGAGTGTATAAGGACAAGACAACAGAGAAAGTTAAGTTCGTCTTTTCACTTGTTTGTGATAAAGGGTATATTTAATTTAAGTTTGGATGAAACAACGAAAATTCTGGCAATCTACCATTTTGTTAACGTTCAACTGAAAACCAAAGAAATATGTTTAAATAATTATAACAACGAAAAGATGAGAATATAGAGTGGGATTAATTACCGAACCCTAAACTGCAGCGCATTCTTTTAAGCCACGAAACATACAGTTTTCGTCTTTGCTAATACGTAGCAGACAAATAAGATCATAACATTAATTTTTTTTTAAATAAATGATAAGGTGTCGTACTCGTAAGATCGTAGTCAAGTTTTTTGTTTAAAAAAAAAGAACCTACAAGATTTACATTTTAAACTGAACAACAGTTGATAAAGTTCAATAAGCACATAAATGAAGAATATTTAACAATTATTTAAACTCTTTCCCTTCAGAAAGAAAAAAAAAATTTAACATTTACAAAGTATCCCCCATTTATGTTACACCGAATCAACGTTGATTGATTGTTTTCTAACAACAAAAAATAAATACTAAATGTCCTGAAGGATGAACATATGAAAAGAAAAATTCAAAAAATATTTTGACAGTCAAATACGTAGATTTTCTCGTGTGTTAATAAATTAAACATCACTTAATTGATATTTAATTATGTGCGGGTATGTAATTATTTTCTGCCATAATTAAGAATTCATATTTTTATAAAATCACAACAGATTTCGAATTTACAATTTTTTTTTAACTTTTCGAGATATTTGTATACTTTTTTTGATAAATTTTTTTTCTTAACAATGAACAAAATCATATCTATTGACAAATGACATTATAGAGTGGTGTAGTTAAATAGGTTGTTGTTGTTTCTAATGCCCCCTGGCTGGAATCTATTGAAGACCAGGTCCATATAAGCTACCGGGCAGAGGGGTCCGGCTCCGGTTTTATAATGACACCACAAGGGTCGGAGTCCGATTTAGCCAGGTTCCACCTCAATTTTGACCGAGCAACCCCCAGGTGCTCGGTCAATTAATTCCGATCTTTGAATTAGTAATAATACGAAATAATTGAAGTATTTCTTCACGTAGTCTTAAAATTAAACGTCGTATCGGGGCAACACTGAAACAAGCTTCTTCAGAATTAAATTTCTTCATTAAATTCTTCATAAGCTGTGAAAATCAGGTGACCCGACATGCAGTTTTTATTTATTTATTTATATTTTTTATTTTATTTTTTGACTGCTCTACCATAATCCTAAATACTCACTCTTCTTGCAGCGAGGAGCAAACTGTAACCATAGGCCTGATGGGTGTCCATTGGCTGCTGAGATAACCCAGTTAAGATTGAATAAAAATCCATCTGCTGACGTTACTCTATCAAAAATCTTCTAATTCGCCAAAGGAGACATCTAAAGTGAAACCAAAAGCATTTCCTAATTCACTTGGAAACCACAAAGAAAAAAACAAGCATTAATGTAAAGCTAAATCAGAAAATTGAACTAAATGTGATCTCAGTTCAACATTTTTTTAATATGATATTCTGTAGATTATTAATTCAATAATTTGAATGTTTGTATGTTAAGGTGACTGCCTACGTTGAAAATGCCATTTTTTGACTATTTTGGTCAATTTTTTTTTGCAAGAATTGTGTAATTCAATCTTTTCTCTTTTGATTCAATCTTTTCTCTTTTGAAACCGTTTTGATTTTCATTCTACATTAATTAGAAGCAGAGTTATGGCTATTTTAAAAAACATCGTCTGATACAAAATTGAAATGACAAACAACTTTAAATGCGTTTTTCTCAGAATTATGTTTTTTAGCACAAATCTCTACCGTTATCATGATATCTCACATAATAATGCATATAATTTGATAAAATTTTCAGGAAATGTTTTAGATGCTATTTTTAATGAAATGACGCACAATAATTGATGTATAATAAATAGTTTTTTGTTTGGAGCTTTTTTTATAAGGAAAGGAATGACGAATTGTGGAAAATTTTCAAACTGGAACATAAAATTGTCTGTATTGTTTTTGCATTTTAAAATTTCTCTTAGATTGAGGGTCATTTTGAAGATAACTGTTATATGTATCATGTGTGAGAAGGAAATTAAAATAGTAGCATTAGAATTTTGTGCAGAGTGATAGGCGTTTTAGCTAAATTTCATTAAAAGTTACTTCAAATTGACCAATTTATAAAAAAGTATGGTATTTACAGGCAAGTTTTTTTTATTTTTTATGTTTAAATGCTATTTTATCATAAAAGACCAAAAAATCCTTAAAAAAACAATTTTTTTTAAAAATTGGCACTACATTTAAACGTAGGCAGTCACCTTAAAAATTTATTGGACGTAGCGGTATAGACTAAGGGCCTGTTCACATAGAATTCGTCAGTGTTACTCGTATAAAAATATGTTTAACCAATTACAAACCTCCAAACGATTAGCAGCGAAATTGATAAGGCCTGGGATTGGTTTAAAATACGAGTCAACACGAGTAACGCTGAAGCTGACAGTTTCTATGTCAACAGGCCCTTAATTATGCTTTAAATAAAGTTTGCAAATTTGGCGATAAATTCCGTAGAATTTTCGATAAAGTCGGCGTGAATAAAAAATTAATACATTTTGCCAAATATAGTTGTATGATATTTTTTAAAAACACATTTATATTCATTTTTCGTACTTTTCACCTTAGCAACTCTATTACTTCAGGATACTTTACATTTTGGCTTTTGGTTTCAAGAGATGACATACAATATATAAAGGTGACCCAATTAAAAGTAAGTCTTTTGCATTGTATTAGCAGCAGTGTTTATAAACACAGAGCTTTGCGTTTGCGGGAGTAGATGGTGTTGCATGTCACGAACTAAAGCTATTATCGTCGGAGTGTCAGTTAAGTGTGCTGTTTTTATGTCTTGAATGCTGCTGTGTAATAACGCTATTGGATTCGCTCACCTTAATGTTAACCTATGGAGAAAATCAGTCCAAGGATTGACGACTTGGATTTAAAGATTTAAAAAAAAATTAATTGTACTCCGTAACAGAGAAAGAAATTTTACACTTCGGGGCATTTTTCGTTTTTGTAAAAAATGAAATAATATTTTTTATTTCAATTATACGGGGCCTGGGAATCTAGTATAGTGTTTTTAAACGCTCATAAATTCCTTTGGTGGGCGAAATTTATAAAATGAATTCTGTTGAAAGGTGCAGAAAAGTTCAGGCTATCTGAAAATATCATTTTTATTGGATTATTAGCGTTTATGTAGGTAGCTGTAAATTAGTAGACATATTTTCTCCGTAGGTTACCATTGAGGTGAACGAATCCAAGAGGTCCACGTACATAGTCCTCATAGTCCACGTAAGGTCATGGCATAGATTAGTCCAAACAGTCCCAGTGAGTAGCTATTCAATTTTTGGCTGCAGAAGGTGTTATTGGAGCCGAAATTGATACAGTGTTCAGTGTATTGTACAATGTTCAGATGGTTTAGTTAATTTCGTAAAGGGCCACCGGTTCTCTAACGATGCAGAGGTTCGAGACGCTTTTCAAGACTGGTTCCACAGACAACTACGGACGTTCTTCGATTTGGGTATCCAAAATCTAGTGAAGCGCCTGGACACTTGCTTGGACCGACTACGCGACTATGTGTAGCAGATGTGTAGCCCATGTACCACTATTACTTCCTGCATGTTCACATATTCCAACCAATAAACCATCACAGACAAACAAACCAATTGGGCCACCCACGTACTTAGTCATATTTTTAAATGCAGCGTATACATATGTTATTCCGTTCCATTGACTTTAATATGATTAATCCAAGTTCTGTGCCCAAATATTACTGTTAAAGTTAATAAAACTGTAGTTCAGTGATTATTCACAAAGCTACATTATTTACTGTCTAATAATAGTTTTTTTCTTTTTTCGTCTGTTTTCCATATTTTCTACCAGAACCAATAAGCCTCATTGAAAGAAAAATTGTACCAGAATTCTTAAAAGTAGGCTGGAATGGCAACTTTTACTATAGGGTTACTTGCTAATGCAATCTACCATTTTCACCTTCATATTTTCCAACTTCAAACATGATATTTTTAATTTATAAAACACTGACAAAAATCCTATGTTTGAATTTTTTTAATCTCCTACATACAATATTAGATTTAACAATCACAACTGTACTTCAGCTATCTTACACATATTGAAACATTATATTGTTTCATTGAAAATGAGTTAGGAGTACTGAAAATCAATCAATAAGGGAAACTATAAGCATATGTATCAGAGAACTTTGTCATATTAACCGTATTAGGAAAATAATTTTAAAGAAGTCATTCGATTTGTTCCTAATTCGTTAGTATAGCAAAAATAATGCATATTCATCATTACAACTCACACTTACAGTTATTATGCACCAAAAACATCAGAAATTATGATATAATTTAAGTCACAACTTAAAATACATCATAATTATTACAACAAACAATATTCAATCCTAAAACGTTATATACATACTAATGCAAACAATGTTAATCAAATATTAAAACCTATGCAACCTATTCACAAATTTTGGCTAGATCCAAAAAATTTTCTGTTATCCAAGTGGCAGCTTTACCAGTCAATAAAATGATCTATATTTTGGCGTTCATTTCGTCCCGTGTTTCCTTCATAATGACCTTCAGAAGGGTGCAATATTGGCTAAGAACTAAGTTCCTTAGATTCTCGGATTTTATGCGCGGGAAGAGTGAAGGAATCCATTCTATCATTCATCAAGGAACTGAAGAGCTGAAGATGAATAACTTTATATTGAGTACTAGATTAGCTGGAAAAGGGTATAGGCTCAGTAAACAATAGTAAACAACCATTTACACATATTAGAATACATTTCATAGCTACGAAATTCGTTCATTATTACTTTCAATAGCTATAGTTATGATAGTTATAAGTATAGTTAGGTAATACGTCACACGACGATAACATAAAAGTGAAATTAAGATATGCATATTAGAAGCAATCTTTCCTTCAATATATACTTCACGCAGCGCAAAGCGGACTATAAACGTGTGCATATGATATATTATCACCTGCATATTCTGAGAAAATACAGGTTATAAAGAACGATATAAAGGGAGTTCATATTTTGGTAATATGGCTGGCAGACTGCCTCGAAAATAGTAACATTACTTTCCCACCTCTTTTTAAAAAATACTTGCACATCAATCCAATTAATTTAGTTTTTAAGTCTTTAAATAAACGATATATTTCTTACTTAAGTGCAAAAAGGGGAAAGGTTCATAAAGGTTAAATTCATAACGTTCACTTCCTAATGTAAAGAATCTATAATAATAATAGTTTAATTACATTAATTATAAATACAATCGCAAAAAGTATAGAACTATCAATTATTTATTTGTTTCAAGTGATAATAAAAATAAGATAAACTTTAAAATAACTTGGTTCGAGATTTTTAATAAACACCAATAGCGAAAATAAATTAATAAATTCATTAATTTATGTGCCTGTGTTAAACGTCGCCAAGGAATTGGTATAATACGTGTTTATTGGCAATTACGGCGAACTTGAAAGATGCAAAAACTCCAAACTGTTAAATAGCAACTTTGGGTTAATAAATTATCAATTCAAAAACGAGAGTATTTCTCCTACACCTTGTAGTTCATGTGCTTATAAAAATTAAAGAAAATTTATCAAGAAATTTAAAAAAATTTATCTAAATTATAGACTATTTAAAATTTTCAATTTTCATAAGATATGAACTTTCAACCGGATCAATCAAATGTTAAACAATGTCGACCATTCTACTGGCAAATGTGAAGGGACAATATTTTTCAACTTGAACATGGGCAAAAAAAATTTTTAATTAAAATATTGTAAGGTTCAGGTGGTGTAAAGGATAACCGGAGCTGTATGTCAGTTGACGAACTCAGATACAAGAACAGAACTTCCTGAACGAGTTGAAGAATTACGATGGCAACCAACATAATGTTTACGATACTTTATCGATACTTTATGCTTACTATACATAATGTTTACGATACGAATGCAACGATATTTAAAAATGATACCCAATATACAAACGAGGGAAAAGTCCTTTCACATTTAATTACACAATTTCCCATAAAATTAATAATTTACAAAGTAGTATATATTTACTAACTTACTGTAACCATTGAAGATACGGGCATTGTAATCAGCCAGAATAAAGAACACCCTGTAACAAAAGCCGCCATCAAGATAAAAGTGCTCTGGGTATTACCGTCTATCTTAATTCAATAAATTACGATACAATTGTGTAGATGGCTGATTTAATTATGAAAATGCGTGAACGAAAATGAAGAAATGCGAGACTTATTTTCATCAAGAACTTTGCAAGGACGAACTTCACATTAATGTAATATTTTTTCCGGGAAAATAACCCTTATGCGTGGACCTATACAGCGAAACAAAACAACCAATAGTCCACAGGGTTGTTCCACCCAATATAAAAGCAACGAGCTGTTGGAAACACCCCGAATCCCTTTGTAAGTTTCGGATGCTTGTTTCTGCATTATCTAACGCATAGTTATCAATGAATTAATGGCATGCATCAAATGAATAATTTTTTTTAAAGGAAAAAAATATAGAATGTGAGAGATCGAAATCTTTTCCCGGTATTACGTTGGCGATGAACGCTGGGGAAAACACAAATAATTTCTCGATTAATCAGTTTGGCGATTCGTGAAGTTTCGGTTTGACCACATGCATTCCGAACTACGAGTTTTGGGGTAAAAGCTAATCCCAATTTTGCATTATGAGAAATGAAGCCAATTAAGCTGTATGATTTGGATGCCAAAATATCGTAGTATTTAAACATGCGGCTGTCAGTTGATATTTTTTTCCTCTCTGTCAAGAAAAGTACTTATTGATGAAAGTAATTAACATACGCGTCTATTTTTCTTATGCATACAAGATATCTAATGATTAGCTATATAAATATACCTCGATTCCGCAGTATGAAAGTCGTTGGCTTAAATTTTATAAGTTTTGGATCACTCACCATATATCTCTACTCCGTGACCCGAATCAAGTTTTAAACCAGACAAGCCCAATGGACCTACTGCGTCGTTTTTTGTTTTTTTCTTTATTTGTTTTTAACATGTCTAACCTCACTTATTGTTTGACGGTTCCTGGTTGTGGGAAATATTTAGCTTAACCAATCTCCCGTCTCAGAATTTCTCCACTACGCCCTGAAAATTCTGTAACTTCTGCTGCAATAGGTCTATTGCGACGAGTTCCCTCTTCAACGTTGCATAAGAGACTGAATATCAACGAAAAGACAGGTTAGTAGGTAACCACGGCGAGGTGAGATTTTTATTGGAGAGAGTGTCATTGCTATGCCCTTTGCTAGCGCCTTTGCTAGCGCCCTTTGCTAGCATCACGATATCTGCTAAGTCGAATAGAACATGTGAGGTTGTGTAAACAGTAGATTATTTTAGAGAATACTGTGCAGCCGTAGTAGGTTTGTAAAGCATCAAAACATCCATTGAAGCTGTTTATATAAACCTATGATGTCAGATATCTATCGGCTGGGCACCACAATGCCATATTTTGCAGTTACGATTAGACGTTACATGCATACACCTCAAATAGAATATGAATCTGAGCTCTTACAGTGTTGGGCACCGTTGGGTCAAAATCAGCAATTCTTATTTTGGCAGACAACATCATTTTTGTTGAATTCTAAACAAGTACTTATTGAAATCTTTCTTCAGATTGGACTTTGGTTTTTTCCAAGTTTTTATCAATTCGCTTTCTTGTTTGTGTGTTTGTCTAGTACAAATTTTGCAATCGATTTTTAACTAACTTCCTGACTAGCTAGACATTTGAAAGTTTTAGAATAGCTCAGAACACGATGACAATGCATTATTTTGATACTTTTAGCAATCTTTAAGCAGATTTGAATCCATTTTCAGTAAATTTTGTTTTGTAGACTGGTGCAGCCATCTATTCGCCAAGACGGGAATGAAAAGTTAAAGGCAATTTAACTTCCAATTAACTTAATTTTCTTTCAAATTGATGGGATAATTCATCAAAAAAATTTTAAAAAAGTATTTATTAATACATAGAATTGTCAAGTTTATATGATTCAATAGAATATTCAAAGAATATTAAAAACTGGAATATAAAAAGTTCTTTTTTATCTTGTTCTCTTTTACGAGAGAGCCCAGCGTTGTAAATTAGTTGAACAATATTAGGCTAATATAACAAAAATTAACTTTACAATTTCAAAGTCTGTCATCTTTACGATCTTCAAAAATAAGAAAAATGAATATTCAGCCATCATGTTCAACAGTAAAACATCCATAGCCTGTCATTTTAGAACATGTCGATCATATTTACGCTCCTTCTCAGTCATGGTTTATGTTTCATTTGCTCTGCCCATGAAGCACAAAATCTCTACCTCACCGGGCTCTTTTAGCATAATAGTGCTACATGTCTGATAGCTGGTATTCCGATGATTTATTTGCAGACACTTCATTGAAAGTTGTCAGGCATTCGACCGTAACACCCAAATTTTCTCTTCCACAGCAAGCGATCATATGCATGTATGATATATCTCTGGAGTGATGAGGAAAATTCATTCAAAGCTATTTCTGGTGGTGAATTTATCAAAAAAGGAAAATCGATCAGTTGTCAGAAATCGGACAGTAAGAAAACGATAGCTTGCACGCTTTTAGTTCAATGAAAATGAGTACGTGGTAAACTGAACTAATGCCGAGAAGTAGGAGAGATTATTTTTAAAAGTTCGTTAGTGACTTAATTAAAAATAATTGACTGGTTTCATTAGGTAACACTGTGGCTTTGCGTAAAGCAGGAGGCCTTGAGTTCGTCTCCGAGACGCCATATTGTTTTAGGAGAAGGATGACTATAAGTCAGAAAGAGTGGCTGAGGATTAATACGTTTGATGAATATTAAATATCACTGATTGATTGTTCGGCTATCTAAAAAGTTTATGGTTTCTCTTAACTATATTATGAAAAATAAAATTTCACTAGAAATGGATTTTGTATTTGGTGAATAAGGTTTAAAAAATCTGCCCTACATTCTCACTGGAATTCTTTCTTTATCTGGAAAATAACTTTTCTGACTGGGACATCGAACCCGGGCTCCATGTTTTCCGGACTGTTGTGCTGGCAGCAACAACATAGAGGCATATCATAATCTTCCTTAACGAGCCTATAGATACAGGAGAGCTAAAGACATATGTTAGAAAACAAAGATGGCCAACAACTAGGTCGTGAGTACTTTTTCAGTAGTACTTTGATCTCACAAATACTTTGAGTTTATACTTTCAATATAAGTTCAATGATTCCACTTGATAACATTCTTCGTAATTTAGTTACCTTGATTGAATATTTCCGAACTTTAATTTGACTCTAAATATAGACGCTATTAATGAGCATTCGTTATCCTTATACCTACTATATATGCATAAGAACTTAACAGTAGAATTTTTTTCACATACCATGCTTACTATAGCGATAAGTGACATGAGCCGTGCAGTTTTGCACTTGTGACATCAAGTAGGTTTCCAAAAATTTGGATTTTGGAATATTTCGGATACTAGATTTGATTTTCAAATAACGAATATTCATCCTGTATCCATTCCGTTTTTATTTTAAAATACTATGAAGATTCAGCTTAAAATACTGATATTTTAGCTAAGCTGCTAAAAAAAATGTGTTCTTAATTTCGTTTTTTTTAACATCTTTTTCCGTTCTATATTTTTGTAATGCGTTTTGCAGCTTTAATTATCTTTATTATATAAATTATCCCCCATGTATATATGAATTAATATATACGAAGAATATATATATTAAATTAGTAATATTGTGAAGAATTTAATTTATATTAAAGGGACAGTATACCTTTGACTTGCGAAAAATGCAAGCAAATTGACTAAATTTTCATAATTTCTAACAAATTAACCAATAAAGCAAACTTAATGAAGGTTTTTTGAATGTTAGATGTAACATGTTGCAACAAAAATATCAGATTCGTGTTCATTATTTGAATTATTTAGGAAAATATAATAAAGTAACGTATTGTTTTCTTATTTTCCTAATTCTTTGATTCCCCGTATAAAGGGCTTAAGTCAAAAACAGTAATTTTTAGATATTTGTTAGCAATGATAAAAAAAACCACAAAAATCTTTTGACTGGTATAAAACGCGTAAGTCTACCAATTTTGTATACAAAATTACATTTCTTTGCACAAAAGACTGAAGTCGAAATTATATTTTTGTGATTGGTATAAAAGCCAATAACTTGGTATATTTAAATCACTGTTTTTGACTTAAACCCTTTATACCGGGCATCATAGAATTAATAAGAAACACTGCGCGCATATCTGCTTTTAACTTTAATTCATTAAGATTAAGCACGTTTTTATTTAGAGATAGATAACATTTGGTTTAACATCATGAATTAAAATCTTGTAATAACTTTCTTTTTAAATTCATAATTTATAATTAATAATTAATTAAAAAAAATGTCCTACAAAAATTCTCACGTAAAATCTTTTGTAAAATTTTTATTACTTAAAAAACTCTAAGCTGTTTCTTCATTTTATGCAAATGGTTAACATTAATGCATGTAGAAAATTTCAAGCAATTTTATCTAATAGTTTTTGAGATAACATGCACGCAAAATCAGAAAATCATATTTTGAGATAAATGCATTTAAAGTTAAAATTTTACATAAATTCACTGTTTGGGTGTTCACAATTATTTTAATGTTTCATTATTAAATTGTCGTAACACTAAAAGAGTAGTATCAGATTGTTCAAATTAAATCTGAGTTTCAATTAACATAAAAAAATATATAAAAATTGATTTACGAAAATTCGATTTACAAAAAATCGATTTTTTTTTTTACATTTTAACGCTGTACCCTTAAGCTGAATAAACAAAGCAAACAACACGATATTTATTCGCATATTTTATCAAAAAATCGGTACGATTTATCTGAAAAGATTTATCAGCAATTAGCGTTTCCGTCAGAAAGTCTTTCGAAATCTCGTGACCGGAGATAAGCTGAGAGAAACAAACTTCCAAAAACCGGGAGGCGAAAGCCGAGTTGTAAACACAAAATTGATTTCAGATTACCAAGCGTTCTACCTGGTTCGAGGATGGAAGAACATAACATGATGCTCCGAGTATCCTCGTGACCTTGAAGGAAGGTCGATATCAGGTATGAAACTGCAGCCACTCCATGTTTAAAAGCAACTCTCTTCCTTTTGTTCCGGGGAGAGGATCTAGAACAGATTTCTCCTACAAAACAATCGATTGAAGAAGTGTTCGACCGTCAGACGAGCAAGGGGGCGGAGAAGTGGCTTAGCTGTTACGGAAAGGAATACACACACACAGAGGAGTCTGCACGGCCGGTGTTGGAAATTGCACAATAATTGTTGTCTCAAGCAAATATTTTGAAGAAGGATGCTCTCCACAGTTGAGTCACTATTTAAGGAAGTTGCATCAGTTTAATAAAAGAAAAATTACGCTAATACGGAAGTTAGTTTGCTTCAAATAAACTGGAGTACTGAATGTGCAGTTTAAAAAAAATGATAAAGTCTGAAATGATGAAACAAACATGCCGTTAAAAGTATGTCCCGGTAAAGTTATTTCATGTATGTAAAAATGAGTTTGTAATAAATAAATAAAAAAAGAGAACTAATAGCGTAAGAAATATCGAGAACCTTGATCTGATGAAATGCTTACTTAAAATAATGCGTAAGAAACAAAAATTACATGGTTTTTATTTTATTTCATTCTGATGTCGAAAACATTAGGACTGAATAGATGACATCAAGAATTTGGAGGTAATAGACCCGCACTCACGTGATATAATTGTGTAGGAAATAAAAATAAACAGTTAAAGGGAAAGTTACCTAAACAAAACTTGCGTTAATGATGATCTCGAATTTCAAATATGAAAATTATGAAGATTCATATCTTTCGAATTGCATATAAACTACTTAATTGTAAAAAAAAGACAATTTTGTATTGTGCGAGTAACTTTTAAAACTCATTTTCTTTGTAAAAATGTAAAAAATAGAGCTTTTTGAGCAAAATTTATTAAATACCCTTTTCTAACTTTATATACAAGACGAATGGGCGAACTAAAATCTGTAAGGGGAAATATATGACGCATAAAATCATACGACAACATTTGACCTCTGAAACATATGCCATAAACATAAACATTTTTAGAATACAAATATAACTAGAAAAAGCTCACAATTTAAATTCGTGAGAAATATGTTGTATAAAAACTTTTAAATAATATGGAGAAAAATTTGCAAGGTTCAACAAAACATATCGCTGAATAGATTAGGTTTATTGGAAGTTTGTTGTACGGGGACTCTACTGTAGAGTCATAATCATTTAGCGAAGCGTTTTTACAACTTTTGCACCTCAATTAAGAACTAAAATTGTCAAAACTCTCCACTGTACAATAATGACTATACAGTATAGTGCCAGTATAAGATATTTTTAATACAAGAAAACTTAATTTCACGAAGAATGTGAATTCACTGTTTAAGACATCCGTGCACCTTTGAAACGCAGTTTTTTGTTTGTTTGTTTATTGTAAAATATGAACATTTTCATTTACAACAGTTTTTTCAAGCTAAAGCAATCATCTTGGCAACGTTGTTCGATAATTTTTAACCAAGAGCTAAATTGCAGATACACAGCAATTTTAATGTTTCTTCACAGTAGTTATATAATTACCATTAAAAGCTGTTTTTAGCATTTTCACAATTTTTTTATTATTTAATTTCATTTAATCGTCTATTTATTTATTTTGCTCATTTTTCATTACGCAAAACATTGTATTACCCTAAATTATTCTTTAAATGAATTTTTTGCTGTTACTAAATGAACTTTTTAACTGTTGATTAATAAGTTTTAAATTCACATCGGTTTTAAAAGCGTGCAAATAATGCTAGGTGCTTAAAGACTATATAGCACTTCAGATAACTCAAATAGCTATTTAAATAACTAAATTAACTAACCATCATATGAGAATATTTTTATATCACAGCCAAAAGCATCACCATAATCTGAACTACAAAATATTACCCTTTCCCTATTTTGGTCTCTCCTCTGCTTCGTGTCTTTGGGCGCTCGGCACGTGTGGATTATTTAAGTGCGTGTGCACTGGTCTGGTCGCTTAGTCTTCGACTTTTTGAGCTGCCACTAAGTTCGTTGCACCGATGAAGAAGCTCCTTTGTAGCTTCGAAACGACCGTATGCAAAATAATTGCATCTTATTGCAATTTGTGCTTTATTTACGTCGGTTTTTCTGTTTATTCCTCGAGCACAAAGGTTGTATCTTTTCTTTTCAAATACAAAATATTAGTCTTTTCCTATGGCCATCATGTTCCATTAGAAAGTCAATATCTTACTAATAATGTTTTTCAACCTTTCTTTCCGACAACAAATCAACGTAACCACTAGATTTTTTTGTGTGCAAAATATTTAACTTTATTTGCCTGCAATTCAGTAAGATGAAAACAGTGGACAATAGCTTCATCCTTGTAAAAATGTGGTATCCTAAAGTGGTAGAGATTATTTTTGGCAAATGCGGAGGCATTTGTCGTGAGACATTCGCACAAAGCCGTGGGAGTTGCTGATTACTTTTTACCTGGGAGTCAACATTGCATTCTTGGTACCACCGCAGTTTTGCTTGAGCACTTCCAGGGATGACACCTGGAAGTGCTAGCACCTTCTCCCACACACTGACCTTTCCAGTACAGGTAACCCACCTATAACGCAGTAGATAGGTTTCCATAAAATGCCATGTTCTGTAAAACCGTGTTATATGAGACCCAGAGCCAGTACAAAAAGGGGGGGGGGTGACGTTCCGAAAACTTATTAAAAACAAACATTTTTAAAATTCCATATAAGCAACTTAATTCTTATTAAAATTATAAATGTATGTATATCACAAAACGGAAAGAAACCAAGAATATTATTTTCATTCAATGCCACCTCAATTTAATAAATTTCTTTCTCATCACCGCTCAGTACAATCAAACGAGAACGTTTTTATGGTTGAACGATAAAACCTTCCCTTTCAGAACTCTTTATTTCTTCATTTAAATTTTTTGCACATTCTATCCTCTAAAAAGTCTGTAATTTTGGATTATTTCCTGGTTTTTTCAGGGTCATTGTAGATTTCACGGTATGGAGATAGATAATTTTGCAGGTCCCTTTTGAATTTTCGGCTTCTTTCAGCGGAAGGGTCTGCATCCAAGAAAATTGATTCAAGATTTTCATCTAAGCTTAGGACTTCTTGTAATTTTATAGAGTTATAAATGAATAAATTATAATTTCTTTATGCATTTTCATTTAAAGCCACTATAGTTCATTATTCCGTCCCGTCATTATTTTAAGGTAATTTAGTTTTTAAATGTGTTAAACAAAAATCATGTTATTTAGTGCTGTAGAAGTACAGTGTTGTAGAAAGGTTTTCGCAGTTTTTTTTATTGTGTTAGAACGAAACCGTGTTACAGCTTGCAGTGTTATACGAGGATTACCGAAATTTATCCTATCGTGCGAGAGCGAAACCTTGTTGTAAGATGCCGTGCTGTAGGTGGGCTACCTGTATACAGATTTAGCGTGCCCATATCTGGCTAGACAAAGGTGTTTAATGGCGTTCATCTGGTTTTTGAACTGAGCACTCCCCGTACGAAGCCCAGCGCGCTACCACTAGGCTACTTCGGACCTAAGGTAAAAAAAGAAAGAAAAAAAGAAAGAAAGAAAGCAAAAAAATTCATTAAAATCGATGCAAAGGCCACCCAATAATATGTACTTTAGTAAGTACAGTTTCAATTTGACGCTTTTATTTAGGTTTGCTTTGATTTTATGGTTAATATTAGATGAGAAAAAAAATATCATTTACTGACTAAATTTAAAACAAAAATAAAACTTAACAGCTCGCTGATTTATCGATAAATCGTCCATAAAAATACGGTAAAAGGCACCCAGATGGATGCTAGCTTATCTGCATAGCAATAATTTTTAATCGTGTGTCATACAATGTTTTTACGATTAAACTTTCAGTTTCAGAAAAATGACGCTAGTTTGGTAATGGGATTCTAAGCAGTAGAAAAACGAAATGAAAATGTTCGAATATTTTTCAACGACAGCAATTCGACCATAAATGTCATCTAAAGCCCTATTTTTTATTTTATTTTATTTTATTTTATTTTATTTTATATCTTTAATATTTTTTATTCCGAGTTCAGAAGTGTTGCTTCATCTTCAGTAACTAAACAACTGTCGGAGAATTGCACAACTTTCCATATGGTCTATGCATAAAATGTGGATGTTTTCATCCCAGAAACACTGAACAAATGGAATACACAAAGAATTCTGTATCTTCCGCTCCGTTCCTTTTCGGTCTGCGAAAAAGCAGAAAAACTTATGTCCTTAAAAATAAATGTTGCATATTCAAAAATAAAATTTCCAAGTCCAAGCATAAATCTGTAAAACGGACAAGTTTTGGTTGTAAATCAAACAGCAGTTTTCAGATGGCTGTTTTATAAATGAATGTCTGCTAGTCGCCATGGAGAGAGTAATGTGTTTTTGAAAATAAGAGCATAAAAAACGGCAAAAATGTTTGAGTTAGAAAAATCCATAAGGGATGAAAAAAAAGCATGTCTCGTAGAGGTTGCGAAAGAAATTAAATAATCAGAAAATTTTTAATTTTTAATGCATATGTAGTTAACTCTAGAAAATAAACCAAAAACACAGTTTAATCACCGGTCTTACACATTAAAAAGCACAAAACTGAAAAAGTTGCCGGCCAAAAAGATCAACAACTTAGCTTTAAATGCATTTTATATATATATATATATATATATATATATATATATATATATATATATATATATATATATATAATAAATGTATTATATATACATAAAATTAAATGTATTTTTTATTTATTTATATATATATATATATATATAAAAGAAAAATATGTATCTTAAGGCACGCTGAATTTTGCGATTTAGAGCAATATTTAACATCGTAACGACTTAAAACTCAGACATACGCTCATGTCGTAATTGCGTCCATGGGAACAAAAATGTCGACCCGTAGACGTAGACGTTCAAAGATGCAATATCTCGAGAGCAAAAATACATAATTGCATAAAGAATTTTCGGCCACGTAATTCGAGTGAATTTGCTAAATTGAATATGAAAAGCATTCAATAGAAACATCCGAAAGAAGATCAGAAGCACGCCGTTAACGGGTCTGATCAGGTCGAGAATTATGATATCATTCAAAGCAGGCGCGAAGGAAAGGATTGCGTTTCCCACGTCCGCTAAAATTATGAATATGTAATTTCGGCGGAAGGAATTATAATATTTGGCACCGATTTGAGATACTAAGGATATCCGAACAAGAACACGATGGAGGAAGGAATAAAAGAGGTTTAAGCATTCCAATAACTTGTTCAGGATGTGAGAATTGTAGGATTTTCGTGTCAAAGGTGCTTTAAAAGTTTTGAGGAAAAACAAATAAAAGAAAGAGAGCCTTTTCAGCAAGAGAACTTCTGCAAACGAAATATGGCATATGTGGGAACTCCATCGGGACAGAAAGTTTGGGGGGTTTTATAAAAATTAACAAATGCAAAAGAAAGATTTATTTATTACAAATGCCCGAAAGATTGGCTATGACGCCATTTGTTCACAGTCAAGGGTGAGACTGCTGGCCATTCATTTAAGGGGGCACCGTATAGGTGGCCAGAATTACCCCCTACAGACCGGTCCCGTAATTTAGAACCGAGTCAAGTGACGAGATCGGAACACTTGACCCCACACATCCAGAGGTAAATTTGAGAACTTGGAGGACTTCGCAACCACGACAGATTTTACGTGCACCGGCCACCATAAGTGAACACGGCGGTGGCTTTTGTCACCGACCGGCATCGAAACCAGAACCCTCAGATCACTGGCTCGAAGCTTTTGACAAAGGTATTTAATAATGAAAGATGATTCTTAAATACCTTTGTCAAAAGCGACGTAATTTTCAAAGCATGCCACGTAAATATGACATGCGTTCTCCTAGAAAATCTTTTACGGTTATATATATTGACATATATCATTAGCGTTGTAAAGCATTGCTAAAACTGAAAACGAAAACTTTCTCCCAAGAAAACAGCAAGCATCATCCTAAACCTTATAGAAGGTCATTCGCATTTTATGGAAACGATTTTTTAATTTATTTTTGGCATTTGCATTTTTAGATAAAAATTTGGCAACTTCAGAATAATCGTCTGCTACTGTTTTGTTTTCATTGGAATGTAAAATAAAAGATTTATTTTGAAAAGGGCTCCTAAAATGGATAAATGACACGAAGGTTACGTAGCTGCGCTTTCCAAGGAGAAACATTCGTATCAGAAAATTATAAAGTGGTGTAAAAATCACGGTTATGGAATTTCAAAAAAAGGTTTTTATGATATATTAAATTTGAAAAGACTAAATGAAAGTTAAAATGAAAACATTACCGCAAGACCTAAGACTGTTCTATCGCAGGAAAATATCAAGAGAGTGAAGTCTGATCCTAAAAGAAAAATCCACCGACTCAAAGATCCATTGCATCTCAACTAAGAATGTCTTCTGGCATTATAAGTAAAATCATTCATAAAGATTCCAAAAAATTCATAAAGATTAAAAAAATTCATAAAGATTTTAAAAAAATTTTTAAACCTAATTTTCCTCTGCTTTTGTCAAAGCATATTGCTGAAAGAAAAACAAACTATAGAAAATTATATGAAAACACCTATCTGTTGAAAAATGGAAATTTTTGTAACACTCGTTGAGGCATGGGTGTATTTAAGTGACTGTAATAAAAAACGATCAATTTCCTATTGTTCAACTGACGGGAATGGCCGTACGAAATGGCTTCGTCACTATACAGAAAAGTTCCCAAAGGGATTCATGATAGTTGCAGAATTTTGTTACAAAGGCAAATTAAAAATAAAAAAGTCTCAGGTAAAGCTAAAATTAATTCACTCTACTATCAGCAGAATATTTTAGAACCAATTTTTGAAGAAGAAATTCCAGCCTTATACGGAAACAACATATGATGAAATTGAGCTTCGTATGGACAAAGCCTCAAGCCACACGTCTAAATCAACTACCGCTTATTAATTAAAGAAAGAATCAGAAACAGGAATAAAGTGTATCCTTTTTAATAAAATATCTGTAAAATCCTCTGACACTTCTCCAATGGACTTTTGCGCTTTCGGTTTATTAAGACGAGACTTAGGAAAACGGCATCCAAGAACACTGAACGGACTTTGGGAAACGTTCCAAGAGGAATGGGATACAATTGACATGACAGTAAAAAGAAGTTTCCAGGAAGTTCACTTTCATGGAAAATTCGAGCTAGAGCTATTGTCAACAACCATGGCTATCAGATAGACCATCAGATAGAAGCAAATCGCCTAAAAATTACGGCATTTACACGCAAAATTTAACTAAATTTAAATTCACGTAAAATCGTTTCCATGAAGTGCGAACGACCTTCTGTATTCCAAATCAGCCGAGATATTGGCACCTCTAGAACTGCCGAATATAAAAAAAAATCCATGCGAAGGAATCCAGGTACAGAAGGGGGAGGGAACTAGACAATTTGTCTAGATATGAGAATATATTTTATGCGATGGTGGAGACATATGTTTACATATGTTTCATACTGAATATAATTACACTATCCGCAGTATTGTAGACTCGTTGCTCAGATAAAGAAGGTGTTATTAACCCATTGGGTGACATTTTTGGCACAAAACGTGCTATTCAATAAGGGCCTGTTCACACAGAATTCGTCAGCGTCAGTGTTTCTCGTATTGAAATATATTTAACCAATTACAAACGTCCAAACGATTAGCAACAAAATTTTTAAAGCCTTGGATTGACTTAAAATATGTTAATATGAGCTACGCTGACACTTTAATGACTGATATCACATTCTCATTTTTCATTTCACAGCTCTATTTGCCATAAGCTCTAAAATACATCTGGGACTTCCCACAGAAACTTTTCCATCCTTACAGAGATCCGGTGCATGCGTTACGTTAGTAGTGAGAAATGTATTTCTTTTAAAAGTCATTTACGATAATACTGGCTTTTATACGTAACAGCCTTACCCCAACAATAAATACGTCACGACATCAAATAGCTAGCCACGACACCTGACATTTAATCCACGGTTGTTGACATGTCACATTCACTCCCCCTTTTTTTTTTAACATACATCCGTAGCCAACCATATACGATACACCCACACGTTTCGTGACAAACCTATAAAATATTTACTCTTCGCAAAATATAGATATACGAGATAAAAGGATAATTTAATGGACGATAATGTTATTTCAAAGGTAAAAGGCTGAAATTAAAGTAATTATTATGAGGCAGAATCAATATCCGAACTGAAATGTCATTCGGCTATCGAGTAAGACGTCACTTTTTGTTTTGAATACTTCTAGTATTAATACATAAAAGATTTTAAGATAAATATAAAACATATGTAAATAAAAGTAATTTCAAATTCATAATGTTAGCTTAAATCTATGATTGCTGCAAACATCATTCTGATTTGAAATTGTATTTAAAAAAATTGTGCGGTCGGGGGACCCCCGTCAGGAACGAAGTTCCTCACGATATTTTTTCAACTCTAAACGTGATTTAATATGTAGATTTCTATTGATTATATTAGTGTATTTTTGGCACGCCAAAAAAGCGCAGCCCTCTTTTATTCAACCAACTCTTTCTCTCTCTCTCTCTCTATTTTATTAAAATTAAAAATTTTAATATACGAATAAATTATTTTTATTAAAATTAAAAATTAAAAATTTATTAAAATTAAAAATTTCAATATATAAATTAATTATTTTGATTTAGATGTTACCTAGCATAATTTTTAATCGGATTAATTTTATTGTTTAATCACCAACAAAAATAAATTAATGACACAATATAAATCCCGTGTGAATTAAAACAATAACAAACAAAAAATAAGTTTAAACAGAAAGACGCGATTCCATAGGGACGATATGAAATCTTTCAAGTAAAGCATTTACAACTGGTCGATGTTAATATAAACGATCATGCCGAGGGTCATCATGTGGTGGTTGTTTACTGTTGTCATTAAAATGTAGAAATTCTCTTATCTTTTCAAAGCGTTTTAATGACATACATTCTTTTATTACATCATTGCCTATGGCAGGTGACCAATATGGCCTAGTATTTGGTACATGTACAATATACATCATTATACAAATTCCAATGTATTGTTTAATTTCTAAATTCGTTACATTGACACACTTTTCTGGGATTTTTTGCACACTGAATAAATTTGTTTCTTGAACTATATGCTGAATCAAATCTTCTATAAAAAGATAACTAAAAAAATTTAGAGGTGTGTTTAAATTCATAATTTCAGGAGAGATTCTCGTCACCTCGGAATAAAATTTGATCATCCTTTAGAAGTAAATTAGTTTTCTTCCGGTTTATTGCAGGCTTTGTTCTCCCTGTATTATTTCTATTAGTTTTTGGCATGTTCCCACCACTAGGTAGATCAAGAACATCGCTATTATCAAGTAATGATACCTCATTTTCTGAATCACTATTACCATCAAAAATTTCATCACAAACTTTGTTTGGTTTATAATTAGGATCACCTGTGCTGCTGTCGCTTTCTGAATCAGATCCATCTTCACTATGATCACTCCACGATCTATTCATAAGTTCCTCAATTTCTTTCTGTGTTAAAAACTTTCTTCCCGCCGTTTCCTTAAAAAAATGGCGTAAGCACACCATGTATCATTTTTGATACATAAAATTGAAATCATACTTGAATTTTTTATAAAAGATTAAAGAAGTATTTTATTAATAATTATAAAACCTACGTACCTCTAAAATATATTTATAAAACTTTCAAAGATGTAAACTGACTTTAAAATACTGAAAATATAGCAAATACTAAGTCAGGTCTGGTATGAACTGAACGCCTATCTTTTACTGAAATCGCAGTTGTATTCCTGCTGCCATCTATCCTACGAAAATGTAACTAACAGTGATTATAAGCTTTGCTATAATGTTTTAAAATTAATACAAGGTGCACAACTAGATAAAAAATATTGCTTTTGAATATAAAGGGGAAAAATGACTTATGTATCAAATTTGATACAGTGTGCAGTGAAAGGTATTAAAATTGCCCGTAGCGCTTTTGAGGGGATTTGAACCGGGGACCTCCGATGCGAAAACTAGTCCGATGCGATAACCATTCAGCCACAGAATCCTTGAGAGAAAGCTCTTATGAAGGGGGCATAACGCTTTTTCGTTACGTGACGATTCCTGCCAGTTCACTCTACTGTAAGCCGCGTAAAAGAACTTCGTTCCAACAATTTTACATGTTTTTATTATTGTTCCTAATGCCCCCTGGCGGAAAGTTCTAGACTTCGAGATAAGTAGTGCGGCTCCGATTTATAATAGCACTACAAGTATTGAAGTCCGACTTGGCTAGGCGCCACCACAATTTTGACCGAGCATCCCCACGAGCGATATCTGGGGAATCGTACCTTCCGTACCCATTGACCTCATAGAAGGAAATGCCGTCAAGTTGCTTCATTGAAACTAAACAAAATATTTTCCCTGATGTTCAGCAATCAGAAGAAACCGCACTTAGGGAAGGGGAGTCTACACAGAGAAAAAAAAGTCGGTCAGTCGCCGGAATAAGTGGGTTCTGCAACCCACTTCGCATGGGTTATTGTGAGAGGTGAGTTAAACAAATCACTTCCCATGTTTAGGAACGCGGATCTAAGTGAGTTAAAATACTACCGAGTTATCGCAACTGTGTTATCGAAACAAGTGTGTTAAATAACTTATGTTATGTGTGTTTACTGAGCTGAAAAACCAACTTTATGTATTAGACCGTAAATGTCACAAAAGGCTGAAATGAAGTATTCAGGATGAAAATTTTCGAATGTACTTAAATTTTTATCCATTATTTTTTTATAAGGAATTTAATTTTTGGAATACAATGTCTACTTTTTTAGACGAGATTAACAAAAATTCTTTTCTATTATTCCAAATCAATTTTTTGTTTATATTTATATTTTACCTAATGACTATTGTTCTAAAAGGATAGAAGTTAAAAAAGTTTCTCATTACTAAGAGGCTCGCTTGGCTGTCCAGTTTGATGGCCCGTGACAATTACTTAATGTTGGTAAATTAGATGCAAAGACTGAAATACTAAAGTACAATAAGTATTAAGCTGCGTAAGTTAGAACGACACTTGTTATTCCGAAAATGAAGTGAAATTTGCTCGATTTCGAGCAACGGGGCCACTCGCAATATGAAAAATCTTACTTCTTAAAAAAACTATTCAATTCCTAATTCCTTCATTACAGAATTTGACCGATCAGCTTTTCCTTTAAGCTCTCCAAGTAAGTCTTGTCCAATCAAGTTTCTCTGCTAAAATCTCTCGGTAGGTTTTGTTAAAAAAAAAAGGTAACGTTTACTTTTCATCAAAATCTCGGAAAAAAGTTTAATTTTTTTTTTAATCCCTCGAGTCTTAGTAAATCTTTAGATGGTGCAATATTTTGCTTTTTATTATCTATTTCTTTCTTGCTTGCAAACCTTATGTGTTTTCAGTCGGCTATAACTTGCAACCATCTATTCTGATTAATTGATTGTCTGTCCTGAATTGAATTATCTTCATTGAAATAATTTAGCGCCGTCCTGCTACTTCTAATTCAACAAGACTTACATGTTCAGAATATGACTGACTTAGCTTTTTTGGCTGACCCGAGATTCGGTGCGTAAGGATTTATTGATTGGTTGAGAGTGTAATTTTTGCTGCGCGAGGACAAATTAGACCTAGACCTGCTGCTGCTTGAAGCCGATTCCGATCGGCTACAAACATCCATCGGTGCGTCAGGAATAATTTGTAGGTGTCACTCACACATATGTAAACATACTGTTACAAGTTTGGGGCCAACTTGGCGTGTTATCACCAGCATGCGATGTTTTGGAGTTCACGTTAAATAAAACTATGGTTTAGCTTGTTCACGCGTCTACCATGGAGTAAGTAATAAATCCTGCTCTTGGGTCAATTGTTGGAAAATGGTTTGGTTGAGCGGTGTGGCAACACAGGTTTTGTTTCCTAGGTGAATAAGAGTCTGGAATAAAAGATCAGTTCTAAAGTTGTTTTGGATGCGATCGGTTGAGGTTTTACAACAGGTGATATTCTTCTTGTAAAGTGTATTTCTCGCGGCTGGTATAAGACGAGGTCCTTAGAAGGGAGGAGATTGTTGAGGTCGTATGCTACTTATTAATAACTGTTATATTGTATTAATTATTATCTCTAAATCCGTCCTTGTTAAGAAAAGTTCTTAGGTGCTGGAATTATTCAGCTTCCAGCGAAGATTCAACGTTTTTATTTTGTCTACTTCTGCCAGTTGTGAAAAAGTGTACTAAAGATGTAATGTTTATAAAATTTATATTATTCAATTTGCGATAATTGCCATATTTATTTCTGTATTTAAAATTCACTTTTTAAATTATCTACCCGTCGTTCGGATTTGGTACAGTACATATGTATGACTTGCTCGTTTCTCCCTCATAGGGAGCAATGATGGCCCACCTCTATGCTGCTCCCATAATAAAGTAGCCAGCAAAACTTTGCGGATCTTCATGGGACAATGTCTAAAGAAGTACTTGCCGTCAGAGATAAGTTCCTGCCGCATTGAGAAGGGGAAAAATGTTTCTTTGAAAAACATACACATATCTACAATACATTACGCAATAACACGTCAGCAACGCCTTCTCCAAACTTTAGGAAAATTACACGAAAAATTGGACACCTAGTTCTGTTTTTGACCAGGTACTTTCCAAGGTAATTATGAACAGGTGGTATAAGAGACTTTTGGTACAGCAAATGTCGCTCCTTTGACTAAAAGTGGATCTTATGTGGCAAAACTTAGATAAAGGTTTTTTTGTGCGGCAAGAATGCTTGCTGTCTATAAAAAAACGAGTAGGCCATGGCCGGATATTCACAGTGTGACACATATGGAGACTTTCCACTGGAGATAAACGATTGTAACGTTATGAAAATTTGCAATTAGGCAAGATAGAGATGAAATAATTAAGTTAAATGGATGTCGAGTGCGGGAGGAAGATTGATAACAAAAGTAATTTAAAATCATATATCATACCTATAAATACGGATATCGTACAATAAACCGAAAACTTTCTTTCTTTTAAAATCAAGACTTGTAATTTAAGATAACAAGGGACCTTCAATTTGGAATTTTTTAATTTTCAATTTTTAACCGTATATACAGAATGAGTATAATTAATATTCTTTTTTACTACAGTGAAGGCCCCTTACAGTAAAGGTTCTTAAAGTGAAGGAATTCAAAATAAGGATTTTGTAGCACAATACTGTCAATTTTTTAAGAAAATTTTTTTAAAACGCTGGCATTTTTCAAAATGCTACATGCGCCTTATATCATTTTAAAAGCTTAATTTTTTAATGTAAGTTTACTTAATAATTAAATATAAATCTGCATTGAATTTTTTTTTTTGTATAAATATAAAGTCATAAGTATTTTTATTTTTAATATGCCTTTTATTTCTTTGTTTTTGCATGATTTCACGGTCTATAAATTTGAAAAATATTTGTGGTTTCAAAGAATGATGCACAGTTTTATAAAAAACACTTTAATTAACAATCCTGAGAAATTCGGATGAAATCAGAAGAAAATGAATGCGCATGGAGCATTTCAATGTACACTTTGAAGTACGTACACTTTTCACGTACACTTTGAGGAAATTTTTGAAAACAGGTGTCTTCCCCAAATTACTTATTTGTGAATTCTAAGTGTCTTCAATGTAGCAATAAAAGAATATTAATTATTCTCCTATTTTATAAAGAAAACGAGAAATAATGATAAATTTGTAATACAAAATAAGTATATACAAAACTAGCTGAAAACCCGCGCTTCGCTACAGAGTACATTCAAGTTAAATACAACGGTCAATGTATGCAATTAATGCCAAAAATAAAATATATATATATATATATATATATATATATATATATATATATATATATATATATATATATATATATATATATATATATATATATATATATATATATATATATATATTTATAATAAATGCGACGATCAATGTATACAATTGATGATATATATATATAATATATATATATATATATATATAAAAAATCGTAAGGGATATTTATTTTTTTTGGATAATATCCAATCGTCTGCTGCATTAGAAAGAAAAAAAATATTTTTTTGTCTATTTAGTTGTTATGCACATGACGATAAATATATTTAAAGTACCAGAAAAAGAAATCACGTAATCAGCATTTAATAAATTAAATTCTAAAAATTAATCTTTAAAAATTCACCAAAAAACAGAAAATCGACGTAAAGGTTCGAAAAAGATTTCATTTTAAAGGAATTTTTATGATTTTTCTCGTGATATAAATCTCATAACCCTCAAATTATTATTTTAATTGCAAACTTAAAAAAAGTTATAAAAACAGCTTAAAAATTTAATTTAAAAAAATCTTTCATAAGAAGAATTTTTCAAAAATCTTTCTTAGTGCATCCCTACACCATAAGAAGAATCACCATGCCAAATTTCAGCCCTTTAGGTCAAGCGGTTTGGTCTGTGCGTTGTATGCCAGTGAGTCAGTCAGTGAGTCAGTTACGGAAGTGTTTTATATATATAGATGAGTAAAGACTAAAAATTTTACAAAAGATTGAGGTTCTTTTTTCCCCTTAAGAATGACGTTATTGGGACAGACATTTTTCGTACAATATTATATGATTTCCCGAACTTCAAGATTGTTGGAGGTTTTTCCATTCACCACATATTAAACCTCTTGAATTACAGAACAGTAAAACCTCGTTTATCTGGACTAATTGGGACCATAGGCAATCCGGATAATCCGAGTAACATGGGTAATAAGCAAAACAAAATCCTTTTCTAAGCAGGCTTAATGTTTACTGCGATAAAAAACTATGTTTTGTAACAAAATTACATAGTATTGTTTACAAGGCATTAAAAAATATATAAATAACTTTTCACATCATTTCTTAACAAAGAATTGGTAAGTCTAGTAAAGCTTTCTTAAACTCAACAAAAAGCATTTTATTACCATAATTTATTGTGCATTCTATGCAGGAACTGTACATTGAATCAAACTAATACACGAATATTTGGCGTACTTGTAGTTACGCTCTTGCAATCATAGTTAAAAATTATTATCTAACGTGAAAATTAAATAAAAATAATGTCTACAAATCTGATTCGGATAAACAATGGCAGGATAAACGAAGTTTTTCTGAAATAATTTTTTTTTATTTCAACGCCAGATAATTCATAATCTTATTATCGATATACATAAAACCGTTCTGTAACCGACTGACTGACATATAACGAACAGACCATACCGCTGGACATAAAGGGCTGAAATTTTGCATGGCGATTTTTCTTATAGTGTAGGGGTGCACTAAGAGAGATTTTTGAAAAATTCATCATCGATTTTTTTAAATTAAATTTTTAAGCTGTTTTTGTAATATTCTGTAAAGTTTGCATTTAAAATAATAATCCGAGGGTTACAAAATTCATGTCACGAGAAAGATCATAAAAATTCCTTTAAAATGAAATATTTTTTGAATCTTCACCTCCATTTTCTGATTTTTGGTGAATTTTTAAAGGTTAATTTTTAGAATTTAATTTATTAAATGCTGATCACGTGGGTTTTTTCTTTTAATCTTGCGTCACGTGCATAACAAAGAAATAGACAAAAATAAATTTTTCTTGCTAATACGGCAGACGATTGGAGATTATCCACAAAAATATTAAAATGCAGTAAAAGAAATGTTTCTCAACCTGTACTATATTAAATGTACTATATTCTTTTGTATGTTCTATTAGATTTAATTTGAATATTTTCTTCTACATTTTTTATCGATAAAAATATCCGTTACGATTTTTTTATAAATACATTTTTTCGTTTTTTTTACATCAATTGAATACATTGATCGTTGTATTTATTATAAATATATATATAAATATACATATTTTTGGCATTAATTGCATACATTGACCGTTGTATTTAATATGAATGTACTCCATAGCGAAGTACGGGTTTTCTGCTAGTGACATTATATGATATGGAGATAACAGAAATAATAGAGGACATGACCACATGCAAAAATTACAGCAGCACAGATATATGTCAGAGGGTAAAATATAGTTGGTCATGGCCGATGTACACACATATCGTAAAGCTGAGAAAATATATGGTTAACTGCGTTGTATTTTTCTCCTAAGCCTTTTGACCTGAAACTTTTCTGAATCCTTTTACAGTAAGTACGTGCATAGAAAGCCTAAATTTAACGACTGACTCAGAGAGAAGATAAATTAAAATACAAAAAAAAATGACCTTTCATTGGTTGGATGAAATAAACCAATGTAATTTTTATGCCTTCAGAGTTCAATCTCCGTTAATTAAAATGATCTCTATAAGGTTAAGCAATTTATGCATTCGCTTTCATAGTACACGGAGAACAGAAGCAGCAAAAAATCGACTAAAATTATGCACGGCATACGCGTACACAAGGGAGAATACAGTCCGTCAAATAACTCATAACTGTCTTCTTTGCAAGTAAAAGCACATCCAAGTAAAAGCACATCTCAATCGGTACGCTCATTTAAAAAGAAAAAAAAACAACTTTTTATGAGAACACTGGAATAGCGCATTGGCGACCTTCCAGAGACTGCAAAGTGAATTATTCAAGATCTAAAGGAGACAGCTTTATGTCGTATTGTTTTTTGACCCGACTTATGAAACCCCCATCAAGAAAGCAATTTTGAAAATTACACGGGATCCAACAGGAGTAATTATATTTATCTCGTAACTCCCTCTGAGCAAAACGTCAATTATCGTGAAATGAATAAATGTAGGTCAGACGATTGCGGAGATCGGGAAAGTTTTATCTCACTTTTTTCCGGGGTTTCTTTTTTTCTCTCTCTCTCATGTCTTGATGACAAATACAAAGTAATACTTTCTTTTACTTTGTTCTGACTTTTTCATTTCACGTGATGTCACGAAAAATGACATAAAGTTACGAAAGAAATTATAAATCTAAAAAAAATATGTGGATTAAAAATAAGCTGTAATTGAAATTAATGCACTATCCTCAAGTTACCCGCTTAATTCATTGAAGGTATTTTAATAAGGCACCGAAACGATGGTTTATTTTCAGATAATTTAATCAAAAACATTTCAATCCTACCGTGTTATTTATAATTTAATAACCGAAATTAATTATTTATCATTAGTTAGAGAAGTAACTTCTCTAAACTCAACAAAGAAGCATTTGTTATTTATAACTAAACGAAAGAGACTAATTAGTTTAAGAAGTAACTTTTCTTTGCTCAATAAAGAGAAACATTTCAAACACAACATCTTTTGGTGATTTGCCAATTTCGAAACTTCCTTCCTTTCTTTTCGAACTTAATTGTATTTAAGAAAGTATTATATTTGCATTACTAGATATAGAGCAATTTTCTACAAATTAATATTGCTTAGCCGTACAGAAAAGATTCCTGAACGGTGACTTCAATAAAAGTCTAAATGGACAAAGTCTAAATGGACACGCTATCCTTTGTCTAAAATCAATGATGAATATCTTGGGAAATTTTATCAAAAATACCTCTAACTAGGTAACCCATGGACTAGTTTTATCGAAATTTGCTTTATTCTTCTCCGGGTTCCAATGGGAATGCGTACCCTTAGGAATATATCGCTATCTTGTGCCATTTTTGCAGTATTGAATTACAGACAAAAAAGCACAGTTTTCTCTATTATATAGATATTTTTTTTATTTAAAAAAATTCAAAGGTATTTTCTTGTCCAACCATGGATCCCAATGAATGTTTATTTTTACATGTTGCAATCATGCGAGGTTAAGTCATCGCTCGAGTAATTCAGAAAATGTATATTTTCAAATAATATACCCAATGGGATTAAAAACTATGATAAAAAAATAATTTTACTTTAACGCACATTTCCATGCATGTCTAACTTTAGTTTGGATCGAGTTACTGTCAAAGTATTTAAAATCGTCTTTCTCGTTATAAATTTAAATGTTTATAGCTTTGAATCGAGAAAACATTTTTCTTAATATAACAGATGAAATAAATTCGGGTCTTCGTAAACTAATAAGTATTGTTATAAAATGCCAGAACAATATAAAACCTTAAATTAGTCTTTAATAAAATTGTGAAAATTAAGAATATATGTAAATTGATTATACATCGACCAATAGTTCCAAAGAATTAGATATGAATCGAAGATTTTATTTTCCTCCTATTTCATAATGATCAACTTACATCTCAAAGTTTATACTTGTAATATATGAATTAAAACAAATCCAGGGTGGTCCAAAATTATTGAGCGCATTTAATGTTTGAAAGAAAAAGAGCAAAATAAGGTATGTACATGTTTATTGTTTTCTTAGAAAGACAATTTAAAACAGTTTTACACAACAAAATTTTAAACATTAAATAGCTTCCACATAAGCCGGTAGATGGCGCGACAACATTTTACAAGATAAATTTACTAATTGCATCAGTCTTTAAATGGCTATCACCATACAGGAAAAAGCAATGTGCGTTTTGTCGTTCCATGAAATCAAATCCGTTGTAACTCATTTTGTTCTTTTTTTTTTTCAAACATGAAATGCGCTCAATAATTTTGGACTACCCCAGGGTGATCCAAATTTTTAAAAATAGAACAAAATGAGTTACAACGGATTTGCTTTCATAGAACCACAAAACGCACATTGCTTTTTCCTTCACGGTAGCCATTTTCAGACTGACGCAATAAGTAAATGTTTCCTGCGAAATGTTGTTGCGCCATCTACCGGCTAATGTGGAAGTTATTAAATGTTTAAAATTTTGTTATGTAAAACTGTTTTAAATTGTCTTTCCAAGAAAACAATAAACATGTACCTAATTTTGTTCCATTTTATTCAAACATGAAATGCGCTCAATAATTTTGGACCACCCTGTATTTCATAACATCAATGCATATGTATAATTTTTATGAAGAATAATCACATTTACTTAATAACTGAAATTTAAAAGCTGCGACATAACAAGATTTGTAATTTACTGACCCGGTACCTACATCCCATTTATCACACTAAGTGGCTTAATCTCCCTCGGCCCGAATCGGGAAGGAAAATGTAAGCTTGCCAAGTGCATTGCACTCGCCGGGGGATATTTAAATGAACCTGCATAGGAATAACTGCGTTTCGCCCGCTTTTGGAAAAATTCTTTCTATGGCTATAAGTCCCAGACGCCAGGTACGTGTATGAGAGAAACTGACTTCGAAAAAATGGTGCATTGCAACAATGGAAGATGCCAATTTCGAATGCACACGCCATAGCACACCAAAAAAATATAAGGAATGAAAATAATATAGAAAGTTAACTGAAAATCGAGGAAGAGGGTTTCTAAGTTAAAGAAAAGGATATAAATAAAAATCTTTTAAGAAAATATTCCATAAAAATATGTAATTTACGCATATATGCAAGTATGTGAGCAAAAGATGAAATGTATATACCCAAACATTGCATTTAAAAAACAAAAATTTTTCGAATTAATTTTTTTTCTAATTCCATTTTAACGTATTTGATAAAAAAATTCAAAGAAAACAAATTTTGAAAGGTTTCAATTTCATTGATTTTATTTCATTCCCTTTAAGAAATTTTATAACTACATAAATATAATATTTTATAAGATCCTCACAGTCTGAATTTTTATATTTATACACTGGTGACCATCCAAAATGCAACACCAAGAAGGAAGCAACAAAACAGCGTGAAATTTGCACCCTGTGTATACCGTTTTGGAATATGCAAATGATAACGATTGCAGCGCATCATGGGCGACTGCAGCGCTCCTGACAAACTGTATATAAAGAAAGGAAAGATGGCCGTTTTGAAGAACGTGAATTGTGCTCTCGTGTGATTTTTTGTGTGTTCAGCTTCAGTATGCCTCGGAGAAAAACACGAGCATCATTCGAGCACGTTTCGGAGTTCGACCAAGTCAGAATCGTTGTATACAGAGATTGCGGATTATTCTTCCGAGAAATCGGTCATCATGTCGGACGTAGTCAAGTCATGCGAATGTGGAATCTGTAGATGCAGAAGGGAACGACTGACCGACATAAGTGATTGCATCCGCCTCGTCGCACCACTCCATGGGAAGACAAGCATATTGTGCACATGGCACTGATGGAGTGCAGTGCCCCATCCGCAACCATAGCACAACGAATACAGTCTGTAACACAACTGGTGCCCGCACGAACATTACGACGTCGTTTGCAGCACAGTGGACTGTCCGCTAGGCGTCTATTGCTTCGCTTACCTTTGACTTTAAATCACAGGTGTTTGCGTTTGCAATGATGCACTGAACGGCGGAGATGGATATCCGAATGGTATGACATTGTGTTTTCGGACGAATCACGCTTCTGCCTGCAACACCACGATGCTCGTATTAGAGTTTGGCGACACCGTGGAAAGAGGATGCTCAACTATTGAGTTATGCATCGTCATACTGGTCCTACACCCGGTGTTATGGTGTGGGGTGGTATTGGATTCCACTCCCGCACCCCTCTAGTACGCATTACCGGTACACTTACTAACTGGCGCTATATCTCTCAGATTTTGCAGCCTGTTCTCCTCTCTTACCTTCAGGGCTTGATTGCAGCCACGTTTCAACAGGACAATGCGCGACCACATGTTGCATGCATTGTTGATGATTTCCTCTCAGAGCACCAGATAGCATTGATACCCTCACCTGCCTGATGTCCAGATTTACCACCCATCGAACATGTCTGGTCAATGGAGAACGCCTATCCCGGCATGCCGTACCCGTGGGTACAACAGATGATCTTTGGCTACGTGTGGAGGCAGCATGGACTGCTATTCCTCACGATGGTCGTATTAGAGTTTGGAGACACCGTGGAAAGAGGATGCTCAACTATTGAGTTATGTATCATCATACTGGTCCTACACCCGGTGTTATGGTTTGGAGTGGTATTGGATTCCACTCCCGCACCCCTCTAGTACGCATTACACAGCGCCCAAAGCCTCTTTCAGTCAATGCCATGGCGTATCGCAGAGGTTATTGAGAAACGTGGATGCAACACTCATTACTGATTTTCACGTCTTCCTCACTTCAAAGAAGGCTATTTCCAATCAATTATCATTGATACTATCTGTAATCTCTGGAAAAAATTAGGCTTTAATATATCTTGTCCTTCTTGGTGTTGCAATTTGGATGGCCAGCAGTGTATTAAAATTTGTTTTTAATGAAATGAAAAAAAAATGAACTAAATAAAAAGATTAACTATTAAATATATAGAAAGTCAAGTACACTTAAAATCTTAACTAGCCTGAAATCTACGTCGAAAAGCACACTAGTGTCACGTTTTTTGGAAAAACGTTTCATATGAAAGTCAAACTACTGTAAACTATTTCATAAGGCGTATACACATAATACAAGTGTATAATGTTGTTAAAATAATATAGCAAACGAATGTGAAGGAAGGACTAAATTATAACAGTTTTAGACCTCTATTTATAGAATTCCAATAAAATAATTTCCATTAATTAAAGTCATATAAAGAATTTAAAAGTGTAAAAACAAAATTGCAAAAAAGTTATTTTGATAGCTCTGACACTGGGAAATACATTTTCAAATCTCATTCGCGAATTCGCAGGGAAAAGAATTTATTTTATTTTCTAGTAAAACTTTTATTTGCATCTGTAGTTTCTACTTTTTAGTAATTTTTTTTTAATTTGCCATTTGATACATGATGCAGTTCTTAACTAAGTGTCCAATATTACTGCATTTCGACCACTCGATATGCCACAAAATATTTGCGTTCTATCCTTGTTTTGTAAAGAAATGCTGTTGCAGATATCCAAAGAAAAAAATTTAATGGTTTCAGATCCTACTCCATCTTATACCACGTGTCTTCTATAAATAGCTCCACGTGCCACCAACTGTTGGAAAGCGTACAACAGATGTTTAAACCCCAGCATGAAGTTCCTTCTTTAATTGCAAATGGAACTATGGGAAGATTAAAAATTTTATCCAGATGGACCTAAGCCAATCAGATTTCACAAAGGAAAAGTTTATACAGTTCCGAGATGAAAGTCAAGAACACAACCTTGTTAGGTTAGGTACTATACATAAAATCAACGGAACAAATGCATAAAAATTCGTTAGTTTGATTTCAGTATATGACAAATCATGGATGTATTTTTAAATCCAAATGGATTCTAAATAAAGTTTTTATTTGATACTAGCTGAAAACCCGCACTTCGCTACGGAGTACATTCAAATTAAATACAATAGTCAATGTATGCAATTAATGCCAAAAAAATAATATATATAAATATTTATAATAAATACGACAATCAATGTATACAATTGATGTAAAAATAAACAAAAAAATATATTTATAAAAAAATCGTAAGGGATATTTTTATAGACAAAATAATGGTGAAGAAAATATTCAAATTAAATGTAATAGGACATACTAAAGAATATAGTACAGTTTGAGGAACATAATATCTTTTATGGTATTTTAATATTTTTTTGATAACGTCCAATCGTCTGCCGCATTAGCAAGTAAAAAAATTTTTTTGTCTACTTAGTTGTTATGCACGTGACGATAAATTTATTTAAGTACCAGTAAAAGAAATCACGTGATCAGCATTTAATAAATTAAATTCTAAAAATTAATCTTTAAAAATTCACCAAATATCAGAAAATGAAGGTAAAGATTCGAAAAAGATTTCACTTTAAAGGAATTTTTATGATCTTTCTCGTGATATAAATTTCATAACCCCCAAATTATTATTTTAAATGCAAACTTAAAAAAAGTTACTAAAACAGCTTAAAAATTTAATTTTAAGAAATCTAAGAAGATATTTTCAAAAATCTTTCTTAGTGCACCCCTACACTATAAGAAGAATCGCCATGCTAAATTTCAGCCCTTTAGGTCCAGCGGTTTGGTCTGTGCCTTGTATGTCAGTCAGTCAGTCAGTCAGTCAGTTACGGAACTGTTTTATATAAATAGATAAGATTTTAAGAAACATAAAAGTCCAATAAGTTTCAGTCAGCCGTTAAATTACATCTTTACATCTATAAAATGAATTAATTCAATTAATTATTCGATACCAAAGTCTATATTATGATCGACTTTTGCAATGGATGCTTTCAGCTTTTCGAAATCAGGTTTGAACTGTATAATTAGTCCTTATATAGAAAAACGCGACCGCAGTGTTCCCAACAAAACAACTAATTATTTCTATTTAATTAAGACGTTCGTATCATGTGGAGAAAGTATTCAGCTGTACACTTCATGGGTATTCTAAATACAGGGTGGTCATAAAAAAAACTTTGCCGATATATGGACCTCTAGCGGCTATTCCATTCAACCGATCGAGATGTGATTTGAGATATAGTTATTCAGAGATATGATCTCGGTATTATGTGAACGGCAATAAAGTGACGCTCACGGTTATGGTTATAGGTATAGAAACTCGAAATTTTCGAATGGCAACGCCCACTTTTTCTTGTCGCAAAATGCTCAGCGCATGCGGAAACCCTAGAGAGCGTTGGAACGGTACGTGTATTACAAAAAAAAGACGCGTTATAAACGCACAAAAAACAGCTCTGCGAGCGGCCAACAAAAACATGATGACGGCACCCATGTGGAAAATTTGTAAGAGCTGTTTTTTGTGCTTGCATAACGTGCCCGTTTTTTGTGATACACGTACCGTTCCAACGCTATTTGGGGTTTTCGCATGCGCTGAGAATTTTGCTATTAGAAAAAGTGGGCGTTTCCTTTCGAAAATTTCGAGTTTCTGTATCTATGACCGTAACCGTAAGTGCCACTTGGTTCCCGTTCACAGAAACACGAGGTCATACCTCTGAATAACTATATCTGAAATCTCATCTTGGTCGGTTGAACGGAACGGCCGCTAGAGGTCCATATATCGACAAAGTTTTTTTATGACCACCCTGTATATCTATCTGTGCAAGGTCAGAAGGCAATACTGTTGTTCTTATAAATCAACAATTTATCAATCTTTTCAAAACAAATATCACAGTACAGTAGAGGCATTGTTCTGAAAATAAACAAACGAATATTCATAATATAACAGTGCGAAAATTTTAAAGATTTCATGTTAAAAAATAATTCAATTTCTTGAAATTTTGAGTATTCGTGCATTTCGAACACAAAACGAATTTAACGTCGTCATTTAGATCATAGATCATATTAATGTAAATATTCGATCACATTTTGGACACTCACGCCGTTTAAACTAATCACACTTAATTTAAAAAGACATGGTAGGGTAAATCTGAATTCGATAACGCAATACATTACAACTATCCGCTACACTGTGCATGCCTCTGTAGAAGACTTACTATAGTCAACCTTCCGCCAGAAGAGACCTGGCACTGGTTTTACGGCCGGTTTCTCGGGGATCTTCTCTTCGGATGAAGGATATACATAATATTTAAAAAGACCCCGGATGTAGCTCATGTTCTCCACCCCAACTCCAAACAGAAGGTACGTACACTCGTGCGATACACCTGAGCAACTGAAACTGCTAGTTTAATGATTATTTACCTGGAACTCGTGAGAATATCATATTAGCAACGCACATCCTTAAATCAACAATGAAATCAAACAGTGGCAACGAGCTTCGAACTACCGTATTTTTCGGACCATAAGATGCACCGGACGATAAGACGCGCCTCAAATTTATGGGAGGATTTTTAGAAAAGAATATTTTGTATTTTGTTAAATATATAAAGATACTTTCAACTTCTTACTTAATAAAGATGAAAAAGCATACATAATAAATATAATCTATATACGTATATAAAACAGTTCCGTGACTGACTGACAGACTGACTGACAGATAATCCCAGACCCATCTACTGGACCTAATAGGCTGAAATTTAGCATGGCGATTCTTCTTATACTATAGGGTTGCACTAAGAAAGATTTTTGAAAAATTCTTCTTACATTTTTTTAAATTAAATATTTAAGCTGTTTTTGTAACATTTTTTGAAGTTGTTATTTAAAATAATAATCTGAGGGTTTTAAAATTTATATCACGAGAAAGATCAGAAAAATTCCTTTAACATGAAATCTTTTTCGAATTTGAACCTTTATTTTCTGATTTTTTGGTGAATTTTTAAAGATTAATTTTTAGAATTTAATTTATTAAATGCTGATCACGTTGTTTTTCTTTTAATCTTGCGTCACGTGCATAACAACGAAATAGACAAAAAAAAAATTTTTCTTGCTAATAAATAATAATCTGAGCTAATAAATAGCTCAGATAATCTTGCTAATAAATAATAAACAAAATAATAATCTGAGGGTTATAAAATTTATATCACGAGAAAGATCATAAAAATTCCTTTAACATGAAATCTTTTTCGAATCTTTACCTTCATTTCTGATATTTGGTGAATTTTCAAAGTTTAATTTTTAGAATTTAATGTATTAAACGCTGATCACGAGATTTCTTTTCTTTTTGTGATACTTTAAATTAATTTCACGTCACGTGCATAACAACGAAATGAATTGACAAAAAAAATATTAAAACACAGTAAAAGAAATGTTCTTCAAACTGTAATATATATAAACTGTACTATATTATAATACTCTAAAAAGCAATTTCATTATTTTTTCACTGTAATTATCCAAAAATGTACTCCGTAGCGAAGCACGGGTAGTCAGTTAGTAAATAATAGATGCAAAATATATATAATATATATATATATATATAATAAATTTACACATAATATATATATAATAAATATACATATAATGTATATAATAAAATAGTCATTTTAATTTAATCTTATCTTCGGACCATAAGACGTACCCCATTTTTGATTTTTTTAATGTAAAAAGATGCGTCTTATAGTCCGAAAAATGCGGTAACTAATGTAGTTCTCTGAGCTTCAGAGCATTAGTCGTGACTGTTACTGTGGGCCAATTTATTTGAGAATTAATCGTTCATAGAGATAATCCTACCAAATGTTCTCCGGCTCCTGATAGAGAACCATTACTTAGTTCAAAAAAGTTGCCACCCTTATTTTCGATGGTGGATATTGAGAAGAAGTGTATCCCTGCTATGCTAGCTTAATTGACTTGTGATAACCACTCAATTAAGGCTCGGTTCTGTATCCTAAAAATCTCTACATTTTACTCTGGACGTTGGCCAAATGGCTAGGGCACTGGCATTCGAAGTTTCATTGTTGGCATGGATATTTCTAGCCTTGAGAATCGGCGTTAAACTGTAGGTCTTGGTCTAATTAGCCGATTTAATTTGCCGCCGTGAAGTTTAATCGGAGCACTCCAAACCAAGTAGCCAGCGCTACATTTTGCTATTTTACGCTATGTATAACCGAAAGACGGAAAAGAGGTGACGCGTACGGTTCAACATGTTTATGACATTTGCTGCTATGTAGACATATGAGGCGGTGAAAGGCAAAGTGGTGTAAGTCAGGAAGTCAAATGGTGTAAGTCCAAAGCGTTTTACTGCAAAAACTACAAAAAATTCCAATATAAATTGAACAAATTATAATTCATAATAGTTATTAGGATATTGCAAATAATAATTATTTACAATACCACTATAAATTGAACATGGAGATTACATTTTTTCCATCAAATAAAAAAAGTTGAAAATGTGACTTACACCACTTTGCCTTTCACCTCCTCATATATACAAAAGCATCTCTTTGGTGAGTGTATCGACACTGAGTAGCCTTTTATTATGTACGCAAATCTAAGAGAGCAATGTGCCCTCATTGTGTTTGAAAACTACAGACATTAAGGCAGGTGTGACCAAAAATTGAATAAAATACGCGAAACTTGTAAGGAATGACGATAGAAAAAGACAGTGATTGAGCATCTAACCTCATTCGTATCACCTTAAATCGTATAAAGATTCGTTGAACGAATATTATTTAACAAGAGTTCATGCGGCAATCACCGAGTTCAACCGGGACTCATCAATTCAGTTCGCAGATCTTGAACCCCCTTAGTTAATCTATGGGGAAATTTCCTTTCGGTATTTTACTAATAACATACTGGCTATGGAGATTGGTCTATTCTTTTTTTTTAGGGGTGGGGGAATGGGGATATGTAGGTAGACGTTAAAATAACAATAACGTGATTCTTAAAATTCGAAGATTTTCGTAAATGGTGGGCTTTAAATTGGTGATGTTTATCACTGGAAAACTAAACATTGTCTTTAAAAAAATATACTAAAACAAAAAACCCTTAGAAAAACACACGCATTGCATTTAATGATTTACATTCCATTGAGGAAAATAGAATTCAGAAATATGTTATCACTAATCTGTGATTAGAAACGAAGTTAGAGAAATTTACAAGGATATTGGAAATGTGTTAGATCAACTGACGCATTATAATCACACTTAGATTAATAGTAAAGTTCTGCAGAGATTATCCCGTTTAATTTACTTTGTATAGATAATATAAGTACGGAATATAACTAGGTCAAACTCCATCTAATCGCACCTTTTCCCTATAGTTTCTTTCAGTACAATGTCTTTTATTTGTATCATCCTTCATACCAACTTTTCTTTCGTACACTTTCTTAGCAATCTTACGTTAGCAACACCTGTATGATAGTTAGTTTGGGCAAAATAATCTCTGGTGGGCATTATAATTTGGCCACTTATTTTTAAAGAAACGGATATATATATATATATATATATATATATATATATATATATATATATATATATATATATATATATATATATATATATATATATATATTCATGTTTATAAAATATACCTAACACATAAATCTATGGTGCCCGGTATAAAGTGCTTAAGTCAAAAAAAGGGATTTTTAGATATTTGTTAGTATTGATAAAAAAAATCTTGTATAAAAGGCTATCAATTTCGTATACAAAAGTAAATTTCTTTGTACAAAATACTCAAATCGAAACTATATTTCTGTGATTGGTATGAAAGCCAATAACTTGGTATATTTAAATCACTGTTTTTGTCTTGAGCCCTTTATACCGGGCACCATAGAAATAGCAACAAAGAAAACCGTGAGATTTTACTAACACCATATTCTACAAGGAAATAATAATATAAAACCTATACAACGTACGACTATAAATAAGAGAGTCAATAAGAAAAGTCTGACAGACCATAAAAATTCGACGAGTACAGTAAAAGCCCTTGGAATGCAGTTGATGCCACAGTCACTAGACAAACATTACTCTGAATGCCTCTCAACACTTCAAGCCTCACAAAAAAGGCCTTAGATTTGTGCGTCCGAGTGTCCTTAAAGTATAAAGTAAATATTTCACACACACTCTGTAAACACAAAAACTACCATTTATCTCGCTCTGTCTCTAGTGCTGAGCGAGACGCTTGAGATTAAGAATAAAAAGAAGAAGAAGAAAAAATGGAACATAGATAAATAACAGAAGAGAGTGGCAGTGAAAATCTTAAGTATATAAAAGCAAAGACGTCAATGTGTAATTTTTGCAATTTGGAAGATGATGACACTTAAACCATTCCAGGAGAGTCACAAATTGGCCGTTGCCACATTGCATTTCTCAAATATAAATTGATTAAGGAGAAAGAAAAAAGACATGTTATAATATAATTTCCCTTCAATTCCTATAACATGGTTTCATTCAAACTAATTAAAACAAACTTCTTCGGTTTATTTCAGTAAAATTTTTGGACGAATAAATTAAACTTAGTTTCGGTGACCGACAGTTATAAATTTCAGCAAGAAAGAAAATAAAGGAGAAAGTAACAACTTCAGTTTTTTTTAAATAAAATTATTTCGAAAGATAAATAAAATTCTTGAAAACTTAAGCTGCCCATGGTTGGGCAAAATACTAAATTTTTTCTAGCATTGTCAAATAACAAAAGATTTTTTTTTACTAACTTACTATGATTCAGAAATTTATTTGTTTAATAAAATTTGAATAATTTGAAATATGCGATTAGCCATTTGAAATATTTTTAAATAAAGAAAGATACATTGAATTCCAAATCCCTCACTCCACAATTTTCGAATATTCGAAAAGACATTTAAGAGCATTGAATTTTTTTAGCATATTCTTGAAATTTAACTATGATTTTGAAATTCTTTGACATTCCCGGGATTTCAATTTTTTCATTACAAGTAAGAAACGCAAATAAGGAAATTTATTTTAAAACATATTTATCTAAATTTCTCTAGTAAAATTATTTACTGTCTTTGAACTTAAAGCTTTCAGTTCATTACGTTTTAAAGTATCAAAATAAAACTACATTTGTGCTCTTACATAATTAAAAATGTTAACATTTTGCGAGTCAATCCGAATATTCCGTTTAAGCTCAGTTTCTTAACTGTTCACAATTTCTTCTTTTTAGGATTGAGAAGTAAAACATCTAGACTTATACAACAATCTATTTAAGGTAGTTTGTCAAAGTCTCAATGACCAAAAATAACTGGAACCTGTTCCAATCATTTAGAACTCCCACGGAAATAAAAATCTTCCGTTTGGATAAAAACATGCAAAGGCAAAAACCCCTTTGAGCAGGTAAAGATTGGTACAGAGCTTAAATCTAGCTTAGGTGTGTTATGTGTCAGTAGTAAACAAGAAATTTTTCCAAAAATCATTAAGCAATTAGGTACATAAATCAACCACTAAACTCATCGATATAGATCGATAACCTTAAAAATACAAGGAAAAATAGTAAGATGAATTCAAATTAATTAAAAAAAATCCATTTATTCTCGAAATTCAATATGAAATGGTAACGTTAAATTTGTTGACATTTTTAGCTAGTGGCGGATTTAGGACTAGACCAAATAGGCCACAGTCACGTGAATAAAAATGTATTTTACCTTGTGACTTCCTTAACTTATATAAAATATTTTTTTTAAAGTGTAATGTAATTTTTTTTTTCATTCCATAAATAAATTTATTTTATAAAAAAAAACTGTGGACGTCATCTCAGTTTCTAAATCTTTTGTATATTGTGTCAAAATAAAACAAGAATATAGAAGGACTAGCTGAAAACCCGCACTAACCCGTCAGTTGTATTTAATTTGAATTTACTACGGAGTAAATTCAAATTAAATACAACGGTCAATGTATGCAACTAATGCCAAAATAAATAAATAAATATATATATATATATATATATAAATACGACGATCAATGTATACAATTGACCTAAAAAAAATCGGAACGGATATTTTTATAGACAAAATAATGTAGAAGAAAATATTCAAATTAAATCTAATAGAATACTAAAGAATATAGTACAGTTAATATAGTACAGTTTGAGGAACATAATATCTTTTACTGTATTTTAATATATCCAATCGTTTGCCGCATTAGCAAGAAATTTTTTTTTGTCTATTTAGTTGTTATGCACGTGACGATAAATTTATTTAAAGTACCAGAAAAAGAAATCACGTGATCAACATTCAATAAATTAAATTCTAAAAATTAATCTTTAAAAATTCACCAAAAATCAGAAAATGGAGGTAAAGATTCGAAAAAGATCTAATTTTAAAGGAATTTTTAGGATCTTTGTCGTGATATAAATTTTATAACCCTCACATTATTATTTTAAATGCAAACTTAAAAAAAGTTACAAAACAGCTTAAAAATTTAATTTAAAAAATGTAAGAAGAACTTTTGAAAAATCATTCTTAGTACACCCCTACACCATAAGAAGAATCGCCATGCAAAATTTCAGCCCTTTAGGTCCAGCGGTTTGGTCTGTGCGTTGTATGTCAGTCAGTGAGTCAGTTACGGAACTGTTTTATATATATAGATAACACTTCAACAACAAAAATTTTCAGGTAAACGGTAAACGTACATGATTAATGGGTAATCACATAGATGGTAAAAATGTATACTCTTCTTGATCCCTTCAAATGAATCAGAGGGGAGCACTAAAAGATATTCGATCTAGGGCCGCATAGCTTCTAAATCCACCGCTGTCTCTAGCCATGAAATGTGTAGATATGTTAAGTTTACCTATATTCATGACTTCTTGTAAAAGAAATGAACAGTGACACTTGAAAAAAATTGCTATAATTTTTAAGAAAGATTATCTGTCTGGAGAAAATAAAAAACGGAAGATTTACTGTTTAATAAAAATTTTAACTAAGAGTCATAAATTCCTTTTAGAATAGTTAAAGGAAAATAGCAGATTTAATTTGTCGATGTAAATAGATTTTATAAATATTTTCCAATAGACATGTACAGTAAATTGTTTCTGTAAGAGGATTGAATGTGGTCAAATGTATACCACTAATACTGAATACAAATTAAATACTATGAATCACGAATCGGAAAAAAAAACTTGATATTCAATAAAAAATTTCGAGAAATTTAGCTCTTAATTTATCTCGTTAATTAAAACAAGTTACAATATTTTATCAACGAGCTATGAGTAGTTTTTATATCTACTTTTTAACTTCATACCCATTTATATAACTCCAACGTCACACCTAAAGCAAGAAATGAACTGTCATCGACACACCCACTACTTTCTACTTATTTTAAACAATACCTTACACATATTTGGTGATGGATTTTTAAAAAAAATGTAGTAGGTAAAGTAGAGTATAAGAAAAAGTACTTACGACCCAATTCAGCAAGGTATTAACTCAAAACCAATGTTCTCAAAGCACAAGGAGGATGTTCAACGGGCAACACACGTGTTATCAATCAATTCCTGCGAGTTTAGTTAAGTGCACTATAAAGGCTATTATATTATATTAATAGCATCAATTACATTCAATTTTTCAATCTTTAAATAACGAACGGCAGAAGAAATAAAAGCGATAGTCAGTTTTTCCACTGTCATCCAACGGTTCTCTAACGGTTGAATTTCGTACACAATTTTTCTTGCGTCATGAGTATAATTTCTTAGTGGTATGCATTATGTAGATAGCGAGAAGACTGTTCCTTCCCTCGCATGACTAATTAAGTCCATCCCGGACTGACATAAACTGACGTCCACGAAAATCTGAACACTAAGAATGAATCAAGTCCGTGTTCGCAGCAGCACCTTCTGTGACGTAATGACCAGAGTACGTCTGTCATGGGCGCAGACATGCTGGCTAAACGCCAATTACAGCATTCGGGAGAGGGTGTGACCTAGAAGCGTAACTACGAAATTTAGCCCCCTGTATAAATTTTTAAATCCATCCCCTTACGCACAGAATTGCATATTAAAGCAGAAACGGTACGCGAACCGGGCATCGCAGCACAACTTCGCGCATGACTTCACCCGAAAGCCTATAGATTGGCTTTCGGTTACTTTCGATAAATTCGTAGATAATGACTTCCGCATGGCTTGTCACAGCAAACGGAATTCTTTCATTGTGACGCCTAAAACAAAACAAAAATACGAGATAAAAAAAAAATCTGTGGTTCTGAAATAGTGCTTTCATTGTTTCGAGCTGCAATTTAAACTTCTGGAAATAATGTAATGAGAGAGAATATTTCATCGATTTTTTTTCCAATCCTGTTTTATATAACACAGTACTACGGAGAAAAAATTTGAAGTAAAAGATTTCTTTAGGTATTAGAACTGATCTGTTTTTATCTAAAAGGAGAATAGTAATTTAAGCGAGTCCAGGAGACAAAGTTCTATAAAAAAAGGCATATCTTTATTTTCATCGCTTAAGGCTACTGTGTACTAACTCTATTAGATTAGCTCCCCCCCCCCCAACGTTAACCTATGGAGGAAATTTGTCTACTATTTACAGCTAATTAAAGGCTGATAATCCAATAAAAACGGTATTTTCAGATAGCCTGAACTTTTCTGCACCTTGCAACAGGATTCATTTTATACATTTCTTCCACCAAAGAAACTGTTTAGCATTTAAAACATACTATACCAGAGTTTCCCCGAATAATTTAAATTTTAAAATATTTGCAATTTTTTAAACGAAAAATGCCCCAAAGTGTAAAATTTCTTTTTCTTTACGGAGCACAATTAAAGAAAATTCTTTAAATCCAGTATGTCCAATCCTTTGACATATTTTCTCCATAAGTTAACATTAAGGTGAGCGAATCCAATAGGTTAGTACACAGCAGCCATAACACAGTCGTACTCAATCTTCTTTTCTCTCGGGCCACGTGCATATATTTCCTACATTACGCGGGCTTCAACATTGTATACTATACCTCATACTATAATAATTTAAAACATAAAACTCAAAACGTAAATGTATCCTGGTGTTTATTTTAAAATGAGAATAATTTTGTTTACTCTTAAGACAAACTTTTGACTATTTTAAACAAATCAGGTTTATACTTGCTAAAAGGTACTCTCAATACGTCACCAAGGTAAGAATCAGTAAACCAATTTCTATATACGTTCTTCGCATATTTCATTTTGCAATAGGGTGATTCACGAAAATACATTCAGATGGCACATCCTTTTTTGTCAGTTTTGTGTTTTTCCGGCATTATTTTTCAAAATTATGTTTACGAAAGCTCCTGCCTGATAATGGGTGTGAGTATTTCAGGCCGCACTGAACAGCCTTGTGGCAGCATACAGACCGCGAGCCGCAGTTTGAGTATCCTTGGGTTAACACGTACGTTAACGGTATACAATAAGGTGCGAATTGTATGTAATGTTTATTCGTACCCTATGTATACCTGTGCTTAGGAAAGCGCTCGAAATATCATTTTTTTTTTATGTTTTTTCATAGTTAAAAGGATATACTCGTATCTAAAATTCTTTGCGGGGTATCTTAACAAAATTTTGAAAAGTGTTCCTTTGTTTATCAAACTATCATAAGCATTTTTTTAATATTTAGACTAAAATTTCTTGAAGCATTTATTTTTTAAAAAAGCTCTTTTTTTCTCTTCACGGTTATAAAAAATTCCGCAAATAAAACTTTTATAAATCCTAAGGACAAAATATTTTAAAACTTTTTCTATGAACAAAAGTGAAAGCTTTACGCAAACAGAGCTATTAGTTCATCGGATGTGTTAAAAAACTAAACATGCTTTAAATTATTACTTTAAAACTTTAAACAAAATTTCAAATTATTCAAGAATTCTTTTGAATTGATAAGTATTTTCATACAAAGACACATTTGAATGAAAATAGGAATAAATATGTGTAAATACAATCTTAAAATATGTATATTTAGCCTCCCCCCTCCTCCCCAACGAGACGAACGATGATTAATACGATCCCTATTCAATTAAATTTGATAACCGATTCAACTATATATAGAATTATGGATTTTATTTATTGGTCGCGTTTTTAAACAAAACATACTTAACTCCCCATTATCCTGGAGCGAATTACGCATTCAGGGGATTATCCTTGTATCGAAACGGTTAGAAATAAAATACAATTGTGTAACAGAAAGTTAATACTGTCGGCAAACAAAGGATTTATTTAACAGACATCTTTCAAAAGCAGAGCTTAAAATCGTGTCATTTTTATTACTGTTTAATTGTACCCTGTTCCACAGAATACAAGAAGTAATTTTAAAACCTGCGAGCAATTATTGAGGGTCTTTTTTTACGGTACACCGAATCATTTTTAATGATCAGTGTTTATCGACTTTCCACCCAAGAGTTCTTTGTGACATATCTTTCGTTGTTTTCAGAAAGTTTTATGTTGCTACTTGATTGATATTTTTCCTTTCTTCATTTCTATTATTTTATATCCATTTGATTGTAATTCTGTAATTTCCAAAATTAGTTATTTCTCTAATAAAGCCCAACAAGGTAAATTGAACTGCTGAAGGCACAGACCTCATTTGGAGAAGGATGGTGTAAAATGCAAAAGAGATGGACTCAAAACGGCTTTTGAAAGAAGTAAATTGAGAAATAGATCCACGTCTTAACTGCTTAACAAGTGAATAATGAGAATAATTATCAGTCCATTCAGCTTTCCATGATTGAACAGATAGGTAAATTGAACAGCTGAAGACATAGACCTCATTTGGAGAACGATGATGTAAAATGCAAAAGAGATAGACTCAAAACGACTTTCGGTAGAAGTAAATTGAGAAATAGATCCACGTATTAACTCTAACAAGCGAATAATGAGAATAATTATCTGTCCATTAAGCTATCCATGCACAACATGGTAAATTGAACAGCTGAAGACATAGACCTCATTTGGTGAACGATGGTGTAAAATGCAAAAGATATAGACACAAAATGGTTTTTGATAGAAGTAAATTGAGAAATATATCCACATCTTAACTGTAACAAGTGAATAATGAGAATAATTATCTGTCCATTCAGCTGTCCATGCACAACAAGGTAAATTGGACAGCTGAAGACATAGACCTCATTTGGAGAACGATGGTGTAAAATGCAAAGGATATAGACTCAAAATGGTTTTTGATAGAAGTAAATTGAGAAATATATCCACATCTTAACTGTAGCAAGTGAATAATGAGAATAATTATCTGTCCATTCAGCTGTCCATGCACAACAAGGTAAATTGAACAGCTGAAGCCATAGACCTCATTTGGAGAACGATAGTGTAAAATGCAAAAGATATAGACTCGAAATGAGTTTTGATCGAAGTAAATTGATAAATATATCCACATATTAACTGTTAACAAGTGAATAATGAGAATAATTATCTGTCCATTCAGCTGTCCATGTACAACAAGGTCAATTGAACAGCTGAAGACATAGACCTCATTTGGAGAACGGTGGTATAAAATGCAAAAGAGATAAACTCAAAACAGCTTTTGACAGAAGTAAATTGAGAAATAGATCCACGTCTTAACTGCTTAACAAGTGAATAATGAGAATAATTATGTGTCTATATTGTTGTTAGTATAACCATTAGTATCTGGTCGGGAGAAAAAGAAAATTTAAGATGATTAATCCAATTTTCATGACTGATTAGTAAAACATGCATTATACTCATATGCTTTAAGTATAAAATTTATATAAAGACCCATCTAGGAAATCAATTCATCACAAAATACAAACAAATAAAAAAAACGTAAAATTTTCCGTCTTGGACCATGTTGAGTTTGAGTTATCAAATCTCACTGTTCGCACGGATGTTAGTAGACCATCGGAATCAGTTTTGAACTATAAATCTCTGTCTAATTAAGCCTCGTGTAACAAAAAATAACCATAACCCTATAAACCAACCGACCAGGACCTTTTTAAATAATTTTAGAGTAGTTAACCTGGAATATCACAGGAGACATGCAAGTTAGTCCTGCAGTTCTGTTTAATTTTTCCATCTGAAGTTTAAAGCTTCTCGGCATAAACTTTCCGAGTGACATTTCATCACAAATTTTTATACGATTTAAGATCTTTTAATGTAGGATTACGTTCTTCCATAATGGGCCTCCCGAAAGCAAAAATTCAGACGTTAAAACCGTCTGTCCATACCTCGCGAATTATAATTTTGGCAGCATGTAAAACCCAGTCTGTATCGCTTGGACAAGCAGTAAACAGTTAAACAAAAAAATTCCAAAATGCGTCAAAATTTTGACTTACATATATATATATATATATATGCATGCGCACATATATATAGATACATATATACAAACAAAAGAGGTAAGCAATGATAAGTAATCCTACGTTAATAACCCGCGGTAGTTTCGTAAGAAAAGACTACCTAATTTTTTTTCTCCTTTTTTCTAGAACCGAAAACTTAATCTTTTCCTATTGAAACAATTTTCCTTTTGAAATAGACGAGGGTATTGCTGCCACGATAAATGTAACCCTAAATACTGTTAAGAAATTTCTAATAAAATAAAAAAAAACCAAAAAAAATTTAAATTCTTTAAAAAAGTCTCACCGTGTCAATAAGAAACAAATATCCTTCAAAATACACATAAATCTGTCTAACTACTTCATTTAAAGCAGTGGTTCCCCGCCCGTAGAACTGCGGACCCCTAAGCCAGAATTTGAACCATGTGCAGACCCCCCCCCCACACACACACAAACATCGACTTGAGGGGAACCTTCCGGGGGTTATGGGGGTTATAGAATATCTCTCAGGCAAAAGCGATACAGGATTAACGTACTCACATTCTAACGTATCATATTCTAATAATAAAATAATTATGTTACACTTTTAAGAAATTTTAATATAAACATATTATAACATATTACAAACTATTCAACACCTGATAGTCATTGGATATATTCGGCTCATCTAGTTCAATGAGCATTGTTTTCAAAATCGCCATTTATTTGGCAACAATTTTATATGTGCTGCCGGACCACTCCCGAGGCTCTCGCGGACCACCGCTTGGGAACCACTGATTTAAAGGGAATTACCACCATTTTTATGCTTTCTTTTAATTAGAATTTTATACGTAAATTTATCAAGTAGAAAATAAAATTGAATTTAGGACTACATATCTTGGCATGACACGAGAACAGTCATCGTTTCCCTGCCTTGCTCATTAATCATTGTTCTTGGTCAGAGTAGTTACGGAATTTCGGGAGCTACAATTTATCAGTACTTTTAATAAAATTTTATCTTAATTTTTCCACAAACAACTATATCTTTTTAACAAAATTTTCTATAATGTAATCGTAAAAAACATTCTTCCTACTTAATATGTATTGAAGAAAGTTAAAAATAATTTTTCGAGATAGTTTTTACATTTAGATTTTACTGAACACAGAGTTTTGCGGTATTTTGTAACAAATTGTTTTGCAAAATACATCAGGGATCTGGGGGCATTGACCTTCTGAAGTAAGCTTCGGTTTTAGCCGAAACAAATCCTGAGATATTTAGTACTGTACAGAATGGCATGCCGTTAGAAAGTATAGATTTAAACGTCAACCATGGAAGACAAATTTAACCATTTTTAAGTCCGTTTTAATATCCCTTTTCTGAAAAGATAAGAGTTAGAAGATTCGATTAAAAGGTCCGAGATTTTGTTTTCATATTTCCCATAACTATTAGTAGCAAACTAGATAATTAGAACTCAAAAGCATTGGTTAACATTTTGGCGATATTTTCTATATAAAGTGAATGGCAAATATTGACAACACCAGCCTTGAGTTTCCTAGATGCACCAAAGTTTGAAATTTACGTAGTATAATTAAGCGAAGTATATACAAGGGGTGTTCAAATGAAAAAGTACGAAACGGCGTAACAACCAAACTGGAGGAAATTTGAATATACCGCTTTGGGATAACGTAGTGAGACATCTAGGGCCGAGAATGTAGTGTCTGGCGTGGATGTACGCATGTGCAGGCGCTCGCACATGACGCAGGAGAGAAGCAGGCAGTTGTACATGAAAGGGAGTTGATAACGTAGTGAGACATCTAGGGACGCGAATGTAGTGTCCGGCGTGGATGTACGCATGAGCAGGCGCTCGCACATGACGCAGGAAAGAAGCAGGCAGTTGTGTGTTCCATCCAATTGACGCGGCAGAGCGTGTGAGGACATCATGGCGTTCACATTGCAAAATTCGACATCAGTAGGCAAAGCGATGCTCACTGTTTTTTTCGAAGTCCGAGGTCCGATACTCATAGAAATCCTTGAACACGTAAAAACTATTAACAGTGACGTGTACTGTCAGACACTCCGTAGCCTACGCAAGTCCATCAAGAGCAAATGCCCTGGGCTGCTTACGGAGGCAGTGATTCTGCTCCACAATAATGCGCGTCCACATGTCTCCAGGGTCACACAAAGTGTACGGCCAAATTCAAGTGGGAGCAGCTTGAGCATCCACCTTACAGCCCGGACATGTCGCCCTGCGACTTCCATCTGTTTGGTCTGCTAAAAAAACAACTCAAAGGGAATTGCTTCAATTCGGACGACGAACTGAAGGACACGGTGGTGGACTGGCTCTTGTTACAGCCACAGAAATTCTGGGAACAGAGAATTCTTAGGTCATGAAACAGTGGGATAGTTGTGCTTAAGCATCTAGTGATTACTTTTGAATAAAGACTTCAATTATATCTTCATTGTCATTTCGTACCTTTTCATTTGAACACCCCTTGTATATATATATATATATGTGTGTGTGTGTGTGTGTGTGTGTATGTATGAAATTTCCCGTTCAAAAGAAGGAATCGGTAAAATGGGCCCCGTAAGGTAAAGGTTAAAAAAACTCTTCTTTAAGGTCAAATTTATCTGAATGAACTGTGTGTTTTTTCCGCAATTGACTCCAAAGAAAGAAAGATCGAAATCGCCCTTTATCACCTCTGTGATACAGCTATTCAAATACTTGTTTCCATTTTTTCCATTTACACCGTCATGCACATCTGTGCAAACGCGCGCGTTTTTGAACATCACGTCTACACCCCCTCCCTATTCAACGTTTGCAACCAGATCCAGAATATTGAGATGGGGACCGTTCTCTTTTCTCTTTGGGGGAAATTTTATTATCTTCAAGGAGAGGGCAGAAATACATCCACGACCGGATACTGAAATGGCCATAAGCTCCCGGGCGGAAGGAGAAAAAATGGAATTTTACTATTTTTAGAATACGGGACATGAAAGGATTTCTTTTTAAGGTTTTCAAAACGAGAATTCTTCTCCCATTATTTATGACATGCAAGTCTTACTGGAATATCAATGAGCTGCAATGTATTCCATTTATATATTTATAACCAACTTAGAAAAAAACTATGTTAGAAGATAATATAATCGTAACAGTGAATACCGAAAAATTTAAAATTATGCAAAGTCTATTGGAGAACTATTATTAAATCCGCGAATGTAAATCTAAAACTGTAAATTTTTTGGTCCATAATTCAATGCTGCCTACATGGAACAAAACAGAGCCATATACGTAAAAATACGATATGCCCGATACGAGCAGACAAAGAATAAAACAGGCTTCTTTAAAACATTTACCCAGTTACAAGCATTAATTATATTTCACAGTTTGATCATCATTTAATTTAGACTACATGATACGACTCCGTTTGAAATTCTATGGTTACATTTAGTGGTATAAAGGAGGAATATTGCATTTTCGACGATAATACCTAATTTTCAAAAGAAATTAGCATTAACTCTATATTGTGGCTCCATGTGACTTTCAGCTGAATAAAATGAAAGGACGTGCTCAAGTATTTTTGAGCGAATTTTGGTAGATGACTAATCAACCAAAAATGGTGATATCAAAAACGTATTCTCTTAAGCATAGTAGATTTTTTAACGTAGGATTACGTTCCTCCATAACAGTCCTGCGGAAAGGAAAATTTCAGACGTTAAAACCATCCGTCCGTCCGTCCGTCCTCGCGAGTTATAATTTTGTCAGCGAGCCAAACACTGTCTATCGCTTGGACAAGTTAAACAGAAAAGTACCAAGATGCGTCAAAATTTTGACTTACATATATGTATATATATACATACGTACATATATATATATAGATACATGTATACATACAAAAGAGGTAAGCAACGATAAGTAAGCTTACGTTAATAACCCGCGGTAGTTTCCTTAGAAGAGACTACCCGAAATTTTTTTTCTCAAGATAATGAGAAATCATCTGCGCTAAATAAACAAGAAGCTGACTGGTGATTAAAATTTTCAATTTTAAGAAGGGAGATACATGCGCTCGACATCATGGAATAAGATCCTGGCTGCAGATTTGGAAATTTTGGTATAGTTGACCGTATATTTAATTAATAACGCACCTTCTTTTTGATGAGCTTAAGGTTAATAGTTAAAACAAATTTATGTTATTTAGAGAGTATGACATAGGACAAAGGATTAAGGTGTTATAAACGCTAAAACTTTGTACAATTATCCACATGTATAATGGCAGTATTATACCATTCATACTACTATCAGCACCCACTATCAATATATCAGAGAGTTTCAAACATGGATGGTTCTGTACAATGAATAGAAGTAGTCTTGCATTTAAAATAAATTGAGAATAAAAGATCGACATGTTTTCACGCTTCTTTTCCTATGGTAGTGGGAAATTCCTCACTTGTAAGCACTTAAGAAGTACAAAGTAGAAACACTCCATGTGCCATGCTCCGTGTGTAGTATGTCCGTGGACACAATAAAACTACATGCTTCGTACGGATGTTGTTGTACCATTTGTGTATAGGGATGGTACAATTTTATCAATTATATTTTTATATCGACAATTACCTTAAATATTTCTCAAAACAGAAATTTTTCCTTCTTCATTTAAGAGATACCACCCTTCGAAAAGCCTCTTTTTACACTTGCTAAAAAAATACATTATTTCAAACTGGCCTACATTTTCGTTCAAGTAAAAATGTGGCTTAATAGAACAGTGCCATAAAAGTAAGCAAATGACCCCAAACATACAAAAAAAGGAATATTAATTTTGAGAGTCTCTTTCAATTTCAGGAAGAATTTCGATATTTAATCTTTTCCTAACAGGGTGGGATAGCATGTATCCATGTATCCCCAAGAAAACGGGCCCAAGAATGAATATATATATATATATATATATATATATATATATATATATATATATATATATATATATATATATATATATTCATATATATATATATATATATATATATATATATATATATTCATATATATATATATATATATATATATATATATATATATATATACATAACCCCCTTATATGTCGTTCTTGCAAGTTCTTACAAAGGGGGTATGAAATTTCCCGTTCTTAAAAGGGAGTCGTAAACATGGGCCCCGTAAGCTAAAAGTTAAAGACTGATAATCTCAGTGCTTGAATAAGTTGAAAGATTGAAACATGAATGTCTTAGAAGCAATGCATAGAAAAAATTCACATTTTAGCAGCATTGTGGAACGTTTCATTAAATTTTGGGATTAAAATTAAAGAAAAGATATGTCTTACCTAAAACTTCTCCACTCCACAAATAGGAGTATTTCTTAGATATAACAGATTCGATGTAATTCGATTCATTTATACCAGTGTGGTATCCATTTATACTAGTATCCAGGAGTCCCCAAAACACCTACAGTCACGCTCGCGTGACGGTACAATTCTACATCTTTGTTAAAAATTTCCTTCTGAACAAACTAAGCTATCAATATCAATAGAATGCAGAAAAGGAACAAACATTTGCAGTTAACAATTGTTGCCATCGTCACATTACAAATTTTAAAAGCTCAAACCATAGATGTACAAGTTCCATGCGTCGGAATATAAAATGAATTTTAAATAAAAATAAGAAAAAAAGTGTGCTACTTTTTTTGCCTCTTTTTCAACGGTGCGAGAAAATTCCTCCCGTACAATCTGGCAAAGACTGCAAAGAAGAAGAAAACATTTGTATTTAATTTCCATGGGAACAATAAAACAGTTTGCATATGTGTATACATGTTGTCTGTCACCCCAGTAACGCATCCGAAAATTAGGGTTAAATGTATATGATGAATTAATTTCAACGTACTTACGATATTAGTTTGAGTGTAGCAAGTTCTAAAAAAAATCGCTGACTAGAGACTTTCGATTCACTTTAAGACTGTATCGATTTTTACATTCAAACGTGAATTCGATAGAAATAAAACAGGAGAGCATGATAATTAATATCGCAAATATTTTCCATTTCTCGTGTTTTTACCTAATGTGTCTTAATGGTGTATCGCCATTTCTACAGTTAACATTAAATTTTTGCGGTGTAACCTGGCACAGCTTGGGTCAACGTACTTTTCCGTAAGTATATTTTATTAATTGATTTGTACATTCACTATCAATTGCTTTTGACGTTACTTACAGAGATCGTTTAGTACAAGCAATATATCTTAATCGTTAATAATGAGACAGGGTAACTAGCACCTTTCCATTTCCAGTGAATTAACTGAAATAGGGAGCAGTTAAATTGGATTTTTATAATAAACTCATTTATTATGGTTTTATAGATCAAATTAAATATATGACAATTTTTCCGTATAGTTTCACAACAAATGCTAGTACAAGAACTACATTATTAAAATCTTTGACTATTTAACCCAAGTGAATAACATATACTAATACTGCAAACATCTTAAAAGTATCTTCGGTTTAGGAAAAGCGAATTTGTAAAATTTACTCAAGATTCCTCGTGCAAATGGAAAATATTTATAATTTTGCAATTAAGTTTCTTCTAAATATATGGACGGTTTATTTTGAAAGTGGTGCAAGTCCATTTTTTGTTGTTTCGATAAAATTTCCCCTATCATTCTTTTATTGATCATTTTATTTCTTTTATTGGTCATTTTTATTGGTCTTTTCTTTTATAGGTCATTTAATTTCTTTTATTGGTCTTTTCTTTTATAGGCCATTTTATTTCTTTTATAGGTCATTTTATTTCTTTCATTGGTCAATTTTAAATTGAACAAATCATTGGTATTTTTTAAAGATATTAAATAGCTATAGATAAAAAGTTTACACTAAATTAATCACCAATTATGTGATATCTCATTTTATTTAATAGACTTACACCACTTTAAAAATAAATGGCCCATATTTAAATATGCTTGTTTTCATATTTTAAAGCTTTGCTTTGTCTAGAGATCTTTAGAATTTTAATTCTTCTGTTCACCCACCACTGAGCTTTTTATAAAAAAACAAAGAGCTGGACAAAATGTTATAGATATTTATGGGAAATATCATGGATATATGTAAATAGGTCAATTTATTGGCATACACATTTTTTTTAATGTAGAAAGAGTACACTTATTTTTTAAGACAGAAAGAAAGACTTTCTTGGAAAAAATCAAATTCGTCATGTTCATCATTTATGAACCAACAGGTAATAAACTACTTATCAATGCATATATTAATAAACGCATATAATAAATGCATATATTAATATATTCGGCTTAGGATCTGTGATAATTTTCACGTAGAAAATCCACATTTACTTAACCCTGATATTTATGAGTTGAAACGGAGTAAGTGCCAATTGTCTACGGCTTAGGATAAACGAATTTGTAAAATTTACTGAAAATTCCTCGTGCAAATGGAAAATATTTATAATTTTGCAATTAAACTTATCCTAAATATATTTAACCATGCTTGTTTTAATTTTTTAAAGCTTTGCTCTGTCTAGAGATCTTTAGAATTTTAATTCTTTTGTTCACCCACCATTGAAGTTTGTATAAAAAAAATAAAGAAAAGAACAAAATATTACAGATATTTATGGGAAATATCATGGATATATGTAAATAGGTCAATTTGTTGACATACACATTTTTTTTAATATAGAAAAAATACACTTTTTTTAAGACAGAAAGAAAGACTAATTTGGATTTTCTCGGAAAAAATCATATTAGTCACGTTCATCATTTATGAACAAACAAGTAATAAACTACCTATCAATACATATAATCTGTGATAATTTTCACGCAGAAAATCTACATTTACTTAACCCTGATATTTATGAGTTCAAACGGAGTAAGGACCAATTGTAGGTTCAAAGCCTTCATTGTATCTTTCCCTTTCAAGGCCTAACGGAATTCTGAACTCGGGTGCTCGATTTGAATCCCAACAAGCGCAACTGAATATCTTCGTGTCCACACCGGGTAGCAACACGTTAAATCCACAGGCCGAAATATCCCTCCATGTAGTACGTGAGTGGTTGGAGGTTACACGCTTAACAGATGTCACCACGGGGATGCTCAGTAAAAATTGAGGTGGCTCCACGAAGTGGTGTTTGTTCACGTATACGGTGCCTCCAGTGGTGGGATTCAAATAAATTAACAACAGGTTCTATGTCCTAATGACCATTTTACGTATACCAAAAGATATACCGAAAGGTAGTTTAATAATTCATGCATTAATTACTCAAATTAAAACAATAAAAGATGAGGTACACAAAACTAGATTATGTTTTAAGAAAGAGTTTTAAAATATTAACTGCCTGACAAACTATTATTGAAGATATTTCCATATTGCTGTTTGACTGGCGTCCTCACTTGCAATTTTCTTTGCTTTTATCATAGGCTACGTGACTTATTCTAAACAATCTTTGCACTGTAGGAGTAGGATTCCATTTCTTTCCGATTAGACTGGACCGGCCGACCGGTGTAGGGTAAGTTTATTTTTAAAAAAATGTTTGTCCTATAAACGATGCAGCTGGCACCCATTAGCAAACGGTTCACAGAACCGATACCTACATTAGGTATCGGTTCTACAGAACCGGTGCGAACCGCCTGAATCCCACCGCTGGGTGCCCCCATTAGAACAAACCGAGAAATCATCGGGCGAATGAGGGAGAGACAATATGCCTGGCACATTAGTTAAAGGGGTCCGGGACACATTTAAAAAATTTTTATTTATTGAGTTAAAATTTTGAATTTTTTTGTGATGGTCAACCATATAATTTATAAACAAAATCACATCATAAAATTTCTCAAAAAGTTTTTAAAAAATTTTGAAATTTAAAATTTTTAATAAAAGGGGGTAATTTAAATCTTTATAACTCGCAATATTACTTGTCGAATTTCAAAATTTTTTCATTCAATTAAACAGAAATATATAAGTTTTAATTTTGATTCAGAATTTTTTGAAATATTAATTTTTAAAGAAATTAAAAATATTTAGATTAAAAATTAAAAAAAAAAATTATGTAACTTATTTTTAAAAAATCATATTTTCAAAAGTAAATATTTTTTTCAAATTTGTTGAATCAAAATTAAAGTAAAATAGTTGAAAAAGACATGTTCCAAGTTTCAACCAGTTATCTTTAACGGTTCTTGACTTATAACAATTTAAAGACGAGAAATGGGGAAAAAACCCATCATGCAGAAAAACGCACTTACAGGTTTAAACAACGGTTGACTAGTATTAGAATGTTGCAAAAAAAAAAATAAATAATAATAATAATTTATCCTGTTCTAATTAAGATAGAAACATGATTTAAACGTTACTTCAAGCGTAAAAGAATAAAAGAATTTTTAATACAATAAATTTTTTTTAGAAAATTCGAACAATTTTGTGTCCTGGACCCCCTTAAAAAATGAGGTAGTCTCCTCTAACGAAACTACAGCGGGTTATTAACGTAGGATTACTTATCGCTTGCTTGCCTCTTTTTTACCATGTTTTTAATAACTTGCTTTCTTGTGTGTTTGTGTGTGTGTTTGTCAAGTACGAATCTTGCAATCGATTTTAACTAACTTCCCGGCTAGCTAGACATTTGAAACTTTTAGAATAGCTCAGAGCACGATGACAATGAATTTTTTTATACTTTTTGCCATCTTTAAGCAGAATTAAATTAATTTTCAGTTATTTTCAATTAATTTTGTTTTGTAGACTGGTGCAGCCATCTATTGACCGGAACGGGAACGAAAAGTTAAATGCAAGTTAACTTCCAATTAACTTCATTTTCTTTCAAGTTGATGGGGTAATTCATCAAAAATATTTTTAAAAAATATTTATTAATACATAGAATTGTCAAGTTTATATGATTCAACAGAAAATTTAAAAACATGGTATATAAAAAGTTCTTTTTATCTTGCAATTATTCTTTTTTTTACGCATTTTGGTACTTTTCTGTTTAACTGTTTACTGCTACTGGGTTTGGCGCGCTGCCAAAATCATAACTCGTGACGCAGGACATTTTTTTTCTCTCCAAAGGACCGTTATTGAGAAACGTAATCCTGCGTCAAAAAAAAACTTTCCTTTCAAAATTTTAAATTCCGTCAGTGTGAAAATAAGAAGGTGGAATTTTAAGTACTTTATATTTAAGGATATTATATTAGGATTTTCTGTAATAGTTAAAAAAATCAGATGTAAGTTTAAGTTTCTTCGATATATTGACAAAAGTTTAAGACCTAGGCCTAGGTACATGCTCAAAAGATATTTGAAAAATAAAAAAATTAAAACAACAAAATTGAATCAGACAGTTTTTTTTATTTCGATACTAAGCAAATGAGGAAAGACCACGAAGTGACTCCGAAATGAGGACCACGAAGTTAAAAAAAGGTATATAACATAGAACACAAGGCGACTTATGGGTTTTATAAAAAACGGTAAATCTTTTGGCAATAACTGGAGACAACAGAGTTTTCTACAACGCGCCACCATTTTAACCTCCTTGCAAGATGTCTATTTCTCCTCCTTGCATACTCTGTTTCATTTTTTTTCAAGGGTATCCTGATCAGAAAATTTTGATTTTCTAATTGATACAGATGTTGTGATCATTTTTTATAGTTATATATATATATATATATATATATATATATATATATATATATATATATATATATATATATATATATATATATATATATATATATATGTATGTACAGTAAGTCCTCGAAAAAAAGCTTAGAATAAGGGATCAAGAATATTTTCTTTCTCAAAACACCAAGTTATGTGTAAATAAAAACTAATATATATATATATATATATATATATATATATACCGGGTGTCCATAATTAAACTGACAGTGCTCACAGTGTTCTGTAGCGCGATCTATTTGCGAGAATGACGCCACATTTTGTAGGAAGATTAAACAAGACGGGGGACGAAGGATTCCGCGAAAAAATAAATTATTTCCAAAAGTCACGGCTAGGGGAATATTTGGCGCTGTGTAATAGAAAATAGAGTGTTAACAAATGCAAATTAATACGGAATAAAATTACCTTTTATTATGCACATTTTCTTATTTAGTTCAAGTGCAATATGGCAACACTTTTAAAAAAGCGTAAAATCTACATAAACACCGATAAAGTCTCGTGATCTGCAATATCACGTATGCTGAGCAGAAGAAGTTCTTTATTCAAATTTCACGTTACATCCATTGGCACACTGCCAGCTGCTTGGGTTTTAAAAAGGAATGTGTTACGTTTCGAATCAATCGGATTGAAAGTTTATGTGCAATGTCTCCTTCTTTAGTCGAGCGTGCGTTACTGGTCAAATTCTTTTACCTCAACCAGTGCAACGCGTCAGCCGCACTTCGTGCTTTTAGAACGCACAAAAAAAATGCGTAAAGGTAACGGTCCTGTGTCAGTTATTGGGCTAAAAGCAATGGTTGCGACGTTTGAGAAAACAGGTTCTCTGAAGGTTCAGTCAGGCAGAGGACAAAAACCTGTACCACAGGATACAATCAAAGCAGTTGCCACGGCGATTGTCGACAGAGGACCAGACAATATTGCTGCCACCTCTAGCGCTCGTGGATTAGCTCGGAATATGGATATGCCTTACAGTACGGTATGGAAAATCTTACGAAAGATTATCAACTTCTATCCGTACAAGATCAGCCGTGTACAGGAGTTACTGTACCCCGACCATGATAAGCGATTGACTTTTGCTCTCACCTTTCTTGCCAGAATGGAGGTGGATGATGCTTGGCCGTGGAAAATCTTATGGGGAGACGAGGCCCACTTTTACCTGCATGGAACTGTGAATACTCAGAACTGCCGAATTTGGGATGACAAATCACCACATGCAGTCACAGAAATTCCCTTACATTCACCAAAGGTAACTGTTTGGTGTGGGTTCACAGCGGAATTTATCGTAGGTCCATTCTTCTATGAGAACATTACCCCGACAGGACCGGAAACCTGTTCTGTTACCGGAGAGAAATATCGCCACATGTTGACAGCTTTGTCATTCCGGCACTTCAGCAAAGACAATGCCTGGGGGAAATCATTTTCATGCAAGATGGAGCTCCTCCACACGTTGCTGTACGGGTGCAACAGCTGCTACGACAGAAATTCACAACAGAAAGAGTCATTAGCCGCTACTTTCCATCTGCATGGCCACCTCGGTCGCCTGATCTTACCCCATGCGACTTCTGGCTATGGGGTTACCTTAAGTCCAAGGTCTATCAAGGAGTGGTCCAGGACCTGGCTACGTTGAAGGATAACATATCACGGACTGTACGGGAGATTCCTGCAGACATGTTACTTTCTGCTGTTGTGCATACTGTGCACAGAATGCAATATGTGGTCCACAACAACGGCAGCCACATTGAACCTCATTTTAATGCAAAATAAAAGGTAATTTCCGTATTGATCTGCAACACTCTATCTTCTATTACACAGCGCCAAATATTCCCCGAGCGGTGACTTTTGGAACTAATTTATTTTTTCGCGGAATCCTTCGTCCCCCGTCTTGTTTAATCTTCCTACAAAATGTGGCGTCATTCTCGCAAATAGATCGCGCTACAGAACACTGTGAGCACTGTCAGTTTAATTATGGCCACCCGGTATATACACTGCTCAAAACAATTAGGGGAGCACATGGTTTTAACGAAATTACGCAAATACTTACACCGATAAGTAACATAAAATTAATCATCAATAATTTAAAGCCTAGCAGGAAACAGAAGAAGAAAACTTCATATGCAAATCAAAGTTCATGACATCAAAAACCAGAAAAAGAACATAAGGGCGGAAATCGGGATGTTGCAGAAACGTCTGCTTCACTGCCTTAACTGTGAAATTCGATTGCTCAGTTATTCGTTTTGAGAAAAGGTGACTTGAAAATGTCTCAACAACGTGATTTACCAGAATCCATGACATGTCGTATTATAGGCAGACTTGAATCCGGACAAACACAACGTAGTGTCGCGGATGCTGTTGGAGTCGCCAGAAGTGTTGTTGCAAGGCTGTGGAATCGATTCCAAGAAACAGGGAATGTTAGACGTCGACCAGGGCAAGGTCGGCCACACGCCACTACAGCAATTGATGACCGGTATATACTGTTAACAGCTCGTCGAAACAGAACAGACAATGCTACTCAGCTGCAAAGACAGTTGCTCTTGGCAACAGGACGAAGGGTGTCCAGCCAAACAGTACGTAATAGGCTTCATCAGGGAGGTCTCTATGCACGTAGGCCAATGGTCTGCAATACGTTGACCTCACGCCACCGTGCGGCTCGAAGAAGATGGGCTGCTGAACATCGAGATTGGGAGCAGCATGATTGGAGCCAAGTGCTGTTTACAGATGAGTCCCGCTTCAGTCTGGAGTGTGACACCCGACGTGTTTTGGTATGGAGGGAAAGGGGCACTCGAAATAACCCCACATTCGTTCGTGAATGGTCACAATACAGAAGAGCTGGTTTTATGGTATGGGGTGGAATCAGCATAGGTGGACGTACGGACCTGAATATCATTCGGAATGGTACTTTGACGACCCGAAGGTATGCAGACGAGATACTGAGACCTCATGTCATACCTTACGCTGCAGCCATTGGAGATTCCTTTGTTTTCTAGCATGATAATGCCAGACCACATACCGCTTGTCTTATGGAGAACATGCTTGAAGCTGAAACAATACAGCGTATGGAATGGCCACCGTGCTCTCCTGACCTGAATCCAATCGAAAATGTTTGGGACATGCTCGTCCGACGCATTACTGCGAGACCAAGGCCTCCTTTTACTCTCCGAGACTTGGAGATTGCACTTCTTGAGGAGTGGAACAGTATTCCCCAAAGTCTTATCGATAACATCATCGCATCCATGGAAAACAGGTGTGCAGAAGTCTTAGCTGTTCGAGGAGACCACACGCCATATTAAAAATCTTGCATCATTTCTAAACAATACATTTTTTTATCGTTTACATGTAACCAAATTGTTGCCCTAAATTTTTTTTTCATGTTTTTTCCATTTTTTCAAAGAATTAAAGCTTAATTACAAATTTTTTTACGTCTTTTTTTCTGTATTGCGCATTGATACGCGTGTACTATACATTTTATGCCAATACGTAGCTGTCTCGCACGGTTTTCTTAACTTCTTTGCTTGCTCCCCTAATTTTTTTGAGCAGTATATATATATATATATATATATATATATATATATATATATATATGCACAGCAGTACAACAACCTTCACATATACAGTACGATATAAAAATACTGTATTTGGCAAAGTAATCATCGTAGAAACCTGTGTTTTATCATTTTCTTTAGAATTTTGTGTCCTAGACCCCTCAAGATCATTTTGTGTAGAAACTTGGCAACCAATAAAGGACCTAAAAATCGACAGCTGAGAAATAAAGTATAAAACCATAATTTAATCTAACCGCAAGACAATGTAAAGTGTTCCAGTGATTGATTCGTTTTCTAGAAGACGTAGGTCTATATTTAGCGCCAAGGTTAAAAATATGCTTTTTATTGCAATACCTCAACCCCCAACCGCCCGCTGCGACCTAATCTGAATGACGTCAGTGGCAATATGAAGTCGACAGTGTCTTGCTCTGGGAAAAAAAGGGCCATTCAGCAAAAATGAGACAGAGCAGAATAATGAGGTTTTAGCCGCATGTAAATGAATCGTGCTTCTCCGCAGGTCAACCCCGAATAAAATGTTTCTCTGCAGCCAATCTCGTTTGGCAGAAGGTATTTATTCCGCTGACGAAGGCAGTCTAGGCAGAAAGTAGATAAAAATGGACCTCGAGATAAGGAGAAAATATGAAGCTTTAAGCCTAGAACTTTCTTTCTTTTTTTCTTTTGAAAGATTGCCTTAATGTTATCAGGGTTTGTGTAGAAACATATATCAAGGCTTTTATGCTAAATTCGCAAGGAAACTGATAAATTTTGATTCAGAAATCAACCCTTTTATTATCAAATATTAACCATAGTTAAAAAAAAATCTGTTGTAAAACAAATAGGTACCACCCTAGTAATAAATTAAGACAATGATAAGCATTTTCAGTGGCCATGGATCTATGTTTCCTATTTATTATGAGCCGACAAGTATGCTGGAGGATAAAAATTCTAAAAGTGGAATAGCTCCAAATTTTGCACTAGTGACAGATAAACTTCAATCAATCAAGACCTCAAGGTAAAAAAAACCTAGCGTCTTCTAAGTAATGCCTATCTAGAATTATCTGCCGGTTCATAATTACTCCTTATTATGAGCCAAAATCTATGTTGGAGAGTAAAAATTCTAAAAGTGGAATAGATCCAAATTTTGCACTAGTGACAGATAAACCTCAGTCAATCAAGATCTCAAGGTAATAAAACCTAGCATCTTCCATGCAATGTCGATCTTGGCTTAACTGTTGGCTCATAATTCCTCCTTATAATGAGCCGACAAGTATGCTGGAGGGTAAAAATTCTAAAAGTGGAATGGCTCCAAATTTTGTACTAGTGACAGATAAACTTCAGTCAATCAAGACCTCAAGGTAAAAAAACCTAACGTTTTCCAAACAATATCTATCTTGGCTTAACTGTCGGCTCATAATTCCTCCTTATAATGAGCCGACAAGTATGCTGGAGGGTAAAAATTCTAAAAGTGGAATGGCTCCAAATTTTGCACTAGTGACAGATAAACTTCAGTCCATCAAGACCTCAAGGTAAAAAAACCTAGTGTCTTCGAAGCAATGCCTATCTTAGCGTGCCTGACTCTTATTATAACGGAGTGTTTCATGCAGTTTTATCTAGTTAAGATAGTTTATGCGTCACAATATGTGCAAACCTGGGTACAAAAGGTTTATGGACTTAACCCTCGCAAAAAATTTGTCCAAATGGTTAAGAGTACATTCTTTATCGTTCCTATAATGCAAACACTTATTCTGAGTTATTCCGTCATATACACCGTGATTTCTTTATCAAGAGGACTTCCAGCAGGGGAGCCAACATTGTTCTCTTTGAAAAGACAGCATAGTGACATCCATGCATATAGAGGGATTCGAAGACAGGCCCATGCAGTGGAAGCCAGTGGGTTTAGCCATAATACTCGTACATCATGGGCAGCAATAGTAAAGAGATATAAAAGAGGGTTATTCAACTGAAATAGAAAGAAATCACTGGTAAACTTTATCCATCCAGTTTCATTCCCTCGACATCGTTAAATCCGACCCAGTAAAATAACCACCTTAAGCATCTTTGATTTTTTTAATGCGATGCTGGCTGAGATTTTGCCAAAGTCAGTTCGCTATATGAGGCGGTGAAAGGCAAAGTGGTGTAAGTCAGTAAGTCAAGTGGTGTAAGTCCAAAGCGTTTTACTGCAAAAACTACAAAAAATTCCACTATAAATTGAACAAATTATAGTTCATAACAATTATTATGATATTGCAAATAATAATTATTTGCAATTCCACTATAAATTGAACATGAAAATTACATTTTTGCCCTCAAATAAAAAAAGTTGAAAATGTGACTTACAACACTTTGCCTTTCACCGCCTCATATATATGTAATTACGCGAACCAATCGATGGTAATTATGGTAACAATTTATAAATGCGATAAACTATTACGGTACATAATGCATAAAGAAAAAGGCCTGCAGGCAAAGCGCCAAAGCCATTCCATGCTAAGATCAAAACTGAACACTATGACCAAGTGTACACTAAAACTGAACCTTGAATCAATCAACGAAAGTCGCTCTCCGTCCCATCGCACCAACGTAGGGGTGTACAGAGTTCCTCCTCATTTATTCCAGAACAAGGATGTATTCAGAATGAGGGGGAAAATGAGCCGAAGTAGTGGTACGATAATTGTGCAATTTTATACGGGGAAGTTTCAGCCACGTTATTTATATAAAATAACATCTGCCTAAAAATGGATGAAGTGATAAAAATGAGAATAATTAGATAACAATGGAGATGCTTTACTGAAAAGAAAATATTATTTTATGGAAGATAGTGACGTCATTCAACAAGAAAATTCTTCCTGTCACATTGCACAGACTCTGTAAAATAATTAGTGGAACAGAATGAAGAGATCTCAAGGGGTTGCCCTCCAAATGATCGAGATCATGAACTAACTAACAAGAACACCTGCGGGATATCTTGGAACAAGATTCCTCCACGGCAGCTCTTTCTCATCTAATTAAAGGTTTTAACAACAGCCATGGTCCTGCTTACAATGTCCATGTCTTGTAAGTTTACAGCTGCTTTAGTTTTACACAGAAGACCATACTATCGGACTACCATTCATAACTTTTCGACTCATCAAAGCATAAAAACTATCTGTGGATGAATTATTCTTAGCACCTTAAGAACTAATAAAACAAAAAAACTTCTTTGTCTGTCAGTCATTTGGTGCCCTTTTTTTAAAAAAAATCAATTCAGCTCAGCGAAATTAAATCATTTATTAAGAACAGTCGAAATGGGGACGACAAACTTATTAATGGGCATTGAGACACAAAATGCATATTTCTACGATTTCTAAGATGATAAAATTGCAAGGAACAATATTTTTATGGCGTACTGTCTGTGCGTATCCTCCTGTACATTTGTAGTTTTATCCCGGAATGAAAATTTTCATAATTTCTTATCTTTGAAATGATGTTTTCCAACTCCCTTAAATCGTATTGCCATGACATCTTGTACAACGTTCTTTTCTTTTAGTTTCGTTGACTGTCTACAGACTTTTTGATTCCGAGTAAAAATGCTGAAAATATCTTCCCTGGAGCAAAAATTACTCTAGCTGTTTATTCATTAAAATTTTTATTAACTCTGAAACACAATTTTGGAATGAAACCTTCCTTATTCCCAAAAGAATAAATTACAACGAGAGATGTAGGTCCAGCAGATATGTCAAAACTAAACACGCTACGAATTTGAAAATGTAACTTTTTAACAAAATTTCAAATTGTCAAAAAAAAAATTTCTTCAATAATCTTTACATAAAGATTCATTACATGAGAAAAATCAATAAAAAATGCTCATAGATGAAACAGATAAAATTTTGTGCATTTGACCCAATTAATTGACTAGAAGTCTACCCTATTTGGAATAGGGGTAAATGATTTTCCCTTTTGGGATATGAGACTTAAATTTTCGTCTCTCGGCAGCAAACGCTTACGGACAGGAAACAAAAGTTTCATGGGTGATAGTTTTTTGTTCTGGCTTTCTTTAAATGATGAGAGGTTTTTTTTAATGCTTTTGCTTATCGACATTTTATACAAGTCCTTCACATGTAACTATATCTCATAGTCCATAAAATAAAAGCATTTGAAAATACTTCTGTGCCTTGAGAAATAGCAAAATAAAAAAATAAAAAAATGTCACATATATTTGTTTCTGGTACTCATGTTTTGGCTTCGGAAAGATACAAATTTGTGTCCTAGATCCTTTCCCCCCCCCTAAAAAAAAAGATAAACTTTTACCCCCTCTTTCCACTTAAGGTGGTCACCTCGTCAAATTATAAAACTTACCGTAAACTTTTTGGCTGATCTTAATCAAATATTCAATGATATTAAACTAAATTAGTATTTTTTTAAAGCATACCGAGAGGCTAACAGATAGGGAATGACAGGCTTTCCTGTTTACCGAAGTTCCCTCAAAATTGTAAATCCGTCAAAAACTAAATCCAAATTTTGATATTAATACCAGAATTTTCCATTATGCGATGCGGAGAACGAATACTTCATGCTCTATCAATATCTCAATGACGTCAATGGAAATATGACATCGGTGCAGTCTTTTTTTCGTAAAGATGCCATTCAGCAAAAATGAGTTAGAACTGAATGACAGTAGATTCTTTTGATACCTATCCCCCTTCCCCTCAATTTATTATCTCAGGGAAGGTATGCTTCTCCAGTTAACCTAGATTCCACAGATGAGAAATTTGCTGAACGCAACCATTTCACAATCAAATTGAAGGAAAACTGACTTTGTGAAAGCGATGTTTTAAAAATGGAATTGTTAAGAGAAGTCGGCATAAGATGGGATCTATTTTTAATGCCCTTTATGATAGAACGCCCTTATCGTTATTATGTCAGAGGGGGCGTATGATGTTTGTATTGTGGTATATTAGGACTGACAGTTACATATTCATGAATTTCTTATAATTTAATGAGTTTATTGAATTATAAATGTTACTAAAGTTATGTGCGAAAAATTGCCTAATCAAAGGCATATGCTTCTAAATTCATAACTTTCTTTTTCTTCTATACGTTTTCAACAATATTTAAAATGACATATCTAACCATCTGGGCTTTAAATTGATCTATTTGCAGGCTAAATGCTGAAAAAATGCATGAACTGATAGAATTTTACATCTTTTAAGTTCATTTTCTACAAAGCAAGACCTTTGAATTAGCCAATCATGACCCTGCTTTCTATTGAACATCATAATCATTCCTTAAGTAGGGACATAACCTTAGGGTAATTATGAACAATTAAGAGATATATGAAATCATACGGATGCATTTGTAACGACTTTAGGTTAAGTTCTTATACGTCACTTCAAACATCTCGATTTTATGTAACTCCTTTAGTGCCAATTGGTTATGTGATCTGGGAATGATACTCTCCAACTCTACACGAAAAGATGCAGTAAGGCCAACTTGATGAAAAGTATATTAACACCAAATTTGATCAACTTACTCCTTTCTCAATTTGTAATATTTTTACTGCTTGCCTTTTATGTGTTTTGTGACAGTTCCCTAACTCACTGTAATTAACGCTAATTTCTATTCTGTGGTTAATGTAATAATTCCTTATTGCCTTTTCAGTAAGGTGGTAATACTTGAAAGGAGGGACGAAGAACGAATTAATATCATTTACAAATAAAATAATCAGCATTAGAAATCTTCGATTAGTTCCTTACTCTTTACAAACCTATTAATACCAATTATGACTTACTATATGACTTAATACCAGTTATTAATACACTTATGACTTAATAACAATTATGAATACTATATTATAATAACATCTACGTTTGTTATAAAATTGCGAAGCTTCAGAGTTAGTGAACATTGACTTAATTTTTTACTCTTGAGTTAATTTTACTTTTGAAATAACAGTTTTTTAGCTGAAATGATTTTTTTTTCACATTTCAGCTAAAAAAAGTTTATGACAAAACGTCCTCATTATTGTTACAGTTATGACTGAAAACCATAAAGACCACCTTACCTTTTTGAAGACAGATTCTCGTGAACAGTCTCTAACTTCTTCCATGATGTTGAATCCAATGGTCATGTTTATAGGTGCCAACTCTGGATTTAGCTTTGGCAACTCTCCCTCTAATTCTTCAATGCATTGGCGATGAACGGCACATTAAGCATCACGTCCAATTAGATGAGAGTTCCCGAGCCACCAGCCAATGGGAAGGAGTTAGTAGAGGCAAATGTTTATCTCATCAGTTGTTTCAAAATGTTTTCTTTTTAATCTTCATTGCAAAATGTTTCATTTTGTCTTCATTCCATAGAGAATTGTAAAATTATAATTTGGTTTAAAAAGTTAAATGACTTTTTTGTATGAGGAAATTCGTTTGAATAACGATTTGCATAGTCTTCTTTAATTCGAAACAATTTCCTGAGTATTTTTCTATCTAGGGTCCGATAGTGCGAGGCGATTATCTAGAAATTTGTTCCTGAAAAGAAAATGGGATGGATAATCGTTAAAAATAAATCTTTAAAAAAATTTCATTAGTGATTATTCCTATTAAAGTATAATTTTACAAGATGATTTTATATGAAATAGACGAATACAAATACACAAAATGATACAAAATTAAACAAAACAATATTGTTAAGGTTATTAAATTCTTGAAAGTGTGACACTTTCTCTGTGGCACATTTAGAAACAGAATATTGCTCTCTATTATCATTCAATGTGTGTATATGAAAAGGATCTTTCTCTTTTAGGTAGAATAATTATTAAGATGAAAGCAGAGTGAAGACAGTGATAAAGAGACAAGTAAGATTCATACACACTAAAGAAAAATAAATATTTGTCATGAAATATTAAGAACACCACACAATGAATTTCGGTGAACATTTTTAATAGCACAAAGAGATGTAGTAAACAATACTAACAGCTCAAAACTTTCAATAATGAAATAGGATTTTTACGTTAAGGGAAAAAAAGAGACCTTTATCAAAAATTCACGTAACGAAGAGCTGACTCAGGTTTTGAGGAAATAAAAACTGAAGAAATCACATAAATCAGCTCAAAAATCATGAAAGAGCAAAACCTTCGGCAAGGGCATGCAAATGTTTACATTCGAAAATGAATGTACGAAGTCGTGGATGGGCTACGGGAGAAGAGAAAGTATTCTGTAATTCTACATATCAGGAGAGATATATTACTCTCACAGAAGCAATATTTGCCAGGACTATCAGTTCTAATATTAATCACGAGGATACTTATCATGTCGCAAGAAGTATTGGCAAAGTTCTTCTGATTATGCCTTAATCGATGTCTCTATGCCTTCTTCATATTCAAAGACCATGTTCAGTAAGTTTGTGAAGGTAGGTAACACTGTCCCGAAAAAAAGCTTTTATGGGCTATTCACTGTCTCAACCATCATAAGTGTTAGAGACATCAACTCAAGGAAGATTCACATTACCGTGAACACCATGAAGGTCAAATTAGAAGACGTAAAGAAGCAATCTGATGCACCCACTGATCTAAAAATTGTAACAGCCACTCAAAGCCCCACCAAACTGCAAAGCTATCACCCTTGTCTATAAGTCCTGTGGTAGTATCACTGTTGCATTCTACCATTTCCAAAGGACTTGCGTTTTGCGGACTTCACTCTAAACATCTGCTACAACTTACAAGTGGTTATGGACAGAACTGTTTGAAGCGGGGTCAAGACAGAGTCACGTGGACTACATTCTACGGGAGCCAAAATAAGTGAAAACAACAAATAGTCATAACATGATGCCCTTGCAGACATATGACGATAACACCAATAAAAGTTTTTTGGGGAGCCATTTACCATGGTAGATGACATTCCTAGAAGTTTTCTGTGGCAACCTCAGAGCGCAATGGTGTAGCCAAGATACTGAAACCTGTCGTGTTGCTAAAGCAATGTCACAGTTTCCTTGCCATAAATAAAAAGCAAAGAAAATGGCCCAAATCACTAGTTTTCTTACATGAATTCAACATTCATTTTCGTAGAGTCCGATATTTAAAACTATTGGCAATTGAATACATGTAAGGCAGGACTGGATGCCAATCACAACAAATCGTAAAAATAGACTTTTTTTCGGGTAATTTTTTTATGGAAAATTCTTTCAGAATTTCTGCTCTAAATCAAAACTTGCAAACAAAATTTCGGAAAATCAAACAAAATAACAATAAAATTTTATAGAGATACCTTTAAAGGAATTTAGGATATATCCTTTTAAAGATGGCAAAAAAATTTTTTTTTTATTCCTAGATCAAAAAACTTGAAAAGGCAGATTTAATGCAGGTTACGTTTTGCATGTGTTGTCTAAAACCCTATGCACCATTAATTAATATTACTGAAATGTTCTCGCATATTTGTAACAAATTATATGGAGATCATCTGGTTAAAATCTTAAAAATGGAAGTTGCTGATATTTATTAGCAAATTTTTGCTGTCATGGACATTCAAGATGAGTCACACTATCTAATCAATTTAGTGCCCACCAAAAGCGCAGACCTCTGAGGTGGAAGGCGCAGTATCAAGTGTTAGGACAAGCTTCATTTGACAAACATCTGCGTAAAAGGGACATTAAAGTCGTCCAAAAATGGTACTTCTTGAAGAAACGGTGCGAATGATTTGAAGGTGACAACTGCTCTGTTCCCATTGTGTAATATTATGCAACTAGTACACTCATAAAGTACTAGTCACTTCTAAGTCATAACTCTCTAGTACTTTCAAAGTCATAACCTCCCGGAAGTGTCACATCTCAGTTAATCATTATTTTAATTCAGTCTATTAATTTTATTTTGTTTTTTAATAACGAATCATTTCTCAATCCTATACACAAAATAATGGTTTGACAACAGAAAGTTAGGAGCGAATGTGAGAGAAGAGAAATTGTTTTCTGCCCAGTTCAAATTGATTAATGATTCAAACATTTATTTTGTATTTGAGAGAGATAATTAAAGATCAATAAATTAATTATTCTTGGAATTAAAAGTAAACATTTTATTAAGAAACTATTTTGGTCACAGGTACTAATAGAAACATTAATTATGGGCCAATTAAAATCGATTATTTATAGTAATAGTCAAAGATATTCATTTAAAGAAATAGCCTTTAGCAATTATTTCAAAATTAGTATTAAAAATTATACTATCAAATAATGAAAGATGCGTAAATTATTCAGCTACTCCGTTTTGGTTAGCGTTTTTTTCAGCAATAAACCATTTCATTGGACACTTTAAAAACACAACACGTCGGTCAACAAAAAAGTTTTGTCTGTTTCAAATGATAAAAAAAATTATAATAATAATGAAAAAATAATAAAATGCGTGGCTTAGAAACGCGATTGAACCCTTGAAGTTTTCGAAAATGTAATAAAGTCCATGGAGTTAAAATATTTGATTTCCCCAAAATCCAACCATTAAAAAAATAAGTATTACTTTTTTTTATTTTTCACTTGGTTGGACAGTGTATGTCATATCGCATTTGAGACTATTTCCTTTAGCATGAACTATACACTTTATATTTAATTTTAAATAACATAATTTTATGAAATAAGACTTAAAGGTCTGAATTAGCTAAAAAATTATATGTGGAGTACGAAAAACACTTTAATTTCTAGGGGTCATAATAATTTAGTCGGAATTAATTAATAAAGTACATAGGTGTCACACGTTTTTGAGACATTACGACTTAAAAAAATACGCCATTTGTTTTCTGCAATAAATGGGTGTTAGAGCAGGAACGCAAAATTCAGACAACAACGACAACTGTAGTGGGGCAAGGGAATTTTTATTGAAGCTGTCCCCAACAAAGAACCATTTAGTCATTTGAACTTCTAAATGTTTCGTTCGTCTTACATCTACAGCCATAAGAACTACAGCCATGATCATTTTGTAATAAGAGTATAAATGACTTCCCTAATATTGTTTCGTATTAGGAATGCCTTCACTATTAGACATAAAGGCTGCTATGTATTAACTAACCCTATTGGATTCGCTCACCTCAATGTTAACCTATGGAGAAAATTAGTTTACTATTTACAGCTACATAAATGCTGATAATCCGGTAAAAATTGTATTTTCAGATAGCTTGAACTTTTCTGCACCTTGCAACAAGATTCATTTTATAAATTTCGTCCACCAAAGGAATTTAAGAGCGTTTAAAACACACTATACCAGAATTTTTCCTAGAATCATTGAAATTAAAAAATATTATTTGTATTTTTTTAATGCGAAAAATTTCTCAAGGTATAACATTTCTTTCTGCATTGATTTTAAAAAAATCTTTAAATCTAAGTCGGCAATCCTTGGACACATTTTCTCCATACGTTAACATTGAGGAGAGCGAATCAAATAGGGTTAGTACACAGCAGCCTTAAATCATTAGCAGTGACTAAGAAAGTACTTCCTATTGTTATGATAAATAGCATAAACAACCTGATTCCCTTTAGTGACTCCGGAACTAAACGGCAATAGATGCATAGGGTCCAACGAACCTTCTTTGTTTAACCTTTAAAGAACTTAAATTAAGGGGTTCCAGGAGACAAAATTGTTCGAATTTTCGAAAAAAAATTTATTGCATTAATTTTTTTTGTTCTTTTACGCTTAAAATGACGTTTAAATCATGTTTCTATCTTAATTAGAACAGGAGAAATTATTATTTTTTTTGTAACATTCTAATAGTATCCAAGCGTTGTTTAAACCTGTAAGTGCGTTTTTTGCATGAAGGGTTTGTTCCCCATTTCTCGTCTTTAAATTCTTATACGTCAAGAACCGTTAAAGATAAATGGTTGAAACTTGGACTCTCTTTTTCAACTATTTTACTTTAATTTTGATTCAGCAAATTTGAAAAAAAATTTGGTTTTGAAAATATGATTTTTTAAAAATAAGTTACATTTTTTTTTGTAATTTTTAATCTAAATATTTTTAATTTCTTTAAAAATTAATTTTTAAAAAAATGCTAAATCATAATTAAGACTTATATATTTCTGTTTAAACAAATGAAAAAATTTTGAAATTCGACAAATAATATTTCGAGTTATAAAGATTTTAAATTACCCCCCTTTTATTAAAAATTTTAAATTTCAAAATTTTTTTAAACTTTTTGAGAAATTTTATGATGCGATTTTGTTTACAAATTATATGGTTGACTATCACAAAAAAATTCAAAATTTTAACTCAATAAATAAAAAAAAAATTTAAAATGTGTCCCGGACCCCCTTAAAGACATACGCTACTTTGATGGAGTCAAATTCCATCTCCTTAAAAGTTAGAAAATGGTGTCACATCTTAAAAACCTGAAGGAACAGCAGCAGAATAAAAGCCACGGCAACTTAACGAATTTTTCCACGCATGGGTAATTACGGAAACCGTAGTATATGCAATCGGGGGAAAAAAGATTTCCAAAAAATGAGATCGCGAATAGCCGCCTAATTAGACCGACATGGAGGATATATTACCACAACTCTCGTGATATTTTCTAAGAGCTCGTTTCGACCATAGGGGCGTGTGCTTTTTTGCATTCAGGTATGAAGATTTCACGTGATTTTCAGCGAATAATGAGATGAGGTCAATACACTTTTCTCCCTTTCTTGAATGCATACTGAGAGAAAAAGAACAAATACATTCATAAACATGCTGAAAAACTGGATATTTGAAGACAGTAAGGCTTTGCTCCTTAGGCAGACTTAAAAAAAATCTTGTTATGATCATAAACCTGTCAAAAACCAGCAATATGTGCTACTCTATGAATTCATAAATTTTCCATACTTTTAAAAAGTTAGAGCTTAGACGTATAACTTCGCTGATATCAGTTAGAAGAGTCAAAGTCTTGACATTGCTTCAAACAGTACCTTTAGAATTTTGTCTTGACATCAGCTATTAAAAAAAAATTCGGTCTTCTATTAAGCCGATCATTACACAAACAACTCACACTCCATTGCACAGGATAGGGTCCGACATAGCAGCTGAGGCCTTCCCGGGTTGAAACATCCACCGGTAAGCAACTCACACTCACAATGGCAATGCATAGTCCGTGCCGATTGCTGTTGTCTTTACTTATGCCCCTGGCCAGATATATACCAGACTAGGTCCATATAGGATCCCGTGCTGCCCATATAGGCTTGCGTGCGGCTCCCGTTTACAATGCCACCGCAAGGGTCGGAGACCGATTTAGCCAAGTGCCACCTCAATTTTGACCGATCACCCCTAGGAACGATATCTAGCAAGGGGGATCTTACGTTCCCCCACCCTCTCTGGAGCCATAGGACTTTCCGGTCTACGGATTTAACGTGCCCATATCCGACCTAGACACCAAAGTATTTAATTGCTTTCGGCGGACTTCGAACCAAGCATCCCCCGTTCCAAAGACAACGCACTTCCACTAGGCTACCTTGGCCCCCCGGCTTTTTATTTGATATGAATCAGAAATAAATGCACCAATATGCAAAATTAGTGTTCCTTTTTTGTTTTTTAATTCGAGACAACACAGTTTACTTTGAGGAATCATTTGGACTGTCCTTATGTTGGTAAATTCCTCAAATGTCTACCTATAAAATTAGTGTTCCTTTTTTGTTTTTTAATTCGAGACAACACAGTTTACTTTGAGGAATCATTTGGACTGTCCTTATGTTGGTAAATTCCTCAAATGTCTACCTTCACTTGTAACCAAACCATTTTCAATATCTTTTTTTAAAAAAATAACCAATTTGGTTACCTTTTTACAAAAGAATATTCCATGCAACAGTCGTATTACTCTTTTAATAGGCTGATAATGGCAACTATTCGATCAATATTCAAAGAAAAAACACTAATTATTTTACATTTACCACATAAATATCTTCTGTTAATATAATCTAGTGTGAAATCTATTGCACATCGTTTTTTTAATTTAAATATATTCGAATTCATACTGTAACTGAGACACTGGTTCGCAACTAGATACGACAAAGGATCTCTGCCACCTGGCGGAATTTTTAAAAAATCTTTATAAGCATTAGCCAGTCGCCAAAAGTTCTTAACGTCAAGTGATCTTCATTATTAATCGCTGCCATTCGGAAGAAGTTCTGAACGTAAAGCGATCTTCATTATCAGCTGTTAACACTTGTCAGAAGTTCTTAACGTCAAACCAAGGAGTGGATGCTTTTTGTTCCTCGCATCAAACGATCTTCACCATAAATCGATAGCTCTCCCGCCCAGAAAATTCTTATGCACGCTGGATTCCATAGGTTTTGGAATAAACTGTAAAATAATTGCTACATATCTGATGCTTATATGGTCGTGAGATAAAAACTTTATATATCTACATATTGTATGAATCGACAGAATTCATCGCGATTACAAACTCGAGAGCAAAAATAAATTATTTCAATACGCGACGGATTTTGCACATTCCTTAATCGATTTCATGGTTTAACGAATTTAATAAGAATTAAATTATCCTTCGGTGTTATTTACAGTTTTTCTCAGTTTTCACTTTAAAAATCACACTGAAGGATAAAGAAAATTGGTAAATTGGTGAAATCAGGTAGTTCAAATGTCCTGTCTCTGAACAAGAGATTCTTACATCTTTAATTTAATTGAAGGGGACTAATGCGAATGAAACAGTAACTCAAATTATACGTTCTCAAATTATATTCATTAAATAAATAGGTTCGTAATATAGTAGATTAAAAGAGAGGGTCACCTTAGAAAGAAAACATAAAAATGTTGTAACTCATATTCGAGTGAGATATTGACATTGTAACCATATCACTACCCAACACAGAATCTCACAAATCGGCAAGTATTAGAAAACTAGAAGGTAACCCGTCATTTTGACGTCATAATGCTAATAATGACGTCATAATGGAAAAAGTATATGAAAGTTAAAAAATATCCCGAATTATCTAACAATATTGCTTTTAATCCAAACCTTGTAAAAGAAAACCCTTTCATTATTTTTTATTTATTTAGTTTTTCATGCGATTGGAGTAGTAGACTGCCATCCAGTTTTTTACAGATCACTACGCGATATGAATACTTGAGCTACTTGATTCATTCACATTCAAGTTTGTTTACTTTCAGAATTCATCGCAAAAGTAAACAGATTTTTAAAAACTGTTAAATATACAGCTAAAAGCATCCAATTGTTTTAGTTCTGAATGTTTCATAGAAAAATAGGCTGAACAAACGTGATTTGATGTAGAAGATATTAGTTTTTGGGTAAGAAAAAATTCTGATCCACATCTGAAATTGAAATTAAGCCTAACCAGCTGTTTGTTTACTGAGGGCTTTAATTGAAAGATGAGTATAGCCCGGAAGTGTTATACAGAGACAACGGCTATTATATATAATATGTGTTGAGTATTGTAATTATCCTGTTTTTCGACATCAGGATAATTACAATAAAAATAACAATAATAATACTGAAGATAGTGATAATGATGATCATGATGATGATAATTACGATAATTTTAACAATTAGACGTATGTTCCCACTCTCTCAAACCGCGATAGCATACATGAGTCAGATATACAAATTTAACTAAAAAATAACAGCATGTAAAGCCAAAAAAAGAAAAGATATTTTTATTTTAGGCACGTTTAAAATTTATCTTCAGCAACTTCCTTATAAAAAGGAAAAGCCTTGATGAAGATGAATAAGTGAGATTAAATCGATTTTAAAGGTGTAATGTTAACGCATCCATTGATTTTTGTGAACACATTCAATGCAACTTAATGGATTACTTGCAAATGACATAGCCAGGTCAAACGGGCGGATACTGGCATTAGACGGCGAAGACATATTACAGCACTAAATAACCATTCGTAGCAGTATTTATGCTCAAAGCTGAAAAGTTTTGATACATACACAAAAATTTCTCAAACATTAAAGCCATGAAATTACAAAGGTTTATCAGAAAACTCTTCATTTTGAAAGAATTTTTCAGACACAGCACTCCAAAATATTATGTTAACGACCAGGTTGAAACTATTTATATTCACTTAAAGGTTCATTGCGGTTTTCTTCTTTGCCAGGTTAAAAAAAAAAAATTTAAAGGGACAAAGGATCTTCAACATCGTTTTATTTGTTGTTTTATTATTTTGAATTTTTAACTCTATATACAAAATGAGAATAATTAATACTCTTATTTTCTGCATTGAAGTCACTTAAAATTCATAAATAAGCATTTTGTGGAAGAATAGGACCTGCTTTTCAAAAGATTCTTCAAAATTCCTAGAACATTTTAAAAGGCTCCATGCGCATTCATTTCCATCTGAATTCTTCCAAATTTCTCAGGATTGTTAATTGAAGTGCTTGTCACAAAATTGTGCATCATTCTTCGAAACAACAAATATTTTCCAAATTCGTAGACAATGATCAAAAGTAAAAAGATTCGAAATCATAAAAAGTAACAGGTAGATTCAGAAAAAAATATGTTTATGGCGTTTAATTCATACAAAATAAATTTAATGCACAGTTATGTTTTTATATAAATGGTAAACTTATATTAAAGAATTTGAGGTTTTTAAACGATATGCCCATGAGCATTTTGAAAAATAGTAGCATTTTTAAAAAAAAAATTGATAAACAGGCCTTATTCTGCCACAAAATACTTATTTGCAATTTCTAAGTGTCTTTAATGAAGTAAAAAATAATATTGATTATTCTCATCTATATATGTAAAACAGTTCCGTAACTCACTGACTGACATACAACGCACAGACCAAACCGTTGGCCTAAAGGGCTGAAATTTTCCATGGCGATTCTGCTTATAGTTTAGGGGTGCACTAAGAAAGATTTTTCAAAAATTCTTCTATTAAATTAAATTTTTAAGCTGTTTTCGAAACTTCTGCATTTAAAATAATAATCCGAGGGTTATAACATTTATATCACGAGAAAGATCATAAAAATTCCTTTAAAATGAAATCTTTTTCGAAACTTTACCTCCATTTTCTGATTTTTGGTGAATTTTTAAACATTAAATTTTAGAATTTAATTTGTTAAATACTGATCACGTGATTTCTTTTACTGGTACTTTAAATAAATTTATCGTCACGTGCATAACAACTAAATAGACAAAAAAAATATTTTTATTTTCTTGCTAATGCGGCAGACGATTGGACATTATCCAAAAAAATATTAAAATACAGTAAAAGATATGTTCCTCAAACTGTACTATATTAACTGTACTATATTCTTTAGTATGTCCTATTAGATTTAATTTGAATATTTTCCTCTACATTATTTTGTCTATAAAAATTTCTCGCACGATTTCTATATAAATATAACTTTTTGTTTTTTTTACATCAATTGTATACATTGATCGTCGTATGTATAATACATACATACATACATATATATATATATATATACTAGAAGGTAACCTAGAAGGTACGTCATTTTGACGTCATAATACTAATAATGATGTCATAATGGAAAAAGTATATGAAAGTTAAAAAATATCCCGAATTATCTAACAATATTGCATTTAATCCACACCTTGTAAAAGCAAACCCTTTGATTATTTTTTATTTATTTAGTTTTTCATGCGATTGGAGTAGTTAGACTGCCATCCAACCTGTCATTTTGATGTCATAATACTAATAATAACATCATAATAGAAAAAGTATATGAAAGTTAAAAAATATCACGAATTATCTAACAATATTGCATTTAATCCACACCTTGTAAAAGCAAACCCTTTCATTATTTTTTATTTATTTAGTTTTTCATGCGATTGGAGTAGTTAGACTGCCATCCAACCCGTCATTTTGATGTCATAATACTAATAATAACATCATAATAGAAAAAGTATATGAAAGTTAAAAAATATCCCGAATTATCTAACAATATTGCATTTAATCCACACCTTGTAAAAGCAAACCCTTTCATTACTTTTTATTTATTTAGTTTTTCATGGGATTGGAGTAGTTAGACTGCCATCCAACCCGTCATTTTGATGTCATAATACTAATAATAACATCATAATAGAAAAAGTATATGAAAGTTAAAAAATATCCCGAATTATCTAACAATATTGCATTTAATCCACACCTTGTAAAAGCAAACCCTTTCATTACTTTTTATTTATTTAGTTTTTCATGGGATTGGAGTAGTAGACTGCCATCCAGTTTTTTACAGCTCACTACGCGATATGAATACTTGAGCTACTTGATTCATTCACATTCAAGTTTGTTTACTTTCAGAATTCATCGCAAAAGTAAACAGATTTTTAAAAACTGTTAAATATACAGCTAAAAGCATCCAATTTTTTTTAGTTCTGAATGTTTTATAGTAAAATAGGCTGAACAAACGTGATTTGATGGAGAAGATATTAGTTTATAGGTAAGAAAAAATTCTGATCCACATCTGAAATTGAAATTAGGCCTAACCGGCCGTTTGTTTACTGAGGGCTTCAATTGAAAGATGAGTACAGCCCGGAAGTGTTATACAGAGACAACGGCTTTTATATATATATTGGCATTAATTGCATACATTGACCGTTGTATTTAATTTGAATGTACTCCGTAGCGAAGTGCGGGTTTTTAGCTAGTTTTGTATATAGAGTTAAAAATCCAAAATTTAAAAAGCCAAATAACATAGGCTTGAAGGTCCCTTGCCCGTTAAGCAGAAGAAAAAAATGACTCGCGTTTCTAATTTTTCATAGGAACAATAACATCTAGTAAAGCTCTACACTTGAATAAATATACTTATTATTTCAAAATTGTTTGAAATTATAATTTTCTGTTATAGATTTTAAAAAGTTATTTCTACATCTCTATTCGCGTGTCAAACTTCTGAACGCTTCTGAACAACACGTGCATTAGCTTTAACGTAAAGCTCAGTTCAAGTTTGCAAAGGGGAACTTGCAGCCGATAACGTTTGTGGAGGACCACAATTGTTATGGGCCGATATACTGAACTGTAAAGAAAAGACAACGAAGTATTATAAAATGAAAAGAATATCCCTGAAAATTAAGTTCAATTTTAAGTTGAACTATGAGTTTACAATCTGATATTCCTCAAAGGTCGTAAGTTAAAAGTTTAAAACCAATTTAATTAGACAACTATACTCAACAAAAGACAGATTGGATCTAATTTCAAAAATTAAAAAATCTCTCTATTCTAAAAAAAAGTAACTCCTGCTGCCGCCGCTGTCAAAAGCTTGCCACGCTATCTCCTCCGAAACCGCTTCCGGTATGGGGTCACGAGCGATACTAATGGATGCAGAAAAATGAGGGGACCAAAGTAAGACATGTGTCATCTTCGTCGGACTTTTTATTATTTTATGTTTTTGGGGGAAATATTGACTTTTTCATTTTCAGATTAAGATAACTTAACAAAAAATGATCGTAGAATTTTGATCTTTTTACAGTCTAAGACTACAGACATTTGTCTTTCAAACTAGACTTCATTTGTTTAAAAATATTTTAAAACAGACTAATATTTTCATCAAAAAATGAAGCACAGTTTTTCAAGAAATATCGTCCCATATGTGTATGTAATGTCGATGCTCCTCGAGTATTTATCTTACAAAAAAAATATTTAGCGCAGCGAGCCTATGGCGAAGCCCCAAGTTCCTAAAAAAATATTTAGGTTATTTAAATTACATCCAAATTTTTAAACAAATTCTTTCATTAAACAATTAAAAATTTCTTCAGTAATCTGAGGTACGAAATTGCATCCATTATTTTTTTTCTTTGTTGATATATAAATAACTAATTTCCACTTCATATTCGGTTTTCGAACATCTTTTAATAACCAAAGCGAAACTGGTTACCTTTCGTTGAAAATGAAAAAAAAATTTATGAGGTAATTAAGGGGATGGTAGACATTACAAAGCGATTTTTAAAATTTCTACCGCAGAGGTATGAAATTTTGCATATATATTCATTAAAGTATAACTATATTAAACACCTTATAAAATTTTTAAAATATTTTTTAAAAATTATAATTAAAAAATTTAAATCAAACATTTTAAATGTTCCTTGCGATCCAATTTGCAACTTTACCCCTTAATTTTGCATTTATATTGCTTATAAATACATTTTAAATAGAGTTGTGTATTACTTTGCGCTTTCATTGCATAGTTAATTTTTAGGAAATATTTTTATGCTTGTACTCTGAATTTTCGTTAAGTGTTTGTACTTTCCTACACTTAAGTTAAACTTTGATAACCTGAATGACGTCGAAACCTGAAATGGATACATAACTTTATTTTGATGTATTAGAGGTGCCTTTGTTATAAATTTTATAAAATTTTGTCAAAAATGATGACACAAGGAGCATTACATAGACTTGCAAATCTGGAAACTACTCATTTTGAGAAATAGCATTTAAAAGATGTTTTTTCACCTACATTTAATACTTACTTTTCTAAAGCCACAAAGTTTCATTTTACTTTTCAATACACATTTTAAATGCATTTTATTCCAATATTTACCTATTTTTAAAATATTAATACACAAAAAAAAATTTCCAAATTTTGTTCGATTTTTGGCAATTTGAAAGTCCACCATCCCCTTAAAATTACTGCATTTTGCAGACGGTGATAAGGAAGGACAACTTTGATCAGACAGCGAAGGAAATTTTACAGACTTACTGACGAAAATGCAGCATCACGTACCTGATTTTGAAATTCCGTCGTTCAGAAATCCAAAAGTTGTTTTCTGTCATGATTCTGCAATTTAATGATAAAACACGCGTGTTTAATACGTGTGGTACAATATGCGTGTATAATAAGAACACGTGTAGTACATAATGAGTATTACTTGTATCTGCTGATGGAGATTTACAGGCGTAAACTTCTGGAGAATATATGATAAACAAAAGTGGTTCAGTTGAAAGGACAAGAATTACTACACAGTAAACGAGAAGGATTTTAAATTTTAAAAAGCGGTTTCGCTAATTGCTAAATTTTATCTGCGGCAGAAGGAAGACCCAACATCTGTAAGGAGTCAATCTAGGTCATAAGTATGCATGTAAGGTCCCGGTGTGGTTATCTCTTTTCGTTTACCAACACGGTCTTAAAATAATGCTAACCTATTTTTATTAGATAAGCTATTTACAGATTTAAGATTAGAATCTGTCGGGGCTTAAAACTGAACAAGTAGATTTACCTGTTGCTTGAACAAATCTCGTAATTACGAGTAGACAAAAATAATAAAAAATATTGAACGTATTGAAGAAATTATAAAAAAAAAATCACTAAAACGTACATCAGGGCTATTAATTTTAGAAGATCCCAAAATATATGGCAAGAGATAAAATCTTTCGACTAATCGCCCACGAAGTTACTGATGTTTTTCTCATCTTTTTTATTTGGTAGGAATAATTATTTACGTTGCAAGATTTTTTGCACAATTCTCTAGAAATAATGATTAAAGGGATAAGCGATTTAGGGGAAAGTAACATTCGTGAGATTGTAGTTCTAGCGTAGAACCCAAGAAACAAGCAATGCAGTTTTAGAGTCACTAGTAAAACTAACAAAATGTTAAACAGTTGAAACAAAATTTTACTTCATACGTAGGCAAGGAGAAAAATAGCTAGAATAGGAATGATTTCGCAATTTTATCAGGCAGCTCAACAATAAACCAAAAAAGTCAATCAAAGTGACTTATTTTAACATTGGCAAATAGCTTTATATCTTAACCGTTCGTTTATGTAATGGCGGACAGAGCGACTAGTAGTGATGCGACATCGATAACAAAACATCGATGTTTTGAAACATCGATATTCAATATTAAAACATCGATGCTAATAAAACATCGCCCAAAAACCATCGATGTTTTTAAACATCGATGTTTTAGAACATCCATTTTTTAAAACTGGTTTAGTAATCTCTAACATAAATGTTACTTCCGTTAGTCGTGGGGGGAGGGGGGATTTAATTTTACTCTCTGATTGGGCAGGCACAGATGACAAAAACTTGGTTGCTTTGGGCTACATTGATGACTAAAAATTCTCGTTGTAAATACCGCCATGTTTTGCCTTCAAATGTCCGGATAAATTCGTGGTATTGCCAGAAGTTTTGAGGAACTTAAGGCAAATATTGCATTTCGCCAATTTGTCAGTGGTTTTGTAAAAATATTTCCAAACGGTACTTTTGGGAGGCATCTTATTAATAATACTAGCGTCAACTTATATAAAACCAGAACAAAACAAAAACTTAATGGATGCACTCGTGTATATACTATTTGTAAAATAAAACCCCATGGAAGGTTCTAGAGTGTCAGGAACATTCCAAGCGCTCTGGTTCATTGGTTGTTAATTGCCATTTGTCTATTTGCTAAGGAATCATTCCCCCTTTTGTATTCGTCCTTTTCAGAATTCAGACTTACATTTACTGAGTGTGAAAATTATGCTACGTGGTAAATTTTTTTTATTACGGTACTTTTTCATTAAAAAAAACATCGAGACAACGTAAAACATCGAGCACAAAACATCGATGTTATAAAAACATCGGCTTCAATAAATCGATGTTTAAAACATCGACATCGATATCGCATCATTAGCGACTAGTTAGCTGGACCCGTTAAATTTCTCATTGACAAGACCTCAATAACAGTATTATCGACCATCGTGAAACTTGAAATAATACAAAAATATCAAACTAAACACTACTAACACAATTTATACCACCCAAAAATGTCTCATTGCACATATCAACCGATACATCCAACATTCAGCAATTTGAAAACAAAGAGGCCAAAAAATAAGGCTTTAAATCTTTTAAAATCCATTATTACTTGCACCAAAATATAGACATACCAAGAAAGAAGCACAGCTTCTCCAAGCTGATAGCAGATTTGCAACACAGTATTAAATATCAGTTGCAGCGCAATATAAATACCAGATTGTAAAGTGAAGTGTCTCCACATGAGACATTTCACCTTACAAACTGGTATTTCATTATATATATATATTTATATATGAAGACGCGCTAATCAAGCTCACAAATCAGTTTGAAATTCCCCAATCTCATATTAATTCAATAACGCTTAACTTTTGTCATCATCGCATCTGACGTCATCTACTCGAAATCGAAATTAAAAGAAGTCTAGAGAAAGAATCAACAAAAGATTTGACAATTACAGTAAAACACAAGAAAATTAGCCGTAACATTAGCGTCACTTTACGATTTTCTAAACCAGAAACTTAACACTGATCTCTCGCTTACACTTTATCATGCTTAATTCCTAAAATTAATTTATTCAGGGCAGTGAAACTGATTTATAAAGCATCACATCCACAACATTATTTTTTTTGGTAGTAAAAATGTTTTGTTAAGTCTAAACATTTGACTTGAAAATACGTTTAAGTGATATTTGTGATCGAGATTGAAGAAACCAACAATGAGTAGATATATTTCTATTAGTTTCTCCTTCGTGAATATAACAATAATAAATATCAACAGAAGCGATGTTAAGACTCCGTGAAGCTTAAGTTTGCTACAAGTCTCACTACAGCAATAATCACGTCTATGAGCATATAATAAAATATACCATGAAAAATGTGAAGAAGAATCAATAACGCTTTACTTACGACAATCCCAAAACGCAGCTTGCAATTGACGGCAATTTAATGGCGTCTCATAATTTCAGAAATTTCTTCGACTTTCTGCCGAAGAAAAGAAAGGGGATCAGAGGACAAACTGAGTGTTTCGTCGGGTCTAAAGAATCTCCATAGCAACTAAGCTTCGATCCTGTCATCAAACCCCACCGGAGAAAAAACTGACATATCTCACATTTTTTCCCTTTCTGATTGGGGAGGAGCAGAATCAGTTTTTTGGTGTTTGGGTAAATGTTATGTTAGTGATCCGTGTTCAATAAGGTATGTTATTTTCTCATCAAATAGAAATTACTCTTTCGTGCTTAACAAAGCTTAATAAGGGGTCGTATAGCAATTACAACCATCTCATAATTTTCGTTTTCACTCCCATGTGAGTTTACTCAGTATTTAGCAGAGTCAGGTATACATTTTGTTTTACATATACTGCTTTAAGTCACGGACTTAAATAAACAGGGAATTAGAGCAAACTTTTGACTAGAAAAATAAAATAACTACATACAATCTTTGAGCTAAACAATTATAAATCTACGAAAACGACGCAATTTTATAGGGCTGCATTGCCATTTACTAATAAGCGTACTAAATTAGTAACGAATAACTGCCCAGGACCATAAATCGAACTCGAGGATCGTTACCTCGAACCTAGAGTTCTAGATACTGAACTAGCTAAACGATATGAAGAACTAACATTTTCTAATATCATTCCTCACATAATTCCTTTTTTTAGACCAACGACACAAAACGTTAGCCTGTACATACTAGTTTGCCCTAATTCGTTTTTTCGACTATGCTGATTTGATTTATCATTATTTTTCCACCATGAATTTCCACCATTTCGCAGGCTTCACTAACGTTCCACTGTTAACCTTTACAGCGATCGAGTGCTACTGCAACAACAAATGACTGCTAGAGGCGGGATGCGACCACGGTTCTCCTAACCTCGACGTCGGTGTTATATCAACTGAAATATTCTGGCAATGTAAGGAACTGACATTTCTAAATTCCATTCTTCACATAATCTATGAAAGAATATTCTTAATAGCAAGTGTACCACATTTTTTTTTAAATATGACTATCTCATTCTTGAAAATTAAGATCACTAACAAATAAATCGTAGCTCCCGACTCTCCAGGCAAGCGCGATAACCTCTACACCAACAAATTCTCTAAATATCCAAACAGATTTATTGATTTTTATTTCAGGATTTCACTGAGGAGAAAAAATTCATTATAATTTTATATTTCTTTGAGCGACTTCAAGTTGAAATTAATTTAACAAAATTTTATTTTCAAATGGTGCTCATTATCAACGAAAGGTGAACATGGTAATGAAACTAAGGTTTCATTACCATGTCTCCTATTATTTCTGTAGTTTAAAAATTAAGTGCTTTTTAAAGAATTTAAGATATGGCTTTAAGAAATTTTAAGGTCACATCTGAAAGATCATTTATACCTTTCAGAAGAAGTGGCAATGATCTATTAATACAATAAAAAATGACCTTTTTAGGGTTTCCTCATAATCGGATTTACCTCTGATAACAATACACCAAATACCTGATTTATTTTGTATAAATGTACGAAAAAAGTCACAGCAAAATACATGAAATATTAGAGATATATCAAAGTTTTAACTGTATTGCATTATACAGAAATAAATGCAAATGTTTTACTATAATATACCTTAATATACGTGTAAAAGTTCCCTTAGTGGTACAATATAATTAAAGTTTATTGATTATTATACAATGTAACATGAATTTTTAAAATGCCTTTAGTTACATAATATAAAGTTGATTGATCGCCAGATATAGTGGTTTCAACACACCAAACTATTTTACTAAAACATATTGAACATGTTAACACTTTATTAAACTATTTTGAAAATAACTTTACTCTGAAAAAAAGTTCTAAATACATTGACGGCTACTTGAATTATAATATACTATGATTTGTGTAAAGTATTATATCTGACAGCGTTAAACTCATTTTCATAAAACATGATATATATAGAATTTCTGTAACTGCTCATCTATTGATATAAGATCAATATCAGAATGTACTTAATTTAAGAATATTACCCAAATTAGGTTCATGTACTCGCTTTGATAACTTCACAAATGCACAAAAAATAAATTTACTTTCAGAAACGTCGTTCAGATAGATCCATCAAGTATGACAGTATGGCAGTGTTTTATAACCTGTAGAGAAATAATTTTTTTTCATATTTCTCTGAATCTATACAAGGAAAAACAGAACTTTCGAGACGATACTTACATTTGATAAGAAACTTTAAAGGTGCAGAGGAAATTTTCTAATAGTGTTAGTCATTATTAATATACACTACAGAGACGTTAGCACTACAAAAAAATTGCTACACTTGTGGTTAGGTTTCCTTGTGGAACAGTATGAACTTTTCTCATAGCACAATAAAAAAAAATTAACATATAAATCTATTGAAGATAATAATTAGGATTTTAGTTGAAAAAAAATCGCAGTAAGAAAATCGTGGGTGTTTCAAAAGCGTTTGTTTTCGACAGTAGCTGTCTCTACTGCTACTATTTATCAAAATGTCGCTCTAACTTCCTGATGAATTTTTAAACAAAGAATGTGGGCGATTTCATGCAAAATGGACGCTTGCACGAAATTATCCAACAATGCAATTAATGTTATCGATTGTTGAATAGCATAAAATAGTCATGACAGTCAAGGTTCTGCTGTCCTTTATAATAATGTCATACACAGGCAGGCGGTCATTTGTCATAATCATTTGACATGTGTTCAAATTATGACTTCCCTAATGATTCCTCCAAACTCTCAAATGGCATGGGAAGGAAATTGCTACTCTCTAAGGACCTCGGAATAAGCGATTGATGATTTTTCAACACATTTATGCCTTATCAGCACAAAAAAAAATTTATGATCCCGACTAAATTTATCAATTCGGAGCTTGCTTACATTTTGAAACAGGTTTAAAGTATATGAGTTCAGAAAAACTAATTTAATTTTTTGAAAATGTATTATCACCAATATATACTAATTTAGGGGCAAGATAGGCAGACTTCTAATACTTGTTCAGTGGTGGCAAATTTCAAAGTCATTCTGTGACTTCGTTTTTTTTTTGCTACAGTACAGTAAACTAATCTATATATATAAATCAGTTCCGTAACTGACTGACAGATAAAGCACAGACCAAACCGCTGGACCTAAAAGGCTGAAATTTTGCATGGAGATTCTTCTTTTAGTGTAGGGATGCACTAAAAAATATTTTTGAAAAATTCTTCTTAGATTTTATTAAATTAAATATTTAAGCTGTATTGTAACTTTTTTTAATTTTGCATTTAAAATGATAATTTGAGGGTTATGAGATTTAGATCACGAGAAAAATCATAAAAATTACTTTAAAATGAAATCTTTTTCGAACCTTTACCTCGATTTTCTGTTTTTTGGTGAATTTTTAAAGATTAATTTTTAGAATTTAATTTATTAAATGCTGATCACGTGATTTCTTTTTCTGGTACTTTAAATACACTGAAGTGCCACTGAATTAGGGATAGCAAAGCCTATGCAAATTGTGTAGCGCTGCGCATCATGTATGCGCAAGTGAGGGCGCTGTGGTAACTGCATATATAGCTCGTACTGTGGTTGTTCTGAATAAGTTGTTGGAATTGCAAGTATGGGTAAACTGCCTGATTTAGACGCCTTCGATCGCGGACAAATCGTAGGTGCGCGATGCATGGGCCATTCAATTTCCGAAATCGTCAGACAGCTAGGATTTTCAAGGTCGACAGTGTCAAGAGTATACCAAGAATACATGGATGGTGGGAAAAAAACTAGCGATCGGGCAAACTGCAAAGGACAATTAGCCTTGACAGTGCGTGTTGAGAGACGGCTCAGGCGTAATTGTACGTAGCCAGCGAAGCCAAACATTAGTTAAATTACCACCCAGTTTAATGACGGTGCCAGTCGTACAGTCAGTAAACGGACTGTGCAACGCTCGCTTCACCGTATGGGTTTCGGGAGCCGTCGACCTCGCCATCGGGCTGCACGTCTTGCCTGGGCAAGAGAGCACAGAGACTGGAGTGTAGAGGACTGGAAACGAGTAGCATGGAGTGATGAGTCTCGATTCTGACTACTTAACGCAGACGGGAGGCTGAGAATATGGCGTCAGGCTCGTGAAGCCATGGATCCTGCATGCCTGGCTGGAACTGTACAAGGGCATGGTGGCTCAATCATGGTCTGGGGTGTTATTTCGTGGCACATTTTGGGATCTTTGGTGCGTGTACCAACCTCCCTCAATGCAATTCGGTACGTAGAGTTGCTGGGTGATCACCTCCATCCGTTTATGTTGTTCTGTTATCCGCACGGTAATGGAGTTTTCCAGCAAGACAACTGTACCTCTCACAAGTTCCGGTTGGCTACTGGCTGTTTGGATGAGCATTCCTCTGACTTCTCTGTCATGAATTGGCCACCTAGAAGCCCAGACTTAAATCCTATTGAGCATCTTTGGGATGTTTTGGAACAAGGCGTGAAAGGCCATCACACAGCACCAAAGAACCTTACTGAATTATGGACAGCTTTAGACAATATTTGGCAAGCCATTCCCGTGGAACGTTTCCAGAAACTTCTTGAATCTATGCCTCGTCGTGTGGCAGCCGTTATCAAGGCCAGAGGAGGCCCAACTCGTTACTCGGTAGGTATCCCTAATTCAGTGGCACTTCAGTGTATATTTATCGTCATGTGCATAACAACAAAATATACAAAAAAAATATTTTTTTTCTTTCTAATGCAGCAGACGATTGGATATTATCCAAAAAAAATAAATATCCCTTACGATTTTTTTATAAGTATATATATATATATATATATATATATATATATAACATCAATTGTATACATTGATCGTCGCATTTATTATATATATATATATATATATATATATATATATATATATATATATATATATATATATATATATATATATATATATATATATATATATATATATATATATTTTATAAAATTTATAACACGAGAAAGACCATAAAAATTTCTTTAAAATGAAATCTTTTTCGAATCTTTACCTCCATTTTCTGATTTTTGGTGAACTTTTAAATACTGATTTTTAAAATTTAATTTATTAACTGCTGATCATGTGGTTTCGTTTCTTTTTGTGATATTTTAAATTAATTTTGTGTCACGTGCATAACAACGAAATAAACTGACAAAAAAAAATATATATATATATATAACATCAATTGTATACATTGATCGTCGCATTTATTATATATATATATATATATATATATATATATATATATATATATATATATATATATATATATATATATATTTTATTAAATTTATAACACGAGAAAGACCATAAAAATTTCTTTAAAATTAAATCTTTTTCGAATCTTTACCTCCATTTTCTGATTTTTGGTGAACTTTTAAATACTGATTTTTAAAATTTAATTTATTAACTGCTGATCATGTGGTTTCGTTTCTTTTTGTGATATTTTAAATTAATTTTGTGTCACGTGCATAACAACGAAATAAACTGACAAAAAAAATATTAAAATACAGTAAAAGATAAAATTTAACCACTAAACTAATTGAGATGGAAGTTTTTTTTAAGAATTTAATTGAAATTAGTATGTTTTATGCATATTAAACATACAAATTAATTGCATACATTGACCGTTGTGTGTAATTTGAATATTTCCTTCTACATTATTTTGTCTATAAAAATATCCGTTACGATTTTTTTATAAACTAGGGGCTTCGGCCCTAGCCTCGCTACGCTCGCTCCTCTGGTGAATCAAGTGAATGAATGACTCAATAGTTTTTTACAGCGATTGAGTCATTCATTTGTTTACAGTTGAAGCTTCCCCTCCCCTCCCGACGAAATGGATGAAGCCCGGCGAAATGGATGAATGGGTGAAAAATCGGATCTTCTTTCAAAGGAAGGGAATGAGAAGATTTTTTTGAAGTATTTCTTTAAAATTCAATTAAAAATCGAAATTTTAAGATAGAGACTTGAAATGAAGTTTATATGAATGAGAAAGCTTTCATCTTCCAGTTGATATAAATATTTTCTTTGTAACATAATAAGTCTGAGCGCATCGAATTTATATGTCTCGAAACGCATAAATTTTTCCAATAAAAGGGTTTTCAATTTTAATAAAAATATCAGTCTGTTTTAAATTCTTTTTAAACAAATGAGGTCTTGTTTGAAGGAGAAATGTCTGTAGTCTTAGATTGTAAAAAAAAAAAATTCTACGATCCTTTTTTGGCGAGTTATCGTTATCTGAACATGAAAAAGTCAATATTTTCCCACAAAACATAAAATAAAAAAAAACTTAAAGTCCGACGAATATTTGACATGTCTTACTTTCTTCCCCACATTATTCTGCATCGATTGGTATCGGTCTCGACCCCATACCCCCAGCGGTTTCGGAGGAGATAGCGTGACAAGCTTTTGACAGCGGCGGCGGCGGCAGCGGCAGTTAGTTCTTTTTAGAATATATATATATATATATATATATATATATATATATATATATATATATATTTGCAATAATTGCATACATTGACCATTGTACTTAATTTTAATGTACTCCGTAGCGATGCACGGGTATTCAACTAGTTGACATATAAATATACAGATAAGTGTTAAATTTCCTTTAGGACCACATCAGACACTTCACTTCCGTTTTAGACCACTCATCCGAAGAGTGTAAATTTAAGTGCTGCAAATAAACCTATACATAAGAAAGAACACAATATCTTAAAACTTTTCTCACTAGAGCTTTTTGACACCATGTAAATTAAAAGAAGGCTAAACAGATCTGCAGACTTTGATATCTGAAAATAAAAATTAGGTACCAGTGAAGATATCATATTTCTTCCAATTTGGTAATATGTTTTCAATAAATGTATTATTTAATTTGGTAGCAATAAAAATTCTGTTAAATCAGATCTACAGTAGCCAATGGTACGGAATAGTACTTTACATACTACTGAATATCATTGAATATTTCATACAATTTATTTTTAAGATTAGATAGATATATATTTATACACATAATCAATAAAAAATAGCTATAAGATAATAGGAAATAAATTACTAATGCACAAAAAATTATTCATCAAAAAACTTTAATTTTCAAAAAGGATAATGTTATAAAATTTTGACACTAAATGTATAACAATAACTCAACAACAATATTATTATACAATAAATGCTATATCTTATGAAATTAAAGAATATAATTTAATATAATACTATAATGTTGAAAAAAATTAGATAGAAGCATAATTAATCTTAAGCGACATAACGATAAAATGATAAGAATTATAAATACATAGAGAAACATTAATTAAAACTTTGTCGTTTACAAAAGATAGTTTTAATTATTTCCTAGATAAATAAATAAAAGACATTAATTACGGAACACTTGCTCTAAGTTGAAGGTCAAATGATTATGACCTCACCTAACACGAGGTAAAAATTGATTATGACATCCAAGATCTAAGGTGAATGTACAGATAAATCTCGCATAGTACCACCGTTTCTCTAAAAAATTTCGCAGTTAAAAAATCACCAAATAGATAGTAACTTAGTTTGTATAAGCGTTACCTATATAAAATGAAAATAAATAAAAATGAAAAAGAAATTACACAAAACTGCTATTCATCGTGTAATAAAAGTAAATTAATTTACTGTAATAGAATATCAATATATAACTCGATATCAAAATTCAAAAATTAAGAATTTAAAAAATAAATAACATAAAGGAAACTTGCGATCATAAAGACAGTTTCCGAACTTCGGGAAAAGTTCACGTTTCGCCCCTCATGTACATTAATGACCATAAAAATTCGTTAATTTATTCTTTATACTTCCCTATATACGGAAATTTATTCATGACATCAAAATTTAAAAAAAAAGAAAATTTTTTATTTCTTTCCCAACCCCTTCCCCTCACGTGGAAAACCTATGAAACTTCAAACCAAAACAGTTTAAAAGGCTAATATAAAAATTCGAAAAACAAAATTAGGTAGATAAAGGGAAAAATGGAAATGAAAACTAGAAAATTGTATAAGTTACAAGAAGACTCTTTTTTTTTTTTTTTTTTTTTTTTTGGGGGGGGGGGGTAGTAACATGGGGATAAATTTGCACGTGAATGTGGTGCTAAATTATAGGTTTTGCAGAACATTTTGAAAGAACACTGCAAGAAAACACTACAATAGATTTTTAATTTTTGAGTTCAAAACTACCCAAAGTATCAAACGACGCTTTTAACGTGAAAACGATACACTCACAGTCATGTTAGAACACTCAATCAATAAAAACAACCCAACTATTCTGAACTGGCAATTATCTGTGGTAACGCACAGGTGTTTTAGTCGAAAACTGAAAAACAAGGGTTAACCAAAAATTGCCTCGTAGAGCGTAATGAATGAAAAATTTAGAGATTTTAAACAAATTACTTATAGTGATTTTAATGGGGTAAAATTTAAACTAACAATATAACGACCTACATAGATTCAGTTTTTCTTCTGGATTAAATCTGTTATAATAATTTATTTTACGAGTCAGGTAGACATTCTTTTGGACAATTTTTCTCTTTTTAGCCTTTTTCCATTTGTACATTGTAAAAATGAAAAAACCATTTTTGTAATATGCTGTTCTAGGCATATTACAAAAATGGAAGTTAAACTAAACGGGTACGAAAGCATGTCTAAGATACAAAAGTGGGATACCCAAAACAGGAAAATTTGCTACCTAGAAACGTTACGCACTGAAAAGGGTAGCTTTCTTGACCTGAAGTAGTATTTCAATTTTACATTGTATGCACGGATAATTTTCTCGTGGATAGTCAGCGTATTCATAAAATTCCCATAAAATAACAGACTTTTGCTTTTAACTTTTCAAAACTTAATTAAAAGTTCTTATAGTGAATTTAATATTCACCAAAACTTTTCAGGACCAATCAAATCAAAAATATTTATTTATTTTCAATATTTTATTGGGAGAGTAAACTGGAAAAACCTCAGTCGTAAATTACGGTAATATTTGAGAATATTTTATTTTATTTTATTTTATTTATTTATTTTTATTTTTTATTTGTATTTTAATTTTATTTATTTATTTATTTATTTTTATTTTTTATTTGTATTTTAATTTTATTTATTTATTTATTTATTTTTATTATTTTTATTTTAATGTTAATTTTTTAATTTGTTTTAATTTTTAAATTTTTTATTTATTTTATTATTTTTTTAATTTAAAATTAATTTTTTTAATTTTTTTTAATTTTAATTTTAATTTTATTTTTATTTTTATTTTTTGCCTAGGAATACGAAAATACAGCTTCAAGTTATTTTCAAAAATTTTAAGATAGCCTCTTTATGTATATTTTAAACCTCTGGATATTGACACCAAATCTATTGCTAGAGTCAACAACGTCGAAAGCCATACCTAGATTTGATGGAAGATAAAATCATGTTTCGAGTCATTTCAAGCAGCTTAAACTCAAAACTCTGCAAGTAATCTCAATCACTCAAAGAAGAGGAGAACCTTAGTTTTTGATTAAAGTTTGAGTAAAGATATTTTGATTAAAGTTTTTGATTAAAGTAAGTCCTTAGTTTTTGACTTTGAACTAAAGTATTTAAATGTATATAAAAGTATATAAAGTATTAATATTAAAGTTCCATTTCAATTTTGTTCAAGAGGCAAAATTCGCTCACAATGTCGCCCACGCCTAGAGAATGTTCTATAATCTCTCCGCCTCTTGCAAATAGATTAAAGAACAGATAAAGGGTGACATTTAGATATGTAGTGCGATAAGCTTTATAGTATGATATAATGAGATGGCACTTATAAAATGTTTTTTAAAAAGAGAAAGATGATTAAATTCGTCACTTTCTCTTATTGCGGGTGAAAGAAACAGTGTATTTAATACTTCATATTTTTTACACATTTATAATTAAGGCTCAGTTTTAAAAATATCGATATGAATTGAAATGTCGATATTCATCACTGTTTCTAGAAATATATAAAAGTTTTATGCAGAGATTTGTCAATCTTCAATAGTATTTTATTGCTAATTGACTGTGAAGCTAATAAATTAAAAAATATATTTGCAATGGATTTTGATATTTGTTACAAAATTAAATTCTTGTCAAAATATCCCATTTGGCATCAAGATTTTTTGCAAACTTACAAATAAATCAGGTTCACTGCACGCAGATCATAAATAAATAATCTTTATTAAATAAATGAATGATAATACTTATGTCCTTAATTAATTATAAATCCTTAATAATCCATAATCCCTTAGGATTTGTGATATAATTAAAAGAAGCCTTTATTTTCTCACACAGAACCTTGTAAAATTTGATTTACACTAAAACCAAGAAAAATATTTAGAAAATATTTTTCTAAATATTTTGCTACCAGTCAGGATAAATTTATTGGGCAACCCTGTAGCGGTAGCTAAAGGATGCTGTGTACTAACCCTATTGAAATCGCTCACCTCAATGTTAACCTATGGAGAAAATTTGCCCAAGCATTGCCGACATGGATTTAAGGATTTTGTTTTTAAATTGTACTCCGTAATAGAGAAAGAAATTTTACACTTTGGGGCATTTTTAATTTTTTAAATGCAAATAATATTTTAAAACTGAAATTATTCGAGGTAGAAATCTGGTATTGTGTGTTATAAACGCTTCTAAGTTCCTTTGGTGGACGAAATTTATAAAATGAATTCTGTTGCAAGATGCAGAAAAGTTCAGGCTATCTGAAAATACCATCATTATTGGATTATCAGCTGTATTTATGTAGCTGTAAATAGTAAACAAACTTTCTGCATAGATTAGCAATGAGTTGAGCGAATCCAGTTGGGTTAGTAGACAGCAGCCTTAAGAATTACTTTCCAAAACAAATCAACCTCCTTGATTTTTGATTTTCAAAAATATCAGAAAAAAACCAATAGTATTTACCTCTCTGTAGTACAACTTACTGAGACAGTGAACTCGACCCATGTTGCTGTTAATAAAAAAACTAAAAATTAAAACAAAAGGATATATTACATAACTTTCCAGAATCAACATTCAACTTCATATTACCAATCTCTTGACTACCTGAAAAACAGTTTTATATGTGGCTATAAAATATTCTCTTAATGGAATACTTTCATTTCATAAAATTCCCCTATATAGAAAAAATTATAAGTTTGATATTTTTCTTTAAAAATATGATTTGTTGGTGGCAAAAGTAGCCCGTTGAAATACAGTTTTATTGATTATTGACTAAGATCTAAGCGCTGAAATCTAAGAACATCGCCACTTTATTTGACTCGTAAAAAGGTCATCGGGCTCTCGTAATTCTGGTATCTTTTTTCCTTTATGACAGATTGTGCTGCTGCGAAAAATTTGTGTAGCCTTTTCTTTTCAACAGTGAAAAATGTGACTCATCCTTCTACTCAAATTTTGACGAACTTCCTCCTCTATAAATGATACTCATAGAGGAAAAAACTATAGTGAATGTATATGATTTATTTGGTAATCGTATTTGTACAATTTTCCAAAGTAAATTTTTTTTATTTCTCTAAAACGGATGTTTAATAATGTGAAATTTTTCAGGTATTCGAGGATTTGCATGAAAATTTATATAACTGTATACATATATATATATATATATATATATATATATATATATATATATATATATATATATATTATATATATATATATATATATATATATATATATAAATGTATATATAAATGTATATATATATATATATATATATATATATATATATATATATATATTATATATATATATATATATATATATATTATATATATATATATATATATATATATATATATATATATATATATATATATATAAATGTATATATAATATATATATATATATATATATATATGTAATATATATATATATATAAATGTATATACAAATGTATATATATATATATATATATATATATCGAATGATACATAGCACATTTCAATATTTTATATAGCAACAAGCTATTATATAGACCACCTGTTTGACTTTCTACGATACGTATTTCAAGGAATGAAAAACAAGGATTTTACTTTTATATTGAATTTTGAACATCATTATTTTTTATCCAATGTAGAGTTTTATATTCATATAAATCAAATGTTATGTAAACCAAATGTATGGTGTCTTTCATCTATGAAAAAAGAGCATCTCTACAAAAGAGTCAAAAGGATCCAATTAATTTTTTCCCACTTAGAATCCTATACAAATATTTAAATTGTAGCAAAACATCAGCAAAACATTTGATTATTTGAAACAATTTTTTATATTCAATTCAAAGAAGAAAGAAATGGATGTTGTCATGACGTAAATTTATGAACAGTATTCTTGCCAATGTCTCAACAAATGTCATAAAACTTGTAGCATTCAATTTAAAAGACTTGATTCATATTTATTTTTTATTTAAATTCTTGGAAAAGTTTTCTATCATTTCTCTTTTAAAAAATATAATAATAGCATAATCTAGGATTTTCATGAATAGCAATTAAAAAAGATTTTAAAATTCATTGACTGAACATAAATTGCGCATAAAATATGTTTCTTTCCAAATAGGAGAATAATATTTTCTTGCGATGCATAGTTCAGCAAAATTTGTGTGCGAGGTCGCTATGCTGTAACCAGTTATTTTGCAATATTGCATATTAAAAGACAAGAAAATTTTTTTAAAGTCAAAATTGCGACAACAACAACAACAAAAAAAAGATAATTTACGTAATAAGTTCAATCTTCATATTCGAAAAAAAAAGATTCTAAATAAAAGAGAGAACATATGCAATGGTCATGATTTTATTTACAAATTATATGCATATTAGGATTTATTTTTGTCTCAGCACTTTCAAGTCCTTCATTGACGATCTTCGTGAGATGTGAGAATGCAATTCTTACTCTCTGATGTGAGAATTATGCGGAAATAATACCCAGCTATGATAGCATTGATAAAATTTACTTTTTGGAACATTCCAGTACCTCTTAGCTTATAAAACTGAGTAAGGTTAGAAAAATAGTGCCAAAAAATAAAATGAACATTTTAATATGAATTAGTAAGCATAACAATTTCACACGAAATGCAATGCATACTATAATGAATGCAATGGAGTAGTCTCCTTTCTCCGTATGTTATACAATTAAATTTAACTATTCATCAAAATACCGATGGCACTGGCAACAACAAAAAAACCAAAACACTAATATATATTATTTATTTGCAAACTTTATTTAAAAAAATCTCTATACCCCTGATCAAGGTTCAGCAGCTCCACGAGATACCTGCAAGCGGTTCAAAACCAGCGCAAGGCACTCTCGCGGACATATGCCAGGCATATGTGTTTATGTTGTTACCCAGCGTATAACACCCAGCACCGGAGCCGAAAGAAACAAAAGAAAATTCCATGCCCACCCTTAACTGCACTGCAGCGATTGTTAACTCCTCCACCGCCATACGTTCGCTGCCGAAATGCCGACAAACATTTCGGCGGACATTTCCCGCCAAATCCGTGGCAGAACTTAACGACAGCGACTAAAAACCGAAAACGAAACAAAGCCAAGTCGACTTACTTTGGTCATTTGGATAAAGAAAAAGCAGGTTAGGCTGACTGCGAAGAGAAGAGAGAGAGATAGCTGGGGAAAAAGAGGCTGAGACACGAAGCTCAACGATCAGCCGGTGCGTAGATTGCCGTCGATTCGATGTTGCTGTGACGTACAGAGAGGAAAGGCGGGGATGGGGAACGGTGGCCGGAACAGCCGACGGGAGCGCTGCGCCGAGAGCTCTCTGCGCAGGAACATGGAGAAGGTGATTTTTAGTTAGTTTTTTATTTTTTTTGTCTTTTCGGAGTGGATGGGTTTAAAAGGCAGCCGACGCGTTTTTATGGAATCATCGAACGCTTGCTGCTTTTTCTGCGAAAAGTTGCTAGAAGCACGATTTTGCTTCTTTTCATGTAATGTTTTTTTACATAAAAAAAGGTTGTAAGAATTAAGTTTTCATATAGAGCGCAAGAAAATGCGTGGGGGATGTTTTAGCACTTTACGTTTGCAGAAAAAAAAAAAAAAAGTTTGTCTTTCTCGAATACTGACTCTGTTTTCTTTCTTTTTGTGTTTGTTTTTTTAGTAGAATTCAGAAAATGAATTTTTCTTTCTCTTGGAAAAATATCAGAAGCTATTATAACGCTCAATTATTTTTTTTATTTCTTAATCATTAAGACATATGTATTCAGGCAACTCTCACTAAAAACTACAGATTATCCCAGTCTGTGGAGAAAAAGAGGAGGGGGAATAAATTAATGCACAGTAAAATACCAATGCGAAAAATTGTCTCTTATAAGCTTAAAGTAAATTAGTTTTGTAGAAGCTCTGAATGTTATATTCACCGCGGTGTGTGGTCGAAAGACGGCCAAGAACAAAACTCTTATAATAACTTCAGAGGCAAAAAAAAATAAAGGCTTCTTCCCTAAGAGGACGTAAAAGAATGGCCAATGATAGCGATCAAAAGACTATAAATATTGCAAGATAGATGGACGTCATTTTATGGCCCACAATAAAACTTTCAACAGATAATGGTCAAAGTTGTATTTCAAATGAAAATTATGGTGGGTAGGTACTTCGTAGACTATGAACAGGAACACTATAATAAAGAACCAATTGGGGCAGGAACTCTGTGAGAAAAACAGCCCACTGCCCAGTGAGAGAAAAAGGGGTGGGCCAAAATGGCCCCGGTAAACGGACAACAGCCCCTCCAAGAAATAAAAAAACGAGAGAAGGTCCAGAGAATGCGCTGGCTGTTTACCTAGAGCTCGGACGATACAGAGACCCGATTGAACTGCCTCGGAGTGTAGCGGTAGTGCAGGTAACCCGACATGATGATCCTGAATATGACTTGATTCGGGCCCCTGTCATCGAAGCCATTTCATCGCTGTATTCTTCAACAGTAATAAGTACCTCCCCATAGATCCTAAAAATACTTGCTTTGACCAAATAGTTTGCCTCTGCTTCTGATTTCTCAGGTGTTATAGGATAATATGAAGGGGAATCTTATTATGTTATTAATTACATTTTAAAAGAATTTAGCTTTGGGAAATAAATGTACGATAAAGGCCAATCCTCTGTGTTTCTTTGCTTGCCCCAACACTTGCACACATACATTGTTTTAAGGTTATTTAATAACCAACAAGTTTCTTCTTTTAAATTGAAAAGTCTTATTGGTTTTTACCAATAAGACTTTTAATTACACTTTTCAACCAATAAGAAGTTTATTACACTTTTCACCTCCATTTTGACTTTCTCCTGTTGTCTCGTTTAAAGGCAACAGAAGTCCCTACTCCTGTGATGCCCAACGAGTGGCAAGCTATTTATTTTCGATGTGCGAAAATATATAAAGTCTGAAAATTTGCTGAAGTCCAAGAGGTTTTTTTTCTTTTTTATTTTTTTTTGCAGGTTTTACATTGGAGGGTTTTAAAGTTGTTCTAAAATAAATTGGGATACTCACGCAACAATTATTACACGCAACGATTATACACGAATTTATTACAACAATTATTACATTCGCAACACTGAAGTTTCTCGACACTAAAAATGCTTAAAAGCATTTCGCAGAACCAGGTTACAGATGAACATCTGGCCTAGTAACGTCTGGGGACTCTTGTAAATTAGAACTTGAAATATTGTTTATTAAAAATTACATTTATTTTTTTATTTTTAATAAAAAAAATTACTTTAAGGGGGTCCAGAATACAAAATTCTTCAAATTTTCGAAAACAAGTTTAATGCATTAAAAAAAATCGGTGTTCTTTTTCGCTTAAAATGACGTTTAAATCCCGTTTCTATCTTAATTAAAACAGGAAATATTCATTTTTTAGTTTTGCAACATTCTAATAGTACCCAATCTTTGTTTAAACCAGGGGTGTCCAACCTTTTAGCTTCCTTGGGCCACATTGAAAGAAGGCCACACAAAAAAATACCTAACATCAAAAATAGTTGATGATTAAAAAAGTATAATATATAGTCAACATATTCCATTATAAATTATTTATAATTATAAAGATAAAAATAGGAGTCATACTAATGCATCAATATAAGAAACTAATGCATAAATATCTGGGTCAATTGAAGTGGTCAATTGAAGTGGGAGTCCTCAAGATGTTCATCCGATATTTTGGTTCTAATTTGACTCTTAGTGTACTTCACGCTTGAAAATAGGTGTTCATAGATGAACGTGCTTCCAAACAATGATAGCATGAAGGAATAACGCATTACTGTGCAGTTAAGGATATTTATTTCTGGGCAGGTATGATTTATAAAAGTCCAACAGAGACTTGATTAAATTTCTGTTTAAGTTGGATGTCAGATTGCATTACATTTGAAAATTTTCTTTCAGCATATCTATATCGACTGTAAATGGAGTAGCAAAGATGCAAATGAATTGTTTATTTTTGCAGAGTGCCGAGGTTCTAATGTCTATCCTACAAGTCCCTCTTCTTTACCTATTATAGCTGGGGCACCAGTTACTATACCAGATATGTCAATGAAGAGTTAATGAGAATGAATATAAGAAATAATGAGAATCGCGCGTCAACGTTTTCTTCCCTGTTTCATATAAATCGCCGGAGGTTGTCTAACTTTTAACGGTACTAATTAAACCATTTCTTCAGTTACAATAAACTCGTCATTTATACCTATAACAAAAAGGGCAAATTGAGCCGTGTCAGTAGCATCTGTACCATCATCCATCGACAAAGAATAAAACTTAAATTTAGAACTTTTACTTTTTAAATCGTTTACGATACATTTCCCAAGTTCGTCAATCCTCCTGGAAATGGTTTGATGAGACAAAATTTGCGAGTACGCTCTCAAGCAATATCTATAATGACCTTGTTCATGACAGACAACTCAAGTAGAGACATCTCAAAAATTGCCATTTTTGAGATTTTCCGTTACTCATGCCGGAAGGCGATATATACAGGGTGTTCGAAAATTGTGTTGACAAAATCAGAGGGATGATAGTACTCATCAAGAAGAACAATATTACAATGCCGCATTCCGCTCAGTGTGTCAAAAAAGCGCAAAGATCTGTGTCCAAGTTGAACATTCGTCACTGGAAAAAAATGAGAATTAACCAAATCATAAGTTGCAGATTCCTATTACGATCAGAGAAAGACCCCGCTACTACCCCTAGTAAACACCGTCAGAGATTTTCAGTGAACATCTGGGTATGTATCGTTGATAATTGGCTGGTGGGACCGTATCTCTTGCGAAACATCTCACCAGTGCAGTTTACCGTGACTTCCTGGAGCAAATACTTCCTGGTACCTTGGAAGCTTTTCCGCTCACCTCACAGAGAGACATGTCTATGCATGATAGAGCCCCACCACACTTTAGCACCGTGGCCCGCCACTTCCTGAATGCCACATATCCTGGAATGTCGATTGGACTTGGTGGACTTGTAGCTTGGCCTCCAAGCTCACCGGACCTAAATCTATTACACTTCTTTTGAGGAAACATGAAATCATGGGTGTACTCGCAACTCCTGCAGACTCCGTGGAAGATCTCGTGGAGAGAATCACTGTTGCAAAATTGGACAAATTTAACACGACACCAGGGGTGTACGAGAGGATGTGCCAGTCTTTCATTCGTTGGTGTCAATTGTGCAGCAATACCGTTGGACGCCATTTTGAGAATCTACTTTGCTTCTTTCTCTGACCTGAATAGTATTGTGCATCTTATTATTTGATTAATTCTCCTTTTTTTCAGTGAAGAAAGTTCAACTTGGACAGTGGATTTTACGTTTTTTTACACATTGTGTGGAATGCGGCCCTAGGTTGCTTTGTAAATATTGTTCTTCTCAATGAGTACTATCACACCCTCCTATTTCTTATTTTGTCGACACAGTTCACGAACACCCTATGTATATATATATTAACCTTTTTATCCATGATATTATTTTTAATCTTTCCTAGTTTATATATATATATATATATATATATATATATATATATATATATGTATACACTGCTGGCCACCCAAATTGCAACACCAAGAAAGACAAGAGATATCACAACAAAATTTATTTTGTAGATAACATGTTGACCAAGTATCAAATGATTAAATTTATAGACTTCTGTGAAGTGTGGTTCCTGCCAAAATCAGTAGCCAGAGTAGCCGCCATTGTTGGAGATCACCGCTGCCACACGCCTCGGCATTGATTCAAGGAGACTTTGGATGAGTTCTTGAGGTACAACAGACCAAGCAGCTTCCACACGTTGCCAAAGTTGATCTGCTGTGGCAGCTGGGGATGGAATCTGGGTCAATCGTAGAGCAACCATGGACCACATGTTTTCTATCGGCGAAAGATCCGGAGAGCGAGGCGGCCAGGGAAGCAATTCAATCTGGCGATTGACGAAGAACCGTTGGACAATGAGTGCCACGTGTGGTCGCGCATTATCCTGTTGAAATATGGCTGTGGGCAAGCCCTGAAGGTAAGGAAAGACAACTGGCTCCAACACCTCGGAGATGTAGCGCTGGCTGTTTAAAGTACCGGCAATGCGTACTAGAGGTTATAGAGAATCTATGCTCACTTCTACCCAGACTTGGGTGTATATAATTTGAAGTGGCACTCTATTTGAATTATATACAAACACAGTTTATACATGAAATAATGTTTATTGAATTCGCTGCACATATAATTGGCTTTTACAGCAATAAGCATGCGTACTACATGTACGGAATGTAAATACAGCTTTTAAGGACAATATATTTTTATACTCACGAACAGTAAGTCAAACCAGCAGTACTGCCACGTAAACTTCTGGCCCGTAAAGCACTAGCGCAGGATAACACCTTTTCAACCTTAACAACAACTCCCTTTTTCATTAATGACGCTGCGTGGTATTTATACTAAGCGCGTATGCCAAAATTAGCATATCTGAAGCAGCTTCTTTAATTCACTCAAAAGTTCGATTCTTGTGAATCGAATCTTGTGTATACCTTACACTGGCCTCCCTCGAAAAAAAAAAATTAGGTAACTGAGGTCTGAACGGCTTCAGTTAACTAATTGAAAACGCGTGCTGGTCTGACTTTTTACATAATGGGTGGCAAAGCCAAAAACCTTCCACACGTTGTGTGGGGGAAAAACGCCACTACCATTTTACAAAACTAACCCCGAAGGGTCCAGGTGACACCATTACACAGTGGATTTGCAGAGTTGCGGATACTGGGCTGGCCAACTGCGCCCTAAAATATCTATTTTAATTAAAAGTGACAACACAATTGCACAGCATGACATTTCTTGACTGTATCTGCTCTCCCCCAATTTATAATGTACATGTGTTATGATTTGTGAAGTTAGTATGTTAGTTGTTTGTTATCTGTAGTTAGTATGTATTATTTTTTTTTCACCACATGTCCCCTTCAAAAATTTATAAAACAACAGTATACCGTTTTTTTTCAGTGCCTCACCACTTCCCCTCAAAATGTTTACACAGTATATACACTGGGGAACTTCAAACCAATTTGGTTCGATTTTATTAAAGGGTGGGAGTTAGAATAAGAGAATTGATACAAGACTTGTTCCTCATGAATGCAGCAACTTCACTGCACCAGTTTGTCCAATCCGCTGAACCTCTCTTGATGGTCGCAGTCCTAGTAAAGGGGTTCGTTGACCGTGTGGGCATCCTTCGTGCAGCAGGTCGTTGGTCCTGAGGCGCTGGTCCGGCTTGACGATGGACAGGAGGTCTCTTGGGAGGAGGATCTTGTTGGGCGGCAGAGATCTTTCGTTTCCTTTGCGTCTGCTTCCCCCGCTTGCGTGGATGTTCGAACGGCTGAGAGTCAGGCGCCGACGATGGAGAAGTCATGGGAGTCTTTCTTTTAACTCCTGACCGGGGTTCCTGTGCAGGAGTGGAGCTGCTTCCCTCATGCAGGTTATCACCGGAATCGTGAGTAGGGGGAGGACGGTCTTCGTTGGTGACCCCCGAGGGTCCAGCATCTTGTGAACCTTGTGAACCTTGTTGCACTTGATTTGAAAACAGGGTATAGTCTGCACGGTTTATATACCTCTTAATCTGGTCTATATTTGCGGGAACTTGCTGTTGGCCTTCTTGTAAGGTAACCACTGGGCCTGCTACCTTTTTTATTTGGTACGGACCTTGAAATTTCGGGCAAAATTTCCCGACTATGCCTTTACTGGCGTTAGATAGTGAGTGGGTGGCTTTTAAAACCCATTGCCCAACTTCAAATTTCTCCTCCCTACGATTTTTATCGTAGTATATCTTCTGTTGCTTCCGCATCTGGTCATTAACTTGCTTGACCTCGCGAAGCATCTCCTGAATATCAGCTAGTTGAAATTGAGGCGCTTGCCCCGGTACGAAGAATAGACTGTCTAAAGGGGTGATAATCTTTCTGCCTAGAAAAACTTCGGCAGGTGTTTTGGCTGTCGAGTCGTGGACGGCCGAACGTAATGCAAACGCAAACTGCTGTATATGTTGATCCCATGTTTTATGATTGTTTTGTATAAATGCGCGAATCATTTTAACTACATTGCGATTTACCCGCTCCGCAATATTCGACTGTGGTCTATAAGTGACCATTTTTGCATGTTTTATTTGAAGCCTGCGACACAGGTCCGTGGAAACTTCGCTGACAAACTGAACACCGTTATCGCTAATAATTTTTACAGGGGCACCATATCGCAAAACATAATTATGTGTAAATGCATCAGCAACTGCTTTGGCTGAGGCTCTACGCAGGGGTATAATTTCGGTCCATTTTGAAAAATGGTCGACTATTACGAGTAAGAACCTGTATTTTCCACTTGCACTACGGGGATATGGGCCTAATAAATCTATCCCTACGATTTCATTAGGGAACGTGGCCACGATACTTTGTAAAAAACCCGCGGGGTGGTAATTTGTGTAGTTAGTACGCTGACAAGTGTCGCAGCTTTGAACGTACTGGGTGACCCACTTCCTCATTTGGGGCCAGTAAACCACCTCATTAAGTCGAGAAAAAGTTTTTCGAATACCCATATGGCCGGCTGTAGGTAAATCGTGAAGAGTATGTAGAATGTGTGTTCTCATTGAACATGGAATGACGGGACGAATTTCACCATTCCGATTTGTGGATGATTTGTAAAAAAGGAGATCATCGACTAGTTCATAGTTTTGTGCTCTACCCTGTATAGCATGCAAATTAACTCCGGAAAATTGTTCGGGGTTTTCTAGGTATTTAACTATATCTCCGAATTCCAAGTCTTTACGAAGTTCTTCTTTTAACTGCGTTTTATTATCTAGCACAATAGAAGTGAGCATTTCACATTGAGTTATCGACTCCCCCTCTGGGTCTCTGCTTAAAGCATCCGCTACCAGATTTCCTTTCCCCGGACGATGCTCAATGATTAAGTTGTATTCCTGGATCTTTAATGCCCAGCGAATGACACGAGGCGTAAAATTTTTGCCCGAGTATAATCGGGTTAAAGCAGCATGGTCAGTTATAACCCGAACCGGCTGTTCTGAGAAATAACAGCGAAATTTTTTGAGTGCTACGACAATAGCCAAACATTCCCTTTCAGTGGTTGTATAGTTTCGTTCTGCGGAATTTAAAGTTCGCGATGTGAAAGCGATAGGTTGGTTTTCCTGCATTAGTACAGCGCCGATTCCGACATTAGAAGCATCCGTTTGCACTACGAATTGTAGCTTGTGATCTGGATGGCGTAGTACCGGAGCTTGGATCAATTTCTGCTTTAATGTTTGGAAGGCGTTCTGGGCTTCGGAACTCCACGTAAATTTAGTGCGTTTCTTTCGCAATTTGTAAAGCGGTTCGGCGACTTCCGAGAATGCAGGTATAAATGTGCGGTAATATGAGCAAAGACCAAGAAACGACGAAAGTTGTTTTCCCGTTTGTGGGATTTTAAACGCTTTTACAGCATCGATTTTAGATGAATCCGATTTTAGATTGAACGCCCTGACGCGTAATCTTGAATCCTAAATACGGTAGTTCTTTGCGGACGAACTGACACTTTTTTGTATTTATTGTTAAGCCAGCCTGTTTTATCAGAGAGAGCACTTCCTGTAAAAGAGCTAAGTGCTCGGTTAAAGTTTCCCCCGTAATAATTATGTCGTCGAGGTATACGGCAACGTTCTTTCCTAAAACAGGCCTTAGTACTATATCCATAAGTTTTTGGAATGTGCCAGGTGCCCCATTGAGTCCAAAGGGCATGCGACGAAACGCAAAAGTGCCTTTTTTTGTTATAAACGCCGTTTTTTTAACGTCTTCAGCAGCCATAGGTACTTGGAAAAACCCGGATGTTAAATCTAAAGTGGTCATGTATTTAAATGACTTTAAACTATGAAGAATATCCTCAATTATTGGCATAGGATATGTAGAGAATTTTGTTACTTTATTCAGCCCCCTGTAATCAACTGCAAATCTCCAGGCTTCGGGATCAGTAATAGGCAAGTTGCCTTTTTTTCGACATAACACAACCGGACTTGCCCACGGACTATCGACCGGCGAAATAATATTTTGGCGAAGCATTTTATCAATATGAATGTCTATAACATTCTGCTTGTTTGTATCGTACCTATATGGGCGGGCACGAATTGGGGGACTGTCTCCCGTATCAATTTTGTGAGTTGTAACATGAGTAATACCTGGCTTGTCTGAAAATACCTCGGCAAATTTGTTTAAAGTAGTCTGTAAACGAACTTTTTCGTTTTCTTTTAAGTCCGTTTTCGACAAGTCAACCGGAACGGGCAGCACAGCTTCTTTGGACTGTTGGTGCATCTGCACCGAGATAGAATTCTGCTTGAAATTTAGTGCTACATTACAAGAGTAGCAAAAATCAATCCCTAGGATAACCTCCAGTTGCATATTTCGCATTACATGAAAAACAAGGTTGTTTTTTTGGGATTGTATACTAATGTGTGTCAATAATGAGCCTAATATTTGACATTCTTCACCTTGAGCTGAAAGTGTTCGTAATTTATTATGTGTGTTTAAGCGCTTCATGTCGTAATGCGATTTGAAGTACTTTTCTGACATGTACGACCTTTCGCTGCCGGTATCAAGTAAAGTTGTTATGGGAATTGAATCAATTTGCAAGTGCACATAACGTAGTTGCACATTTTTTAATGTAAGCGCACTAATGTTACTATAACGTTGGGCTTTACTATCATGCCGTCCACGATGTCGATTTGAAACTCGCGAAAAATTTTGGCTGGGGTGTATAAAATCTCTCGTACCTGAATGACGGTGAGGGGTAGCGAAGAAATGTCTATTGTCATATGTAGCTAAAGCTTGAAGGAGGGTAACCTTGCTTGTAATTGTTTGATTATCTAAAAAATCTTGAACACTTGGCTTCAAACGTTGGATAACTATTTTTAAGATTATCGCTTCCGTCAACTCTTCTAAATATTCCTCACACTTGGAAATCTTTTCCATAGCAAAATCTAATGTAGACTGACCTTCACGTTGCCTTAGCGAATAAATTTCCGCTTCAATTTCACTTTGATAAAAGGTCTTTGGAAAAACGCTAAGAAACTGTTGCTTGAATGACGAATAGTCAAAAATCAGATTACTGCTTTGCATACACGTGTACCACTGATATGCACTACCTCTTAAAGCGGCTAGAGCAATTTTAAGTTTATCCCCCTCTGGGGTGCATTGTTGCTGAAAGTAATGCTCAATTTTCTTTAGGAATTGGCTTGAGGGGCCGCCATTGAAGGTGGCTTCGAATGGCGCAATTTGCTGAACCATAATTACCCGAGGAAAATTTCCAGCAGGATTTTGTTCTACAACACTCATTTTTTAAATAGTATATAAGTACTTGCAACAATTTTATCAATATACGTACACAGTACACAGTTTTTAATTTCAATTATGTTCTTCGTTACAAATTTAACGCTAACTACCAGGGTATATATATTTTCGGGCGCCAGTATAGAGAATCTATGCTCACTTCTACCCAGACTTGGGTGTATATAATTTGAAGTGGCACTCTATTTGAATTATATACAAACACAGTTTATACATGAAATAATGTTTATTGAATTCGCTGCACATATAATTGGCTTTTACAGCAATAAGCATGCGTACTACATGTACGGAATGTAAATACAGCTTTTAAGGACAATATATTTTTATACTCACGAACAGTAAGTCAAACCAGCAGTACTGCCACGTAAACTTCTGGCCCGTAAAGCACTAGCGCAGGATAACACCTTTTCAACCTTAACAACAACTCCCTTTTTCATTAATGACGCTGCGTGGTATTTATACTAAGCGCGTATGCCAAAATTAGCATATCTGAAGCAGCTTCTTTAATTCACTCAAAAGTTCGATTCTTGTGAATCGAATCTTGTGTATACCTTACAAGGTGTGCGAGAGTGATATCCAATACCGCCCCATACCATAATACCCGGTGCAGGACCAGTGTGGCGGTGCATAACGCAGCTGTTCAGCATCCTCTCTTCACGGTGTCTCCAGACTCGAATGCGACCATCGTGGTGTTGCAGACAGAAGCGTGACTCGTCAGTAAAGACAATTTCATTCCATTCTGCCGTCCACATCCTTCTGTCATCGCACCATTGGCGGCGGAGACGTCTGTGGTTCTGCGTCAAGGGTAGACAAAAGCAATGGACGTCTTGCGGACAGACCACTCTGCTGTAAACGGTGTCGAATGGTACGCGCAGACACTGGATGATGCGTTACAGACTGCATGTGCTGTGCTATGGTTCGTGATGTGACTGAGTGATCCGTCACTGCCATGCGCACAATTTGCCTGTCATCACGTGAAGTGGTGCGCTGAGGTGGATGCGATCGACCACGCCGGTCCGTCGTACCCTCCTGCATTCAACGATCACATATGCGCATTACAGTTGTTTGGTTTCGTCCAACACGACTACCGATTTCCCTGAAAGATAATCCACAATCTCGGTAGGCCACTATCCTTCCTCTGTCGAACTCGGATACTTGATCAAAAGATGATCGCTGTTTTCGACGAGGCATAATTGATCGTTTTTTTGAAAAAACCACAAGAAAAACACAACTGCCGAACTTGAAATCGTCGAAATCTCCAAGCCTTAAATAGCGCTTTGAAGTGGCGCCACAGGCGCGCTTGATGTGCGTCTGCGCTGAAATTCTAATCATTTGCATATCTCACCTCCGCTAATGCATGTTGTAAATTTCATGTTATTTGCATGTTTCCTTCAGGGTGTTGCATTTACAGTGGCCAGCAGTGTATATACACGGTGGAGTCAAGATAATCCTAAATCATTGAGACCAGACCCTTTTCGGATAAAAGAATTTTTCGGTTTAAGCAAAATCTTTCTTAAAATAAACTTAAATTACATAATAACGTGTGATTACATAAATATTACATATTACGAGTGATTACACAGTTTTTTTATATGGTCTATCTAAACTGTTTTATAAGGTACGTCTGTACTGTAAGAACAGTATCGTACAGAACAGGAGAGCGTATGTTGTTCTAACAATACAATACAGTGCTCGACAGTTGGATTTTAGGCGATCAGAGATTGTTGAAACGGTTTTGAAAGAACTTGTCAACGAGAAAGAACTTGTCTCAGACGGGAGTGAAGGTGAAGCAGACGGCGACAGCGAGTAGAGGTTATCCCACTCAAACGCCGAGGCTGCATTTGATGTAGCGCTACGCTACGTAGAGCAAAACTCCGCCAAGACCCATGCGGACACTATTTCTCTGACGTGTTGGCGTATTTGGCTTCAAGGGAGAAGCATTCATCCCCTCGATGAAAAAATTTAACAGATTTTCTCAAATCAATTAAGTTCAGTAATAATTAGTTCAGTACATTGTCGAAATTTGAATTGTCTTGTAATTTTCAGAAATATACTTTATATTAATTAGTATCACTGTGGTTTTCATGTAACCTTAGTTCTTTTTGACTTTTGGTTTCGGATTAAGCCGACCTTCGGATTATCGGGACTCTAGTGTATATATATATATATATATATATATATATACATTCAAATTAAATACAGCAGTCATATACACTGAAGTGCCACTGAATTAGGGATACCTACCTAGTAACGAGTTGGGCCTCCTCTGGCCTTGATAACGGCTGCCACACGACGAGGCATAGATTCAACAAGTTTCTGGAAACGTTCCACGGGAATGGCTTGCCAAATATTGGCTAAAGCTGTCCATAATTCAGTAAGGTTCTTTGGTGCTGTGTGATGGCCTTTCACGCCTTGTTCCTAAACATCCCAAAGATGCTCAATAGGATTTAAGTCTGGGCTTCTAGGTGGTCAATTCATGACAGAGAAGTCAGAGGAATGCTCATCCAACCATCCAGTAGCCAACCGGGACTTGTGAGAGGTACAGTTGTCTTGCTGGAAAACTCCATTACCGTGCGGATAACACAACAGCATAAACGGATGGAGGTGATCACCCAGCAACTCTACGTACCGAATTGCATTGAGGGAGGTTGGTACACGCACCAAAGATCTCAAACTGTGCCACGAAAAAACACCTCAGACCATGATTGAGCCACCATGCCCTTGTACAGTTCCAGCCAGGTATGCAGGATCCATGGATTCATGAGCCTGACGCCATATTCTCAGCCTCCCGTCGGCGTTAAGTAGTCGGAATCGAGACTCATCACTCCATGCTACTCGTTTCCAGTCCTCTACACTCCAGTCTCTGTGCTCTCTTGCCCAGGCAAGACGTGCAGCCCGATGGCGAATATAGAGCAATGGTACTCTCGTAGGTCGACGGCTCCCGAAACCCATACGGTGAAGCGAGCGTTGCACAGTCCGTTTACTGACTGTACGACTGGCACCGTCATTAAACTGGGTGGTAATTTGAGCTAATGTTTGGCTTCGCTGGCTACGTACAATACGCCTGAGCCGTCTCTCACCACCCACTGTCAAAGCTAATTGTCCTTTGCAGTTTGCCCGATCGCTAGTTTTTTTTCCACCATCCATGTATTCTTGGTATACTCTTGACACTGTCGACCTTGAAAATCCTAGCTGTCTGACGATTTCGGAAATTGAATGGCCCATGCGTGGCGCACCTACGATTTGTCCGCGATCGAAGGCGTCTAAATCAGGCAGTTTACCCATACTGGCAATTCCAACAACTAATTCAGATCAACCACAGTACGCGTATGCAGTTACCACAGCGCCCTCACTTGCATATACATGATGCGCAGCGCTACACAATTTGCATAGGTTTTGCTATCCCTATTTCAGTGGCACTTCAGTGTACATTCAATGTATACATTCAAATTAAATACAGCAGTCAATGTAATGTTAATATATATATATATATATATATATATATATATATATATATACATTTATAAAAAAATCATAACGGATATTTTTATATGCAAAATAATGTAGTAGAAAATATTCATATAATTAAATCTAGTAGAACATACTAAAGAATATAGTACAGTTAATATAGTACAGTTTGAGGAACATTTCTTCTACTGTATTTTAATATTTTTTTGATAATGTCCAATCGTCTACCACATTAGAAAGAAAAAAAATTATTTTTTTTGTCAATTGATTTCATTGTTATGCACGTGAGGCAACGTTAGTTTAAAGTATCACAAAAAGAAAATAAACCACGTGATCAGCATTTAATAAATTAAATCCTAAAAACTAATATTTAAAACTTCACCAAAAATAAGAAAATGGAGGTAAAGATTCGAAAAAGATTTCATTTTAAAGGAATTTTTATGACCTTTCTCGTGATATTAATTTTATAACTCTCAGATTATTATTTTAAATGCAAACTAAAAAAAAGTTACAAAAACAGCATAAAAATTTAATTTTTAAAAATCTAAGAAGAATTTTTCAAAAATCTTTCTTAGTGCACCCCTACACTATAAGAAGAATCGCATGAAAAATTTCAGCCTTTTAGGTCCAGCAGTTTGGTCTGTGCGTTATCTGTCAGTCAGTCAGTAACGGAACTGTTATAAATATACATATATATATATATATATATATATATATATATATATATATATATATATATATATATAAGGGAAATTTTGTACAGCGAACATAAGTGACGAAGGTTTGTCTCATGGGAGAAAGGTCATAACGCCTGTGTTTCATCATAGCTTACATTTTTGGTTTGATCCTAGAGAAAGACTATACAAAAGTTGTACCGATATTAATAATGCGCTTTAACCTTCTCCAGTCTTTCCTTTTTCTCTCACCTACCCCTGCGTGACGAGTTTTTCTTTTTTAAACTGACCTGAGTGAAATATTATCTGTTAAAAAGAAAAAAAAACATTCTCAAATTCTCCATTTATTTTTAGCTCCGCATATATTAATAACCGAGCCATTACGCTCATGTTTTTTTTTTGTTTTCTTTCTTTTTCTTTTAGCGTATGGGGGGGGGGGGTGGTAGGTGTTATTAAACTCCCGACTATGCTGAATACTAGCTAATATTAATCATTCTCCGTTTATGAGGCTATAAAGAATTTTAACCTTTTTATCCATGATATTATTTTTAATCTTTCCTAGTTTTAATTTTTAAAACTTGCGTGCATGTACAGAGCTCTTAATGAATTTTTTAATTTCATTTGTCGGAAGCTGACAAAACTTGTACTATTCACTGAATTTCGCTGTCAAAAATTACGCCTTTTCAAATTCGGATCTTAGGAAATTGGTTGCTTAGTATCTATACAAGTTTTTACTCATATTAACTCACTGTGGTTGTACTTGGGAGAATTTCATGGTTTTCCTACTGTGACGTTGTCTCCATTACTCCACGAACTTGTAATTATATAAGTCTGTGTTGCTCGTTCCTACCCCTCAGCATGAACTTGTCATCTATCGGCGAAATGTTAAACTGAGCGGTCTCATAAACTCTCGGATAAGAGGCCATAGATTTTGTGTAATAGGCGATTTCTGACGTTATACAAGTAATAAATACCTGAGTGGTTCGAGGGCTCTCCAGGATTTTGACACTATAGCGACATGTGGAATCCCATAAACTTTGGACACTTACGCGCACTTAAAACGCCGGAGAACGCTTTTGAATTCGCCGACGTATAAAAAGAAGACCCTCCAATACTCCGGGGAGAGATCTGTTTTTGAGAGACGGAGAGAGCTGTTTTTGAGCGTGAGAGAGACGGAGCTCGCTGGTCCGAGAGGCCTTCTGTAGGCCAGAGTTGGCTGTGAACCCGAGCTGTCCTGACATCTCTAACATGTAAATTCTAACTCGCTGTATATATTTGCTTTTTGTAGTTGTAGTTGTAGTTGTTTAAGGTGGAGTAGTAAAGTAATTGGAGCGAAATGCTTGTCGTTATTACTACCTACGTCACACTACCAATGAAATAAGGAGTTAATTAATTGGCATTTCAATTATCAATTAAAAGTTAAACCACTGACAAATTTTCCCTTTCCCAGATTTAGGACTCTCCAACTGTTTAAAAGCTTTTACGTTGGTACGTAAACGACCACTGTTGGTGGTTTGCGTCAGCCTGCACAAAATTAACGGAAACGACTTTTTTTTAAGTTTTTGTGTGTTTTTCTATATAATCTCCTTTAAGGCTGCTGTATATTAACCCTATTGGATTCGCTCACCTCAATGTTAACCTATGGAGAAAATTTGTCTACTATTTATAGGTGCATAAATGCTGATAATCCAATAAAAATGGAAATTTTATGTAACCTGAACTTTTTTGCACCTTGCAACAGGATCCATTTTATAAATTTCGTCCACCAAGGAAATTTATGATCGTTTAAAACACACTTTACCAGAGTTTTTCCCCGAATAATTTAAATTTTAAAATATTATTTGCAATTTTTTAGTGAAAAATGTCCCTAAGTTTAGAATTTCTTTCTCGATTACAAAGTACAATTTTTTTTAAAAATCTTTAATATCAAGTCGCCAATCTTTGGACACATTTTCTCCATAGGTTAACACTGAGCTGAGCGAATCCAATAGGGTTAGTATACAGCAGCCTTAAGGGAGATATATTTGGTCCAATGATTCTGTCTTTCTTATCCCCTACCTAAAGTAAGATTTGCAAACAATTAGTAAAGGGAGAGGGCCAAATCTGAAGAATAAGAAAAATGAGATATTATTTCGTATTATGAAGTTTTGTTGAGAAAGTTTCAGTCAGGTAGCACTTCTGTGCTTAAATGATTTCAGACGACGTTTGGGGCAGCTGTTTGACTGAGATAATCTGGCACCCTCTTTACTTCGATACCATATAGAATCAAATTTTGATACAGAGCAATAGGTCCTTTTTCGAACGAGTCTATGCTCGTATTCTTGATTGGGTTTTTAAACCTTGATTTTTTTGTGGTATTAAAATTGTTTGTTTTGTTTAGCTGTGCATCAGATTTCTTTTGATTATTCTTTGATTTACCACTGAACCACTTTCGATTTTGCAACAGTTTTTCCACCGCAATCATACATGAGTGAGCTAAAGCACTTTTATGATGAAAAAGAACATTTTTTATGATAAATGCGGTTGTTTTGTCTTAATATTACTATTTAACACTTCGGTGGGAACATCTGCCTCTCAGGCAGCTATGGTTTCTTTATTCAACGCTGCCCCCCCATCCTTCGATCTTGGGTACTGTGAGTCTACACATGCTTTAGTCAACATCTTATCTTCAGTGTGGAAGGGTGTTTCGTGACGCCAGCCTGCTGTGGTTCGGGTAAACATTGGATTTATCAGAGCAAAAATTAAAAATCCCAACCCAATTACTCGTTCGATTAAATACAGACCTCTACAAAACGAGCCGCAATAATTGTGATAATTTTATCCTGTGATAATTCGTTCTGTTCAATAGAAGCTGGTCAAGAACTAAGGAGAAATGGTTTGACGGTTGTGGCTACCGTGAAATGTAATAAACCACAAATACCCTCTGAATTTCTAGTTAGAAATACTTGGGAAAGAGATACTGTATTCCATCTATATCTGCCTTCCAGGCAGATGCGAAGGCAGATAACTACCACTAAGCGATAACCCCATGTTGCAACTTCAAATTTACGATCTCTAGATGGTGCTGCAACTCACTCTCTCCCTGTGTAAGTATTTTTTTTTTGGTAGAAGAGAGTAAGTGAGACTGGGATGAGCTATAGAGCACCACTTTTCGAATCCCAGAATATAAGATTATAAGATCTATTGTCCGTTTTGTGATGTCCGTAGTATTTAAAATAAATGTAACTTAGTGTAGACTGGGCTGCTTCATTTACAACCCTGGATCAGACAGTAAAATTGCCTCACCCCACTACGCGGGAAACGAATCATGTTCCGAGGGGTTAAAAGACCTAGTACAGATGCATAGACTCTCCGGTGATTGTTTTGCCCTTTTCCAAATACCCAATAATGATATACAATGAGCGTCCAATAAATATCGACCGTAGCCTTTACTGCTGATAGAACTTTTTTTCATTTTCTTTGGTGCAGGTTTGACTTTTTTTTCGTCTCTGGTTAATAGTGATATATCCAACAGGGGCGTAGCTACCGTGGAGCAGTTGGAGCGTACTGCTCCAGGCGCACGAATCATGGGGGCACAAAATTTGAAAGACTGAAATAAAAATTTGTGAAAACGTTTGTATAAAAAAATTTGATTTGTCAGATTTCCTATAAAATATGCAAAAAAATGAAATATTTTAAAGTAAATAAAACTATAAGCACCTAAATATATTAGAATGTACTTGACATCATAATTTTGATTTCAGAAAATTTTCATTACAAACACGTAAATAGTGAATTTAACACGTTATATACACTGCTCAAAACAATTAGGGGAGAACATGGTTTTAACGAAATTACGCAAATACTTACACCGATAAGTAACAAAATAAATCATCCATAATTTAAATCCCAGCAGGAAACAGAAGAAGAAAACTTCATATGCAAATCAAAGTTCATGATGTTAAAAACCAGAAAAAGAACATAAGGGCGGAAATCGGGATGTTGCAGAAACGTCTGTTTCACTGCCTTAACTTTGAAATTCTATTGCTCAGTTATTCTTTTTGAGAAAAGGTGACTTGAAAATGTCTCAACGACGTGATTTACCGGAATCCATGGCATGGCGTATTATAGGCAGACTTGAATCCGGGCAAACACAACGTAGTGTCGCGGACGCTGTTGGAGTCGCCAGAAGTGGCGTTGCAAGGTTGTGGAATCGATTTTAAGAAACAGGAAATGTTAGACGTCGACAAGGGCAAGGTCGGCCACGCGACACTACAGCAACTGATGACCGGTATATACTGTTAACAGCTCGTCGAAACAGAACAGACAATGCTACTCAGCTGCAAAGACAGTTGCTCTTGGCAACAGGACGAAGGGTGTCCAGCCAAACAGTACGTAATAGGCTTCATCAGGGAGGTCTCTATGCACGTAGGCCAATGGTCTGCATTTCGTTGACCTCACGCCACCGTGCGGCCCGAAGAAGATGGGCTGCTGAACATCTAGATTGGGAGCAACATGATTTGAGCCAAGTGCTGTTTACAGACAAGTCTCGATTCAGTCTGGAGTGTGACACCCGACGTGTTTTGGTATGGAGGGAAAGGGGCACTCGAAATAACCCCACATTCGTTCGTGAAAGGTCACAATACAGACGAGCTGGTTTTATGGTATGGGGTGGAATCAGCATAGGTGGATGAACGGACCTGCATATCATTCGGAATGGTACTTTGACGGCCCGAAGGTATGCATACGAGATACTGAGACTTCATGTCCTACCTTACGCTGCAGCCATTGGAGATTCCTTTGTTTTCAAGCATGATAATGCCAGACCGCATACAGCTCGTCTTGTGCAGAACATGATTGAAGCTGAAACAATACAGCGTATGGAATGGCCAGCATGCTCTCCTGACCTGAATCCAATCGAGCATGTTTGGGACATGCTCGGACGACGCATTTCTGCGAGACCAAGGCCTCCTTTTACTCACCGAGACTTGGAGATTGCACTTCTTGAGGAGTGGAACAGTATTCCCCAAAGTCTTATCGATAACATCATCGCATCCATGGAAAACAGGTGTGCAGCAGTCTTAGCTGTTCGAGGAGACCACACGCCATATTACAAATCTTGCATAACTTCTAAACAGTAATTTTTTTTATCGTTTACATGTGTCCAAATTGTTGCACTAAATCCTCTTTTCATGTTTTTTTCCATATTTTCAAAGAATTAAAGCTTAATTACAAATTATTTTAAGTTTTTTTTCTGTATTGCGCATTGATACGCGTGTACTATCCATTTTATGCCAATGCGTGGCTGTCTCGCACAGTTTTCTTAACTTCTTTGCTTGCTCCCCTAATTTTTTTTTGAGCAGTGTACTTCTACTAAACCTATAAAAATGTATGACGATTGCTAAAAATGTTCAAAAGCGCTACTATCGGCACTTACTATGCGTATTATAAGTTGTTTTTTACTGCAAAGAACTTACATGCATCCGGTGAATTCCACTAGAGCCAAATATAAACTTTTTTATATCCGGTTCTACTAGTGTGAGGGATATTACACTCTGTCCATTATGTTAGTGCGATTCTGCGTTTGCCTGGGAAAAATAACACATCCGACTGAAATCGAAATTAGAATTCAAATAGTTGCAATATCGCCCCAAAATTTACTGGAATCATCTGAGCAATTCCTTGAAGATTCAAGGTTTTCTGAAATAATTTCTTTTAAAAGTAATTTCTCGTTAAAAAAGGTTAGTTTATAAATATTTTTTAAAAATTTTCACGTGTCTTACTAATCATTTCAAAAACTTTCTTTCATCTTAAATTATAAGAAAAATTAAGAACACATCCATGGATATTTTGAATGTATTGGACAATTTTATAAATGCATTTAAAAACTGTTCATAGAGACAATCATACATTATACACCGTGCCCCGATGCCTGAACTACATCAATTTGTTTGAATCTAGTTGCCATTCTAAATTTTTACTGTGAATTTTAAGAGGCAGTGTTTATGGAAAAAAATGCAAGTAATTTGGTATGTCGAAACAAAATTGGAAAAATGATGGGTTTTATTTTTAAATTTAATTCTATTATCAGCATTTTATTGTGTAGTGTTCATTTAGTGTTCATCCTAAATACTCATTTAAATGAATCTTGAGAGTTTTGTATTCCCGTTGGAACAAAAAAAACCTTTTAAGTTCAAATATATATATCAATCAAAGTTCATATTCATATATATATATATATATATATATATATATATATATATATATATATATATATATATATATATATATATATATATATATATATATATATATATATATATATATATATATATGCATATATATATATATATATATATAGGAAAGAGGCAGACCGTACCAGAAGATTGCGGAATAGCTACGTTGTGCAGAATGGCTACTAGATGTCGCTGAGGTTTGCGCGGCAAGGTAAAACGTGCGTGAAGAGAAAAACAGGAGTTCGGCCGTAGGGAGTGACGAGTTAGGTCATCTCCGCGAGACTGCCCACGCATCGAATTGATTTGTGTTGAATGGTGAAGAGAGCGGTTATTTTAATTCTGAATGTCCCTATAACTGTCTAGTAAATGTCTCGTGTAATTGTCATGTCCCAAGAATAATAAATAGTGTTTGTTTGTGCAAAAGTTGCATTATCATTCCCCTAGACACCTTGCCATCCTATAAATTTGGGGGATCGCCCCGGATGGACTTTGAGGACAATTTTGAAATTTATAGTGACTGTGGTTAATTTATATAAGTGACTGTAATATGAAAGAACAATCAGTGGATTTATAGTGATATACTTTTTGGATTTATTGTGTTACATTTTGGATACACGGTGAATTCCTCTACTGATGCGACAGCAACTACTGATGCAAGAGTCCTGCGAGAAAAGGTAGGATACCTTCTTTTTATAACTCTATTGCTGAGAAAAAGATTTATGAAAAATGTCTAGAACTATTAATTATAACAAGAATACGCGCAAAGAGGACATGGTGAATGTTCTTACTGAGATTGGTGAGCAGTGCATTGCAAAAGAAACGATTATAGAGTTAAAAAATAAACTAGAGAAATCTAAAGCATTCCAAGATGACCCGGAATTTGTAATGAATCTTCTTAACCGAATAATTGAGGATCGGCAGCCAAAAGCTGAGCTTGAACTGCAGCTAACAAACTCAAAACTAGAATTAGAAAAATTAACGCTCCAACGTATAGAACGAGAGGTAGAACTTTGCAAATCGAAAGCAGAAATAGCTCAAGATGTATCAAATACTGAGGTTTGTGATCTTGAAAATTTGATTAAAAGTGTAAAAACGCTAACAATACAGTTGCCGACAAAAGCGGAAAATTTTAGCCTTTTTTTCCAATCATTGGAACGAGCGTTTAAAGTTAAGGATGTCCCAGAGAAAATGAAATCCGAAATTCTTATAAATATTCTCGGAGAGAAGGCCCATAGCATTTTACTATACGTTAAAGATGATGAAATGAATAACTATGAGTTAGTTAAATCTTTAATCATGAAAGAATTCCAACCCACGGCTCAAGAGTGTCTACTTAATTTTAGAAGAGCTAGAAGGCAGGTGAATGAGACGCATGTTCAGTTTGCAACACGCTTAAGTGCAATGTTCCAATATTATCTCAAAATCCGTAATGTTTCTGATTTTAAACAACTTTTTGACCTAATGGTGAGCGATAAATTTTTAGACACACTAGATCAAGAAACAGCTTCTCACATTAAAATCACACAGGCGGACTCGTGGCTGACGCCTGAAGAGCTTGGAAAGACTTGTGACGTTTTTTTTGTTTCTAAAAATAAAACTTTGCATGAAACGCGGAACTATTCGAATGTTCGTTCTAGAAATGAAAGTGACGCTATCAAAGATAGTACAAAATTTGAATATGGAAACCATTCCCCGAGGCAGTTTCAGAGACAGAATCAAAAATTTTCTAGTAGAGAACCTATATCTTGTTATGTTTGTGGGGGGCCGCATTTTGCTAGAAACTGTACAAAGAAATTGTCGAATGCAGAAAACAAAAGTGACCAAAAATACGGAATCAATCACGTTTCAACTTCTATCCCAACTCAAAATGACTATTTATTCAGTGAGCTCCAGTATGTCGACGTGTTTATAGACGGAAAACCCTTAGTCGCCACGGAAGACAGTGGTGCGAGTTCGATAATCGTAAACAAGAATTTTGTTTCGGCTGCAAAGCCAATTCATTCTCAGATTGTTTTGACAAGTGTGTTCGGTGAGCGCCGGCTGGAGAAGGTTTACAAGTTTCGCATTTCGCTACGCGAAGGTGGGAAAGCGCGAGAGGTCTTGGCTGCGAGCTCTGAGATTGTTGCGGAAGTTATTTTGCCAGCGAAAATTTACGACATGTTATTGAAACCAGAGGAGGCGGTGGCGCCGACGAGCGGTGCAGGATTGGAAACTAGAAAACATTTAGAGAGCGCGAATGTAAACAACGATTCATCAGCTTCGTTCTTAGTGAAAGTATCCGAATCGTATAATGATTGCCCTTTTGACCTGTCACACATTACTGACTGTAAATTGAGAAACGAAATTCACGCGCTTGTTCAAAATTATGAGCCAAACAAAACAGAAACTACTGCTTTGAAAATGAAAATAATTCTAACCGATGAAAGACCCATTTGTCAAAGATCACGCAGGTTGTCGCTTCCTGAAAAGAGAGAAGTCGAAAAACAAATAAATGATTGGTTAGAGCAAGGGATAATTAGGGAGAGTTGCTCTGATTTTGCTTCGCCTGTTGTGGTGTGTAGGAAGAAGGATGATACGATGCGTTTGTGCATTGACTACAGAGCTCTGAATAAGCGAATAGTTAAAGACAGATATCCGCTACCTGTTATTGAGGAAGTATTAGATAAGCTAGAAAGTGGAAGGGTGTTCACGACTCTCGATTTGAAAAATGCTTTCTTCCATGTAGAAGTGGATGAGGCAAGTAGAAAATACACTGCGTTCGTAACAGAGTCAGGCCAGTATGAATTCCTAAGAGTACCGTTTGGTTTATCCATTAGCAGCAATTACTTTCAAAGATACATCAATTACGTGTTCAGAGACCTATTGAGAGACGGGACTTTAGTTATTTATTTAGACGATATCATAATCCCAGCTATCAATGAGAAAGAAGCGCATAAAAAATTAAGTCGGGTGTTAGAAACAGCTTCCAAGTATGGTCTTGAGCTGAACCTTAAGAAGTGCCGATTTTTGCAGAGGAAAATAAATTTTTTAGGCCACATCATTGAAAATGGTACTATTCGACCGTCGTTAGAGAAGACTGCAGCAGTTCGTTGTTTTGCTGAACCCAAAAATGCCAAAGAAGTGCAGAGTTTCCTGGGGTTGACAGGATATTTTAGAAAGTACATACCTTCATATGCCATTATAGCAAGACCACTTAGTGATTTATTACGAGCCTCAAAACCTTTCGAATTTGGCTTTGAACAGAAAATAGCCTTTCAAAAACTTAAGGACGCGCTGTCTAACGAACCCCTGTTACACCTTTACAGAGAAGGGCAGAAATTGGAATTACACACGGACGCAAGTAAACTTGGGTTAGGGGCAATACTTTTCCAGCAGAGTGATGATGGGCGCTATTATCCAATTCAGTATATGAGCAAAAAAACCTCCATCCAGGAAGAAAAATTGTGTAGCTATGAACTTGAAGTGCTTGCGATTATCCAGGCTTTAAAAAGATTTCGAAATTATTTATTGGGAACCAAATTCAAAATTTTCACTGATTGTGCGGCATTTGCAAAAACCCTAGATAAAAAGGAACTTACACCAAAAGTTGCCAGATGGTCATTATTCATGCAAGAGTTCCAATATGAAGTAGTACATCGCCCTGGAAAACAAATGCAACATGTTGATGCATTGAGCAGATTCCCCGTTATGCTTGTGAATAGTGATGAGTTGACTTACAAAATTGTTAATGCTCAAGAAAGTGACGAATATATCAAAACCATCAAGAAACTGTTACAGGCAGGCAAAACCTCCGAATTTATCTTGAATAATAATGTCTTGTATAAGATTGATAATGATGAAGAGTTACTGGTAGTACCTGAAATGATGCAAGTGGACGTTGTGAAGCATGCACATTCGTTTGGACATTTTGCTGCTGTAAAAACTGAAGACTTGGTGAAACGCAATTTTTATTTCCCAAACATGAGAAAGTGTGTTGAGAATGTGATAAGAAACTGTGTTGAATGCATAGTAGTAAATAAGAAGACTGGGAAAGGAGAAGGACTGTTACATCCTATTCCTAAGGAAGATTTGCCATTATCAACATATCATGTGGATTTCATTGGACCACTGCCAACAACCAATAAGAATTACAATCACATTTTCACGGTCGTAGATGCATTTGCAAAATTCACATGGCTTTATCCAACTAAAAGTACCACAGCGCAAGAAGTCATCGAAAGACTAAAGCTACAGCAGAAAACCTTCGGGAATCCTTCGACCATAATCAGTGATCGAGGAGGAGCTTTCAGATCCAACGAATTCGAAGAATACTGCATTAAAGAGAATATACATCATGTACAAATAACTGCGGGAGTACCAAGAGCAAATGGTCAAGTGGAAAGAATACATAGAACCCTTATCCCGGTATTAACAAAGATGTCCTTAAATGATCCCGCGAAGTGGTTTAAACATGTAGACTCATTGCAAAGAGTGTTAAACTGCAGTACGTCACGTAGTACTAAGTACTCACCGTTTGAATTACTCATAGGAACCAGAATGAAAAATCCCGAGGATGCCCTTATAAGAAATTTGCTTGTGGAAGAAAGTCAAAACCAATTTAATCAACATCGTGATAGCATTAGGAAAGACGCTAAGCAGAATATTTTAAAAATTCAAGAGGAGAATCGTAAGACTTACAATAGAAAACGCAAGGAAGCTTATCAGTACAAGCAAGGAGAACTGGTGGCAATTATGAGAACTCAGTTTGGAAGCAAGCTGAAACTCCGACCGAAATACTTTGGACCCTACCGTGTTACTAAAGTTAAATACCATGATCGCTACGATGTCGCCAAAATTGGAGATCATGAAGGACCAAATGTTACATCTTCATCAGCGGACCAAATGAAGCCCTGGACCAAATGTTGACCTACAAAAATGTTTTGGCCAGAATTTAATGTTTGTAAACTGTATACTAATCTATGTGTTTTTGTTTTTTTAGTTCGTGTATTTTAGATCCTAGGCTGTTGCAGCAGTGAGGACACTGCTAGTCAGGATAGACGAGCGCTATAGGAAAGAGGCAGACCGTACCAGAAGATTGCGGAATAGCTACGTTGTGCAGAATGGCTACTAGATGTCGCTGAGGTTTGCGCGGCAAGGTAAAACGTGCGTGAAGAGAAAAACAGGAGTTCGGCCGTAGGGAGTGACGAGTTAGGTCATCTCCGCGAGACTGCCCACGCATCGAATTGATTTGTGTTGAATGGTGAAGAGAGCGGTTATTTTAATTCTGAATGTCCCTATAACTGTCTAGTAAATGTCTCGTGTAATTGTCATGTCCCAAGAATAATAAATAGTGTTTGTTTGTGCAAAAGTTGCATTATCATTCCCCTAGACACCTTGCCATCCTATATATATATATATGCATATATATATATATATATGTATATGTATATATATATATATATATCTGTATATATATGCATATATATATATATGTATATGTATATATATATATCTGTATATATATATATATATATATATATATATATATATATATATATATATATATGTATATATACATATATATATATATATGTATATATATATATATATATATGTATATATATATGTGTATATATATATATATATCTGTATATATATATATATATCTATATATATGCATATATATATATATATCTGTATATATATATATATATATATATATATATATATATATATATATATATATATATATATATATAAATATATATATATATATATATATATATATATATATATATATATATATATATATATATATATATATATATATGTTTAATTTATCAATAATATTTTGAAAGTCTGTCTAAATTTTACTTTTAAACTTCGAGCCGGACCTATCGTACTCTGCGACTAGAGTCTGGTAAAAACTTCTGATCAGCCGCGCTTTGAATTTTTGCCCGGTGTAGGACACTACTAGATTTTCTCACCCCGCATTTACACAGGCGCGGAAGCGGAGAGTCGAATGGCGGGGGAGAGTGAAAGATGAATGTGTAAACGGAGTCCTCGCCTATAACCCCGCTATTCTCCTCCCCAATCGTGGTGCTCCAATCGTGGTGCCCCAATGTGTCGTTTCGGAAGCGGTTTTTCTGGCCCGAGTCAAAGGGACGAGGACCACGTCTCCCCCACGTTGGGGGGGGGGGTCAAAGGGAGAATGGTGACCGGATCGTTTTTCGGAAATGGACGAATGGCGACGGGGAGGGGAGGTCAAAGGGAAGAATGGCGTCGGGAAGTTGCGATGGGAAGTCTTGTTGACAGTAAGAGGCGGGATTGTGAGAACGGTCATTCGCGTCAATGCAGGAGCGTGACTAATGTCTCGCGAATGTCATCAGGGGGACGAGGGGTGGCTCGTTCACGCCTGTGTAAATGCGGCATGAAACGTTACTACTTGAGTGTCTTATCAGGAAAAGGTCGAAGCATCTTCACACCTATGGCGAGAGTCATTTCAATCCTTCAAATGTCATTCTAAACAGCGGGGGTAGAACTTACTGACTCCTCGTACTACAAGAGTCAAAAACATGCAGGGGTCCGAACAGAGATTTTTTTCTTAGTACATAGCAGCCTTAACATCGGCGTAGAACGGAGGAAAATATTCGGGATTTTTTGAAAGCAAGCTTAGTATTTAGCGCTTCATATTCCCTTTGTTTTACCTTGTGGAGTGTAAGAATTTCAAGATGATTTTTGTGTTATACAAATTTTAAAACTTCTTGAGACTGTGGATTGTAATTTATTGTACTGTTTAAGTGACTTCGTACAATGTATGACTATTACTTTACTAAATTACTTATCTACAGCGTGTTGATGGATTCACCGAAGTATAATTTTAAAAGTAAGTGATTTGTTTATAAATTATGATGTCACTTGATGTTCCAACATAAAGAATAATAGGTACTACCTAATAGTAACGTATTATAGCTGAAAGTTTGCGCAAACATTTTCAGAAGCAGCATGTTATAAAAATATAAATATGTATGTGAAAACCGCATGAGATAATTTTCAAAAAACGGCAGATGAAGAACGAAATTTCGATTATAAACAATTTTAGATGTAATTAAAAATTGCTTGCTAATGACAAAACAGAAATACACAAAAAATATTCAAAAAGAGTGTTAAAAGAAACTCAAATCATTAGAATCATAAATCTTAGGAAGAGGGCTAATAGGTGCCTAATCCTCCCCCCCCCCCTCCAAACAAACAAACACACACACACTGTATCTCTAGAACCATGAGACCTAGGAAGCTGAAGTTTTTTATCGTGGTTTCTCTTAGGCCCTAGATGCACCGAAAGAATTTTTTTTAGTACAAAATTTAAGGGGTCAAAAGGAGCTTAATCCCCCCCAAAACAACAACAACAACAAAAACCTACCTCTGGTACATGGTTTCGAAAACATTAAAATTTTGTATGACGTTGCTCTTAGGCCCTAGATGCTCCCAAAGAAATATTTTTAAAAATTAAATCTTTAAAGGGGGAGGGGGTCAAAGAGACTTAATCCCCAAAATAAAATACTGCCTGACTGATCACTGTATCTCCGGATAAAATTTTGTTTGTTTATATTTGGGAGGGGTGTTTCTGATGACATGTTGCAAGTAATATCTCTGCGGCTAGACAGTACGCTAATTAAAATTAAAAATGCATATAAGTTGGAAGAGAAGCCCAACAACAAATTTAGAGCAAATGCTGCTCAACTAAATTGTTAACCCTGTTGAGAAGCACTTGCTCTAAATAATTAAAACATATAAAAGTGGTATTTAGCTTTTATATGTTTTAATTTATACATATAAAAGCTAAATACCACTCACTGACTCATCAATGCATCTCTGGAACCATAAGTTCTAAGAAGAAATATTTTTGCATTGTGGTACCTCTTAGACCCTAGGTGCTCATTAAGAACGCCTCTTAAAAATTTTATCCAAATTGCGGGGTAAAGGTTACGATGGGGCTGCGAATATGAGTGTTGCCTGCACAGGGTTACAAGCAAGAATTAGACAACGAAACCCCGTTGCCAGATTTGTGCACTGATGTTCTCATAATTTGAATTTAGTGATCAATGACAGTGTCACCAATGACAGGAACTCAGGCAATTTTATGAACAGATAGAAAATTTTTTTTTTTCAGTTCTGTTAGACGTTGGGCAATATTAATGGAACGAATCAAACCAACTTGGCAAAAGCATTTAAAAGAGTTTGCCCAACACGATGGTCTTCCCGTGTTCAGGCTCTGGATACACTACGTTCTCGTTATTTTAATGTAATAAAAATTGACATTTTTATCATTGAATGGAAAAAGTTTTGACGAGCAACGTGAAGCTAAAAATTTGATTAGTTTGAACAATTTTCAACAATTATTTTGATAATTGTACAAAGTAAAATACTTGAACCTATTAATACAGTCTGGAAAATGTTTCAAGGTACTCATGAAGATATAGATAAATCCGTTGAGATTCTTTCATCACTCCTAACCCAATTCCAGAACTTAAGAAATAAATGGGAGTTTGTTAAAAACGATGTCCTTGAGTTATCAGCTCTATGGAATATTGATCATTCTTTTCCCAAATAAGATTGCGTCGTGTAAAAAAATTCTTTGATGAATTACAGGTAGATGAACCCATTGAAAACAGTGAACAATGTTTCAAAGTCGAGGTGTTTTATAAAGTAATGGATTTAATAATTAATCAATAACTATTTGATTTAAATCCGTTCGGCAATTATGTACACTTTTTAAATGTTTATCACCTGCATATCTCGTCGCGTCACCGAATAAAAATATCCTGGAAGGATCAGAATTGATACAATCGGCATATCTTTCCGATATTTCACCTAATGGGGGACAACTGCTTTGATTTAAAATGTGCTTTTTTATTCAATTAAAACAAATTACTTCTATACGTGAAGTTGCTGAACTACTTTTAATTCACACCGCAGCCTCAAGTAGCTTCTCTGACATTATTACAGCATGCATGATTGTTGTTAACTTTACCGGTGACGACAGCGACATCAGAACGAAATTTTTCAAAGCTAAAATTAATCAAAACATATTTAAGAAGCAGCATGTCACAGCACCGTCTTAGCTCTTGGGCCACTACAATTGAAAGAACAATAGCTTGTCAACTTGATCTGGAGAAAGGGATTGACCGATTTGCAAACGAAAAAGCGAGAAAACAACAATTTTAAAGTCTTTTTTATGTGGAAACTGGACATGCATAAGTACATTTTGTCAATACAGTTTATAAAATATGTAGATAATATTAGTAGGCACTCCATACTTAAAGAATTATAATTTGTTTTATTATATTTATATTTATTAAATTGAATTTCTTATTGTTGAAATGTCTTGAATATCAGATAAATTGTTATTAAGTAAGGTTTTAAATGGAATTAAGAAGATTAGATAGAAAACAAATTTCGCCAGAACTCCTCCGAGAAGCAAGTGGGCTCACAGATTTTACTTGCTCCAGGGCGCTGAATATGTAGCTACGCCACTGGTATCCACGTTTCATCAACTGTTACGAAACGTCTCAAAAATTCATCTGGATTTCTTTGAAACAGCTCCAAATTGTGTTTCAAAGTTGACTCGGGCACATTTTTGATCAGCTGTTATCAAACACGGCACCCACCTTGCCGTCAGCTTTTTACTATCCAAATCATCATGCAAGATATTACATAAGCATTCTGATGAGAGGATAACAGCCTCAAAACTCTCCCGCACATGTTATCTTCTATCCTTCATCACCATATCATGATTTTTTCAATAATTCCTTTTGCGTAGTGACCTCAGCAGGGTGACAAGAACGTTCACCGTCACTTGTGCCCACTCGACCGCATCGAAAATCATCAAAATACTTGTTAATCATTCGAATCAGTTGAGAATCATTCGAAGTTGCAGATTCGCGATTATATTTATCAAGCCTAGACTTTTTTCGTATCGCCGTTTTTCCTCTTAAAAAGTAGTGTTTTTCAACAAGCGAAATCGTTTTTTGACATTATGCGAACAGTCACAAGAGTTTATAGAGATATCTGAATTCTACCCTTTCTAAGATATTTGTATATATAAGTCACCCTCTAATGAAGTAGAAATGACACTTTTTGCACTAGATAAGTAACAAAGTTTATTATTCCCTTGACACATATAACGTGCAGTGTAAAAAAATATTGAGTAAAGACTGGTACAAAATGTTATAAACACTATGCAAGGAAATGAAGTTCAAGTACTCACAATATATATAAAGTCCTACCAGAGATGCTGCACGGTAATCCACTATTACTAACACAACAACCTCTTTATGCCAGAGTGGCACCTTTTTCATGTCGTGACCCCCTTGAATAATTAGCTAAGGAATCTGTAGCCCACTACCATATTAGATCAGAAGGCATTTTCAGCAGAGTAAAACGAATAAATAAATATCCGCGGTGACCCCCCAGAAAACCTTCTGGGATAGCGATCCTCAAGTTGGAAACCCCCGTTATAGATTTTTAATAATTGATCTTAATTTTATAAAAACTGTAACTTTTGTATTGCTTGGTTGCAAAAATATTCTTGAAATTTTTACTGTGACATAAAAGCAATTTCTTTTGGTAAAAAATTATCACAAAGCTACAGAAAATTATTGTAAATAAAGAAAGTCGTTCTCACTTTATGGAAACGATTTTGATAGTTAAGTTTTAAGCATAAATGCTATATTTTTGCGGCGATTTGCTTCTATCTGATAGCCATGGTTCTTGACAATAGCTCGAATTTTCCATGAAAGTAAACTTTTTCTTAGTACTGTCATGTCAATTTTACTACATTCCTCTTGGACCGTTTTCCAGAGTCCGTTGAGTGTTCTTGGATGCCGTTTTCCTAAGGTTCGTTTTAATAAACCGAAAGCACAAAAGTCCACTGGAGAAGCGACAGGTCATTTTACAGGTATTTCTTTAAAGGAGATACACCTTATTCCTGTTTCTGATTCTTTCTTTGCTATATAAGCGTCAGTTGATTTATACTTGTGACTAGAGGCTTCGTCGTCCATATGGAGCTCAATCAATGTCATTTCCATATAAGCCTGGAATTTCTTCTTCAAAAATTGGTTCTAAAATATTCTGCTGATAGTAAAGTGAATTAATTTTGGCTTTACTTGAGACATTTTTGATTTTTAATTTGACGTTGTAACAAAATCCTGCAACTATCATGAATTCCAATGGGAAATTTTCTGTACACTGACGAAGCCATTTCGTACGGTCATTCCCGTCAGTTGAGAAATAGAAAAGTGATCTTTATTATTACAGTCATTAAATACACCCATGCCTCATCGAGTGTTACCACAAATTTCCTTTTTTCATTAGCTAGGTGTTTTTCATATAATTTTCTACAATTTGTTTTTCTTTCAGCAATACGCTTTGGCAAAAGCAGATGAACTTTAGGTTTAAAGATCTTTTTTAACTTCAAATCTTTATGAACGATTTTAGTTACAGTGCCAGACATTCCTCGTTTCGATGCAATGGATCTTTGAATCGGCGGATTTTCTTTTAGGATCAGAGACTTCACTTTCTCGATATTTACCTGCGTTCGAACAGTCTTAGGATGAGGTTTCGCGGTCATGTTTTCATTTTTGCTTTCAGTTAGGCGTTTTTTTCCTTTCAAATTTAATATATTTAAAATTCCTTTTTTTGAAATGACATAACCGCGATTTTTACACCGCTTTATAATTTGTTGATACGAATATTTCTCCTCGGAAAGCGCAGTTACGTAAGCTTCGAGCCCTCTATTAATTTTAGGAACTATTTTCAAAATATCTCTTATTTTACATTTCAGTCAAAACAAAACAGTAGAAGATAATTTTTTTGAAGTTGCCGAATTTTTACCTCAAAATGCAAACGCCAAAAATAAATTACAAAATCGTTTCCATAAAGGGCAAACGACCTTCTGTAAATATATGTATGTACTTAACTTTTCTCTTTTCTTTAACTTATAGATTTTAATATTGTAAAATTACTAAGATTATATATAAATTCAGTAGTTTTACAAAAAATATTTAAGATGAATTTTTCTCTTGTACTCTAAGTTACTATTTAAATTGAAGTTTTTTAACCAACCTCTAATACCTTAAAATAGGGGTTTGCCAAATTATTTTTAGAATCGTTGTTTAATAATAGCGTTACTTATAATTAAAATCGTAGTTCTTTAATTAAAACTGACATTACGATTTAGGAGTTCACTACAATATTAATGGTATTGTAATTTAATGATGTAGCATATTTTAATTTAAATCGTAGACAGTGTAAGGTATACACAAGATTCGATTGACAAGAATCGAACTTTTGAGTGAATGAATTAAAGAAGCTGCTTGAGATATGCTAATTTCGGCATACGCGCTTAGTATAAATACCATGCAGCGTCATTAATAAAAAAGGTTGTTAAGGTTGGAGAGGTGTTATTAAAGTTGATAGATAAGCGAGAGGGAGCTACGAGGGTATGCAGCTCCAGTACTATCCTGCGCTAGTGCTTAGGGGGCCCAAAGTTTACGTGGCAGTACTGCTGGTTTGACTCTCTGCTGGTTTGTGAGTATTGAAATGTGTATTTCTATTGAATGTTAATATATATATTCCGTACAAGTAGTACGTATTCTTATTGCTGTAAAAGCAAATTCTATATGTGCAACGAATTAAATAAACATTGTTTCACGTATAAACCGTGTTTGTATCAAATTCATTTAGAGTGCCACTTCAAATTATATACACCCAAGTCTGGGTAGAAGTGAATTATTTTTCTGTAACCTTTAATTTGAAACTAACATTAAAAAAAAAGGATTCCCCAAAGTTTTATTGAGATTATAATCCAATTATGCAATTTCTTAAAATTTAAATTGCAGTTCTTTAATTAAAAACCAACATATAAAAAAGAGATTCATCAGATTTTTATTAGAATTCTAGTTTACTAAAGTAACAGCTTATAATTTAAACCGTAATCCTGTAATTAAAAACCAACATCCGAAAAAGGAAATTCCCCAAAGTATCGTTAGAATTATAATTTAACAGTGAATTAGTTTAACATTTAAATCACAGTTCTTTAATTTTAAATTAACGTGTGAAAATAGTGGTCCACAAAAATAATATTGAAATGTAGTTCCATAATGCAGTTGCTTAGAATTTAAATCATAGTTCTTTAACTCTTCAGCGGGCGCGCCAGTGTACAAAATGCAACATTTTTTAATTTTGGTTGGTTTGTTTTTACATGTAAGCAGTTTGAATGTTCTGTGACATGGAATTCGACTTTGTAAATATATTTTCTAATCTCATAGTCTTGATACAGCATTGATTCGGTTCCATGCACATTTTAGTGTATCTGTTTTATTATGTATGTCCTAAGATGTATGTGTGCTTGGGATCGCGCCTATGGTTTATTTTGTACCGGTTTCTGGAAGAAAGGTATGTACCTCCCGGAGGCAAATTTAGCGTATCCTGTAGAAAGGTTTTGTGCAAAGAATAAAAGAGTGACTTGCCACCCCTTCTCGGCTGTAAAGGGGTCTTAGCGTCCCCATAGAAACGGCCTGGCAACATCTTTTTAGCCAATGAGAGCTGAAAGGTGTTTGTTCGAGGACATAGCTGACCTCTGCTCTTCCCGGTTCTAAAAAAGTTTGAGAAACGTTTTTTTTAGTGAGTCGAAAAATAAGCAGCGACAGGAAGAGGACCTCGTGGTGGTCCGATCTAGAACTATCCGCCATTTTTTTCTCTTGCTTTGCCGATTCCGCTGGTCGACTTAGTAGAAACGATCAGATGCTTCTTCTAAAACGAGGGTGGTGGTAAGTCATAATTATTTGTGTTATATTTATCAGGCGAGAGTACAGTACTAAATTGAAAATATGTAACTTGAATTTTGCGTGTTCTAATAATTTTTTTAATGTATGAAAACAATTAATATGATGATTTCTGTAAAAGTTTGTAATCAGTGTTTAAATTAATGTTAAGTAATATTGAGAGAAATTAAATGGTAACATTAGATATTAAATTTGAGTTCGTGTCCTTTAGTTATTCTCAGACATGTGTCAGAGTGTATTTCTCAAATTAATAATTTAGCAAAAAAAAAAAGAAAGACTCTATACAAAATATTCTAATTATTATATGTTCTAGCTTCATTTAATATGTTCTAAACAATGTTCTAAGTTTCTATTTATAGCTACACTTTCTCTAATGCAATTCTGATTTTCAGACCCTTCTATTCCTTTCTATTCATTGCTAATCACAATTGAACCGTGGTAAACCAGCGATTATACTGGATTATAATGCGACAAAAGCAGGACTTGATGGAGTCGATCCGATGTGCAGCTATTACACAGTATCCCGCATATCACGAAGATGGACACTCTCGTTGTTTTTTAGGTTTTTGGACATAATAGGAATCCATTTGCAAGTTGTCCTCAGATCCAATAAACCGAACAGTTTTGAAATAAGGCGATTGTATCTGCATTTTTTGGCCTTTAATTATAAATATATCTCAATATTATCAACATTTTATATTTTGTCATAAAACGAAGAATTTTTTTTCAGTTTAAAAAAAATGTTTATTGCAAAAGGAATAATCAAGGTTGAAAGAGACGTTGCATTTTGTGCCACGCGCGCCTGCTGGTGTTCCAAAAATTGACGCGCCCGCTGAAGGGTTAAAACAGAGCTAGAATCCAAAAATGTGGGTTCTCCAAGTATTATTACAATGAAGTTATTTGATGTAACTATTTATTTTTTGAATAAATAACTATATAGATAATGAAATCATTTATTTAGTTCAATTTTCCAGTTGCTTATTATTTAAAATGTAGTTCTTTAATTGCAAACTATCATTTGAGAATTTTGGCTCACCAAATTATTATTATGAAGGAAGATTCTTAACAGCTTTTATTTCAACTGCAGTTTATGAAGTCAAAATTAAGATGAATATAGAGTTACCAAAGAATTATCTTAATTGTAGATGTTTTAATGTAGGATTACGTTCCTCCATAACGGTTCTTCGAAAAGGAAAATTTCAAACGCTAAAACTGTCCGTCTGTCCTTCCTCGCGAGTTATAATTTTGGCAGCGCGCCAAAACCAGTCTATCGCTTGGACAAGTTAAACAGAAAAGTACCAAGATGAGTCAAAATTTTGACATACATCTACGTCTGTATATGCTAGCTGAATGTCCGTGCTTCGCTACGGAGTACATTCAAACTAAATACAACGGTCAATGTATGCAATCAATGCCAAAATATATATACATATATATATATATATATATATATATATATATATATATTTATAAAATAATCGCAACGGATATTTTTATAGACAAAATAATGTAGAAGAAAATATTCAAATTAAATACAACGGTCAATGTATGCAATTAATTTGTATGTTTAAGATCCATAAAACATACTATTTTGAATTAAATTCTTAAAAAATTCTTAAAATCTCAATGAGTCTAGTGGTTAAATTTTATCTTTTACCGTATTTTAATATTTTTTGTCAATTTATTTCGTTGTTATGCACGTGACGCAAAATTAATTTAAAGTATCACAAAAAGAAAAGAAACCACGTGATCAGCATTTAATAAATTAAATTCTAAAAGTGAATCAATAAAAATTCCCCAAAAAGGTAAAGATTCCAAAAACATTTCATTTTAAAGGAATTTTTATGATCTTTCTCGTGATATAAATTTTATAACCTTCAGATTATTATTTTAAATGCGAACTTTAAAGAATGTTACAAAAACACCTTAAAAATTTAATTTAAAAAAATATAAGAAGAAAATTTCGAAAATCTATGTTAGTGCACCCTACACTTTAAGAAGAATCGCCAAGCAACATTTCAGCCCTTTAGGCCCAGCCGTTTGGTCTGTGCGTTATATGTCAGTCAGTCAGGTTCAGGTTCAGGTTCAGGTAGTATTTCAACTTGTCAGAGCTCCAAGGTCTGTAGAACTTTATCTCCAATTTTTACATTATGCATCAGAAATATATTTGCTCAGCAGGTAAATAGATATCATAAATAGGCCTTTATCAGTAAAAACATAATACAAGTAAAATAAGTAATAGTAAAATAAATGCAAATGCCGGGAATCGCACCCGGTAGAAAAAATTAATAGGAGCACGTGCATCCACTGTGCCAGAGTTGCCCCAGTTATTTAAGAAAAATGAGGAAGATATTCGCAATGAGATTATAGTAAAGTTCTAGGGGGTTGGTAAAAATACAAGAGGTAGGAGTTTAAAAATAAGAATAAGTAAGCAAGATAGAAGATATAGTGTTAGCTCTTAAGGAGACTACCCCCGAGGGCGTTTGAGGTTAGCACGGAGGGAGTAGTCATAGTTGGGAAACTCAGCTATAATCTCATTGCGAATGTTAAGAATATTATCAAAAAAATCTTAGATAGTTTAAGTGCAGTTTCCTTGAAGGAAAGGATGCTGAAGTCTCGTCGTATGGTTTCATTAGACATATAACGGATCGCTCGGCGAATACGTCTGAGAGTCAAGTTCTGGATGACCTCCAGTTTATGGATATGAGTTTTCGCGGCGTAGAACCAGACCGGTATTGCATAAAGAGCTACGGTGAGAATAACTTGTTTAAAAATAAGAACTTTGTTTCTCATGGAAAGATGGCTGCCGTATATTAATGAGAGAAGTTGCATGGTAACAGCCTTACATTTTTGTACTAGTTTATCGACATGGAATTTCCATGTCGGCCTGCGATCAAGGGTTACACCAAGATAGGTCACATAAGTCAGTCAGTCAGTTACGGAACTGTTTTATATACATAGATATACATAAGTACATATATATAGATACATACGTACATATATATAGATACATACGTACATATATATAGATACATACTATATACATACAAAAGAGGTAAGCATCGATAAGTAATCCTACGTTAATAATCCGCGGTAGTTTCGTTAGAAGAGACTACCTGAAATTTTTTTGTAGTTACTCGTTTTTTTAATTGTAGCTTTAAAAACTGTAAATTAAAAACTGACATCTGAAAACAGAGTTTCCCAAAGTTTTTTTTTTTACAAATGAAGACTGCCCATGGTAAATGGTACAAATAGCGAAAATCGAAATTTTTAGAAAATTTTAAAAATCTAGTAAATAAAATATTGTATATTTTGTTATGGAAATTCACTTAATGAGCAAATTTAACATTATAAAACATTTGATTGTTCTCAAAATTTATTTAAATCACTAAGTGACAACGGAATTCCTACACTATACTGGTAAAAATATAAAAGACAATGAAATTTTGCTGAAAACGATATAAGTATAGTGTTAAATCTACCTACAAAAGTATATACATTTATAAAGGCGCGATGGCCCAGTTGCCAAGAGCAGGGGGCCAGTGATCTGAACGTCCCTGGTTCGATGCTGGTTGCTGCAGATTCACCGCCGTGTTCACTAATGGTGGCCGGGGCACGTAAAATAGAGCGTGGCTGCAATGTCCTCCAAGGTCTCAAATTTACCTCTGGAGGTGCGGGGTCAAGTGTTCCGGTCTCGTCACTTGATTCGGTTCAAAATTACGGGACCGGTCATTTAGCCAAGTCGGACTCTTACCCTTGTAGTGCTAATGCAAAAAATAGGAGCTGCACCTTCATCGCCCATAGTCTTCGGGACTTGATCTGATGTTGCTGTCGGTCAAGTGGCATAAGCAACAACAACAACAACATTTATAATGAATGACCAGTAAAATTCATTTATATTACTGATTTTAAGCTTGATGAGCACAAATCAATTTTTATAAACATCAATTTATTCAAAACATTATTACAAAATATATGAAATCAAATAAAACTGAATGATATTTCTATTTGTAGACTATGTTAAGGCAATGGAATGTAAAAAAAGAAAATGTTTAACATTATAAAGCGAGAGGAATTATATTTTAATTACAAACTTCCTGATAGAATCCTTCTATATTTAATGTCCATGTATTCTAGCACTGCAAGCAAATCTTTATTTATTTCTGCGCTGATGTTTAAGAGATATTAAATTTGGTATGTCCTCTTCAATGTCCTGAATTTTTTCCCCATTTTGAAAATGCAGTAGTCTGTCCATTGCTCTATATGTCTGAAACATTTACATGTCTTTATTGTTAATTTTTTTGATATTTTTTTCCAACGAAATTTTGTTGTATTTAATTTAGGAGTATTGATAAATTTGTAGGCTACTGATTCCAAAATATAAAAATCATATTCAAGCATAGATACCTATTTCGACGGCTTGTTAACTCCAACAGTTTTAACACTTGCATTTCACCTGCAACAAGTAGCCAACATAATGCATTATTATATAAGAAACTCTTCAATTCAATTTATTTATAAATATATTTCTGACAACCACGAGCATGAAATTACCTGTTAAAATCTACCAAAATTAAATATTTACATTATTAATCTCTTTGTCTACGTCCAATATTTTCATGTCAATTTTTCAACTTAATTCGCTCAATTTTTCATTGAACTTCTTAAAATCATTTATTCTAGAAATAAATAATATAAGCTACATTACGGGGCTCTAATCACCCAGCTACTGCATTCTATCGCGAAGTTGAGTTTAGCAATCTAACTCAATTTATGATAACAAACTTTTTTACCCTGCTGTATTTTTCGCTGATTTTGGATTATTTTTAACTGTAGTATAAGGTTTTCCGTTTTCTTTTGTTTTATTTACAATTGTTTTTTATTTAAACTTGGATCCCCTTAATTTTCTTCTAATTTAAATGATAACCAAGCACTCACAATGTTACATCAAAGTGCCAAGAGCGCCCGAATTGAATGATGGCACATGTATCAATTTCTACCAACAACAGAACTGAACTTCTAATCAACGCCATTTGTTGGCTGTTACAGAAATTCCCAGAGTGACAATCACCCCTCGTGTCTTTCACCAGTGTTTTGGCATTAGTACATATAACAATATCTTTGAAAAAAAAAAGCAAAATAATTACAAGATTAAAAGAACTTTTTATATACCATGTTTTTAAATTTTCTGTTGAATCATATAAACTTGACAATTCTAAGTGTTATTAAATACTTTTTGAAAATTTTTTTGAAGAATTATCCCATCAACTTGAAAGAAAATGAAGTTAATTGGAAGTTAACTTGCGTTTTACTTTTCGTTCCCGTGCCGCCGGTCGATAGATGGCTGCACCAGTCTACAAAACAAAATTAACTGAAAATAACTGAAAATTAATTTAATTCTGCTTAAAGATGGCTAAGAGTATTAAAAAATGCATTGTCATCGTTTTCTGAGCTTTTCTAAAAGTTTCAAATGTCTAGCTAGTCGGGAAGTTAGTTAAAAATCGATTGCAACATTTGTAAGGGACAAACACACAAACAAACAAACAAGAAATCAAGTTAATAAAAACACGGTAAAAATAATAATTTGGGGCACTTATACAATTTTCTACGGACAGTGTTAAATTGCCAGCCGGTTTTGCTGTAAGTTGCTCATTATCCAGATAAATTAGTTTTTCTTTTACGAAAAACTTACATCTAAATACGTGAAAAATATAACTAAAAGTAAAATAATTCAACAAAGCAAGATAATTATTAGCAGGAAGAATGTTGACAAAAATAAACAGAAATCACGCACTTGGGACTCCACGCACCATAATGCAAGATTCTGTAGCAGTAATGGAACTAAACCATGCATCTAGGTAGCCGATTGGTCTCGTCATCAGGAGGCCTAACCAAATCAGTTACCTCAAGGGGGAACTTTCTGAATAGGATGCAGGTCTAACCAAAAGACATCCCAAGGCCCATTCGGTTACCTCGAGAGCCAATCGGTTACGAAACCAGTCGGTTACCTCGATATATGGTTTAGTTCCGTTACTGCTACAGAATCTTGCATTAAGGTGCGTTGTGTCCTAAGAGCGTGATTTATGTTTATTTTTGTCTACATTCTTCCTGCTAATAATTATCTTGCTTTGTTGAATTATTTTACTTTTAGTTATATTTGTCCGTTTCCAGTATGAAGATTTGTTGCAACTGCGCAATCTTTTATTGAAAAGCTACAATTTTCAAAGCTGGGGTAGGTTTTCTGTTTATTTATTCGGCAGTCTATGCCTTCGTTATACGTTTTATTTCATGTTGAGTTATTTACATTGTATGTGTTATCTAAATACAGTCGAATCCCGTTATAACGAACTTCAAGGGACCAAAGGTTTTGTTCGTTTTATCCAGTGGTTCGCTATATCCGAACCGTTAAGAAAAATGCTAGAGTTCACAAAATGTATAACTCATTAGTTGAAATGTGTATTCAATAATGATGTATTAAAAAATGATAAAATCCATTAAAATTGATCATTAATGAATAAAATCGACTAAAATCTATTACATTAAACTGACACAATGCTAATTAAATTACGTACAATAGGAAAACGGCGGGACCAAAATTTTCGTTTGTTATATCCGTGAGTTCATTATATACCAGTTCACTATAACGGGGTTCGACTGTACGAGGTAAGCAAAAATAATTATTTTACTGAAGGGCACTCGAAGTTGGAAAATTTTGCCAAATGAAAAAGGGTCACTAGTTTAATTTAATAAATAATCCAACAGAGATAGATAAAAATAATACGAAAATAGACAATAATACGAAAATAACAAGAAACAAACAGAAATCAAGCACACTGGGCATCCACGCACCAACGGCAAGATTCTGTATAAGTGCCGAAACTGAACCATAAAACAACAGAGGTAACCGACAGGTCTCGTCATCAGGGAGCCTAATCATATCATTTACCTCAAGGGGAACTTTCTGAATAGGATGCAGGTAAGCCCAAAAAACATCCCAAGGCCCCGAGTTTGATTTAATGTAAGTTATTGTTGTAGTATAAGTAGCTTTACAAAAAAGTTGAATCCAACCTAAGTTTGCCATAATATCGTCATAACAGTAGTTAGTAACAGTACTATAAGGTAGTTACTTTTTTATTTAAATTGGAGTTCTTCATTAAAGACTAACATTTGAAAATAGGTGTTAGACAAAAAAATTCTTTTACGTAAGTTTCGGTTTCTGATCGTCTACATAAAATGTTCTGTAAAATTTATACGTTTTTTAAAAGTGCTTTGGCCCACAATATTACAACATATGAAAAGATCTTTTTATATCGAAAGAAAATAAAAGAGATCAGTGCATTTCTTTTTTTTTTTCTAATCAGGCGTTTCACTTGTGCTAAGGACATTCGCCCAGATCAATGCGTTTGTCGTTGGGTACATTATTTTCGGAGATCCATTAGGGAAGTAATATTACTTCCTTTGAAGTGACGGCACAGAAATGTCCATGCCATAACCAGCATTCGAAACCGAACCCATGCTGTGAAGCTTGGGTTCGGTTATATCAGCCACCGTACAATGTGGTCGGCTATTATACTTTGTTTAAAAATGTAATGTGTATATATCCGCAACTGACTGACTGACTCACAGACAACACACAGACCAAACTGCTGGACCTAAAGGGCTGAAATTTTGCATGGCGATTCTTCTTATAGTATAGGGGTGCACTAAGAAAGATTTTTGAAAAATTCTTCTTAGACTTTTTTAAATTAAATTTTTAAGCTGTTTTTGTAACTTTTTTCAAGTTAGCATTTAAAATAATAATCTGAGAGTTATAAAATTTATATCAAGAGAAAGATCATAAAAATTCCTTTAAAATGAATTATTTTTTTAATATTTGCCTCTATTTTCTGATTTTTGGTGAATTTTTAAGAATTAATTTTTAGAATTTAATTTATTAAATGCTGATCACGTGATTTATTTTTCTGGTACTTTAAATTAATTTATCGTCACGTGCATAACAACGAAATAGACAAAAAAAATATTTTTTTCACCAATAAATTTAAGTCACCAATAAAAAATCATTCTAATCTGTATATATAAAACAATTCCGTAACTGACTGACAGACAGACAACGCACAGAACAAACCGCTCGACATAAAGGGCTAAAATTTTGCATGGCGATTCTTCTTATAGTGTACGGGTGCACTAAGAGAGATTTTTGAAAAATTCTTCTTAGATTTTTTTAAATTAAATGTTTAAGCTATTTTTGTAATATTCTTTAAAGTTTGCGTTTAAAATAATAATCCGAGGGTTATAAAAATTATATCACGAGAAAGATCATAAAAATTCCTTTAAAATGAAATCTTTTTTGAATCTTTACCTCCATTTTCTGATTTTTGGTGAATTTTTAAAGAGTAATTTTTAGAATTTGGGCTTGTGGTGATCCAGTGGTACAGCGCTCTGGTATTCGGTGCTGACGGTGCTCGTATCGAATCCTGGCGTCGCGCCACGAAAAATGCCTCCGTTCGTGTCGTCCCTTCATAGGGGGTAATGCTGTCCGCCTATAGGGTGCCCCTGCAATAAAATGGGCGGTAAAATTGCGGCGGAGTATAGGCAAATGTTTGACGACAAGTGCCTCCGCATTGGGAAAAAAAATTTAGAATTTAATTTCTTAAATGCTGATCACGTGGTTTCTTTTCTTTTCTTTTAATTTTGCGTCACGTGCATAACAAAGAAATAGACAAAAAAAATTTCTTGCTAATGCGACAGACGATCGGACATTACCCAAAAAAAAATATTAAAATACAGTAAAAGATATGTTCCTCAAACTGTACTATATTAACTGTACTATATTGTTTAGTATATTCTATTAGACTTAATTTGAATATTTTTTTTCTACATTATTTTGTCTATAAAAATATCCGTTACGATTTTGTTGTAATTTTTTTTTGTTTTTTTACACCAATTGCATACATTGATCGTTGTATTTAATTTGAATGTATTCCGTAGCGAAGTATGAGTATTCAGTTAGTTATATCCTAATGTCTGAATATGTAATCAAGTTCGAAATTAAACAGTCATCCAAACAATTCAAATATTCAAGCTCAGATATGCAGTGAGAAACATCATGTTCTGTACGTAATTTTTTAATTTTTAAAAAAATTATGTGCTTATTACATGCAGATATACAGTATAAGAATCCTCAAATTTTATAGATCAGTTTATGGGACATTTTTGATTCCTTTCGCACAAACAGGAGCAAGACGGGTATAAAAATTGCCATACATAAAGTTAATTTTCAACCTATTTAACCCGTAATTCACGAATTCAAGCTTCTGTTACGATAGTTTAAATTCCTAAGATTAATAAAACGGAGAGAGAGACGCAAAACGAAATTTTATCTCCTAGGAGAAACCGGCAAATTTTTTACGTAGTGGAAGAAAAGAACTTCCTCAGTCACATGCACTTCATCTGTCAACAGATCTGAAACAACTTCTTTCTGTTGCGGTTTGGAAAGTAGCAAACAAAAGAAGCCTTCTATATTTACTCCAGAAAAAAAAAATATATTTTCAATATGAACGGTCTCTTGAGCGGAAATAAGGAGTATTTATTCGCTTAACACCCGGCTTCCAAGCCCTAGGGCGTGATAAGGTTTTTATGAGGCTTGGAAGGTCGATAAACGTGAATCGTTAATTTATAACCTTTCATATGCAATACTTTTATCAAAAAATAAATAAACTTCTGTTCTTTTCCTAGCAGCCAATGACAGATCGAGAGGAGCTTAAAATAATATTTTTTCAGCTGTCATTTTCGGCGAAGAGTTTAAACTATAATCGGTAATTCATTTTAAAGGTTTTAAAATATCTATTTTCAAAGCTTTTCATGATTTTAATACATGCATACGTTTCCTTCGCACTTGTATACAGCGTTTAAGCCTATGTATGAGTGGTTTTATAAATGTTATGGCTTTATAAACTACTATTACGGAGTTTTCGTTCACAAAATATTATTAGAGACAAAAATTGTGTTGCTCGCTCAAGTTGAATAAAGAAATATATAAAAAAAACTAGCTGAATACCAGTACTTCACTTCGGCGTACATTAAAATTAAACAAAACGGTCAATGTATGCAATTAATGACAAAATATATATATAAATATATTTATAATAAATACAACTATCTATGCATGAAATTGATGTAAATATATATATATATATATATATATATATATATGTATGTATGTATGTATATATACAGGGTGATTATAATTAAAGTTTAAGTTTCAAAACGCTATAAAAAAAGAACCACTGATGAGAATGACGTCAAATTTGAACGGCATGTTATTGAAGAAGGCGGAAAGCGTATGGCAGAAGAAAAATTTAGTTTCAAATTTTAGCAACAGATGGCGCTGTAAGCAGCAGAATCACGACGAGAAATGAGAAATGATTCGTAAAAGAACGGCTAAGGTGTAAGTTACACATTAAAACGCATTGACAAATTAGAATTGTTGAGTAATTTTATTTGCATGACTGTACATATCACATCGAAAGGGACAAATCGGTTTCAAGAGTTTTGCGGCGACATACCGCATAAGAACCATTCATCAAAGAAGTTCGGAAATGGCGCAAAACATGTTCAATATGGTGTCCACCGTTGAGTGCAACAAGTTGAAAGCGACAAACAGCATGTTCCACAACGGATCGCAGTGTCTCCGGGGTGATGTTCAGAATGTGTTGCGAAATGTGTGCCTTTAATTCCGCTAAATTTGCAATTGGAGCACGGAACACAACATCTTTGAGATAACCCCACAGCCAGAAGTCACACGGAGTAAGATCAGGTGATCGGGACGGCCAGACTGTAGGGAAATGACGGCTGATAATTCGAGCATTTCCGAAATGGCCCCTCAGCAGCTGCTTCACGGGATGTGCAATGTGCGGAGGAGCGCCATCTTGCATAAAAATGATTTCATCCACACATCCACGCTGTTGCAGAGCTGGAATGACGTGGTTGCGCAAAAGAGACGCAGAGCGCTGACCAGTGACGGTAGCGGTAACAGGACCGGAAGCACCCTCTGCTAGAAAAAATATGGCTGTAGGATGAATGATGCCGTAAAGCCGCACCACGCCGTGACCTTTTCAGGATGAAGTGGTACGGGGTGCGTTTCCAGTGGATTTTATGTTGCCCATATTCGACAATTTTGGGTATTGACGTACCCTGTCAGATGAAAATGGCCTTCATCTGTCCACAAAATTTTCCACGGCCATTCATTATCCACTTCTACGCGACCAAGAAATTCTAAAGCAAACGTCTCCCTTGCTGGCACGTCAGACGGAAGCAACTCCTGCACATGGCCAATTTTGTACGGATAGCATTGCAGGATGTTTCGTACAATTTTCAGCACCATGCTCGTAGGCCTGTCCAATGTTCGGGCAATTCCTCGTGCACTGCACGGTTGCACACCACCGGCCGACCCCTCCTGTAATGCTGTGGCCACTTCTTCAACTACCGTCGAATGCACTCGTTTTCTCCCTCTACCAGATTGCACATCAAACGAACCTGTCGTTTCGAATTTATGCATCATTTTCTTCAGACCCACGGCACTCATTGTACCAACGCCTTCTTTTATACCCTTCAGTGTCCTGAACTTTTGCAGAGCTACTCTTGCACAATCATCGTTCTTTTAATACAGCTTTACCAGCAGTGCGCGGTTCTACAGTGAGACACCCATGGCGAACGTCTGACACGCGAAATGAGGAACAGCCGTGTACCTGGCGGTTTTATAACACTGAAATGTGTCATGCGCATGACAGGTATTTTAATTTACATCTTCTGCCTCTTACAACACCATCTGTTGCTAACTTTTGAAAATAAATTTTTTCTTCTGCCATACGCTTTCCGCCATCTTCAATAACATACCGTTCAAATTTGACGCCATTCTCATCAGTGGTTCTTTCTTTATAGCGTTTTGAAACTTAAACTTTAATTATAATCACCCTGTATATATATTTATAAAAAAATCGTAACGGATATTTTTATAGACAAAATAATGTTGAAGAGAATATTCAAATCAAATCTAATAGAACATACTAACGAATATAATACAGTTAATATAGTACAGTTTGAGGAACATATCTTTTAATGTATGTTAATATATTTTTTCGATGATATCCTATCGTCTGCCACATTAGCAAGAAAAAAAATATTTTTTTTGTCTGTTTCATTGTTATGCATGTGACGCAAAATTAAAAGAAAAGAAACCACGTGATCAGCATATAATAAATTAAATTCTAAAAATTAATCTTTAAAAATTCGTCAAAATTCTGAAAATAAAGGTAAAGATTCAAAAAAAATTTCATTTTAAAAGAATTTTTATGATCTTTCTCGTAATATAAATTTTATAACCCTCAAATTGTTACTTTAAAGGCAAACTTAAAAAAAGTTACAAAAACAGCTTAAAAATTTAATTTAAAAAATCTAAGAAAAATTTTTAAAAAATCTTTCTTAGTGCACCTCTACACTATAAGAAGAATCGCCATGCAAAATTTCAGCCGTTTAGGTCCAGCGGTTTGGTCTTTGCGTTGTATATCAGTCAGTCAGTCAATCAGTTAGGAACTGTTTTATATATATAGCCTAGCTGAAAACCCGTACTTCGCTAAAGAGTACATTCAAATTAAATGCCACGGTCAATGTATGCAATTAATGCAAAAATATGTATAAATATATTTATAATAAATACAACGATCAATGTATGCAATTGATGTTAAAAAAAAAAAAAAATGTATTTAAAAAAATCGTAACGGATATTTTTATAGACAAAATAATGTAGAAAAAAATATTCAAATCAAATCTAATAGAACATACTAAAGAATATAGTACAGTTAATATAGTACAGATAGATGAACATATCTTTTGCTGTATGTTAATATTTTTTTGGATAATGTCCAATCGTCTGCCACATTAGGAAGAAATTTTTTTCTGTCTGTTTCGTTGTTATGCACGTGACGCAAAATTAAAAGAAAAGAAACCACGTGATCAGCATTTAATGAATTAAATTCTAAAAATTAATCTTTAAAAATTCCCCAAAAATCAGAAAATAAAGGTAAAGATTCAAAAAAGATTTCATTTTAAAGGAATTTTTATGATCGTTTTCGTGATATAAATTTTATACCCCTCGGATTATTATTTTAATTGCAAACTTTAAAGAATATTACAAAAATAGCTTAAAAATTTAATTTTAAAAATCTAAGAGGAATTTTTCAAAAATCTCTCTTAGTGCACCCCTACACTATAAGAAGAATCGCCATGCAAAATTTCAGACCTTTATATCCAGCGGTTTGGTCTGTGTGTTGCCTGTCATTCAGTCAGTCAGTCACTCAGTCAGTTACGGAACTGTTATATATATATAGATTAGAATGATTTTTTATTGGTCACTTCTAGTAATATTAGCTTCATAACATAAGAGGAAAGGATACTCAGATGTCGTAATCTATTAAATGAGTAATCCTTAGTTTTAAGGCTCCTAGTGTTCAAAAATTTTCTTCAAATGCAAATATTTCTAAATTTGTAGGCATTTTTATATTATTATTTTTGTAGGCTACCGTTAAATAAATTGAAATTATGAAACTGATTTTTGTTACATTTAATAATAATATGAATTTCTGAAAATCGATAAACCTCTGAGATGGATATGATATTCTTATAATTTAAAGGTTTAAATATTTATGCCTTATCACACTACCAGTCACTATGAACGTTATACTGCACGAATGATTTTCGTCCATGTGACAAAACTAAAAGTAGTATTACATGATTTCAAACACTAATATTTTTAACTTTTGATCTATTCACATTTTTAATTTGGGGGGGGGGGGGGGGGGTTATTAATGACTACTATATTTGGAATCTGTTTTTTTTTTACTGTCTTCTTTAAAATTAGTTATTTAAAATACGTATATGTTACAGAAATGTTATCCTCATAATTTATAATGTAAAAATTTATATGACATATAATACTATATAATAATAGTCATATATAAACTAAGAAGATAGTTTGTGAATAATAATTTTTTGCTTTATATATCTACTATACGGTATGAGTGGCTTTCCAAAATATTATTAATTTAAAAGCAGCATTATATAGTTCAAAAGAATAATATTTCTAATTTTTTATTAGTATACACTTATAGTTCTTCTATTGGCTGCAATTGTATATTAACCTACTCTAAGAATATAAAATCGACTTTTAATGGTATTCTTTGGCAATATCAGTCAAAAGAGATTGCATATTAAGAATGCACAATTCTCTTAATTAATAACGTCATAGCATACATCACATTTCTTATTTTTCAGTATTTCTTTCGCCTTCTTTAGGTGTAATATATGACGTCACTGCTCTGACGTTATAATTCATATTTTCGTGTGACTGTGTGACATTTCATGCTGCTTCTTCCTCTAGATTTCTATTCATCTCAGTTTCGGACCCAAGACGTCACAGGCAGTCGGTGGTGAGAACAATACCCGTATGTTAAGAGGTGAGCATGAAGTTGTCAGATAGGCCACTTGGTATCTCAACTATTGTTGATTCTTAGTTCGTAGAATAGAGAGCTCTGGAACGTATAATTCCCATGACTACGTTACTTATAAAGTATTTTTCTAATTTTTGTTTTGGAATATCAGTCTGTTCGAGAAAATGCCTAGTATATGAAATTGTGGTGAAAAGCTACAGTCAACCTTGTTAAAGTTGTCAAAATTATTTTTGAACTCAGTGCTACAGCGTAAAATTTTTATTTGAGAGCTAATCATTTCTTTGATTACTTTGTATTAAGCACACAGTGCCGCTCAGTGGCTAAGTGGCTCAGCCTGCCACGCCAAGAGCGCGAGTTCGATTCCCTCATAAAGCTTGGTCGTAATCTGGGGTACTCGTCAGTCTTCCGCTTGAAGACTGACGAGTACCCCATATTACTAATGAAGGCTAATGAATTACTAATACAGCTAATGAAGGATCCTCGTCTAGAAAGAGGAGCTGCAATCCCCAGTCCATCACCATGTCATCGTTTGTTTAAAAAAAAAAAAAAAAAACTTCTGAGTATGTGTTTATATTTTTATTCCCTGCCTTATCTTCAAATATACACTGGGCTGGCGTCTCAAAAAAGCGTGAGCTCCAGAGACCTTAGTAACAACATACACACAGCTTAAAATGGACGAGGGGTAGACATCTATCTTCTAAAAGAAATGTAATTTTTTTTTCGAACATGGAGACACTTGTCGCTAGACATTCGCCTGTATGTACACCACGAGACTGCTGGCCATTCATTTAAGGCGGCACCGTATAGGTGGTCAGCATTACCCCCTACAAGCCGGTCCCGTAATTTAGAACCAAGTCAAGTGACGAGACCGGTACACTTGACCCCGCACCTCCAGAGGTAAATTTGTGAACTTGGAGGACATTGCAGCCACGACAGATTTTTCATGCACCAGCCACCGTTAGTGTACACGGTGGTGGATTTGTCAGAGGCGAGCATCGAACCAGTAACGTTCAGATTGCTGGCTCGCTACCTTTACCAACTAGTCCACCGCGTCCAAAAATGTAATTTAAAACCACGAATTTTGAACGTAATACATAAGAGACTGTAACTTTATAATAATAAAAGAAATTTCACCGAAAAGCTCTGAAATAATTACCACGTATCCTAAATTTTTATACTTAGGATTCACATACGTGACATAAATATTCCAATTCTTCTCTCCTATTCGAATGTTCACATTTATTAGACAGAGGCGTCAAGATAAAACATCAACTTGGACGTTAACGTCTCGCACGGAAACAAAGTTCTTGTCAACATGCCTCTTCATTGTTTTACAGGCTTCGCGAAGTTAGTTCCCATTTTCAACTGAGAGCATCTGGATTTAAATGATCTGCCGAGTCATTAATGAAAGAAATCCGAGCGATTTCTCCCCCCGCAAGAACTCTCCCGCGCTCGGCGTTTTAATTGCGATTCTTAAAAGAATGCGAAACCCCCATCTCTTCTGTTTCTTTCTCGGACGTAATTAGCCGAAATCCTAATTCGTGGGTTTTGCATAAACAGCGCCATTAAAACTTTTCCCCGCGGTTAAAAGAATTTCTTAGGTATTGTGAGAGCTGAAATGCTTTCGAGGTATATTTTTGTTGGGCAGGAGGAAGAAAAGGAAACAGCGCGTTTTATACTCGAAACATAAAGACGTTAGATGGGAGAATGGTTGCATGCAATAAAAAAATATGTTTGTTTAATTTTGGCTGCGGCCACAGAACTACCGTTGGATATTCCAGAGAGAATCTTTAAATGAAACCGGCGTAAATGAACCTAGGGAAAGTTTCCTGCGTATAAATATGCAATAAAGTCATCCTATAAGAATGTTATTAAGTGGAAATTATCCGGCTTTCTCGTATATATTGTTGTAAAATGTAAAACAGGAGATATGTATTATGAAATTTTATAAATACAGGCTCCGGCCATAGCACTACCTCTGGATATTCCAGGGAGAATCTTTAAACGAAACTGGCGTAAATGAACCCACGGAAAAGTTTTCAGCGTAAAATACGCACTAAAGGTGTACTATAAGAATGTTATTATGTAGAAATTATCCGGTTTTCTCGCACATATTGTTGTAAAATGTAAAACAGGAGCCATGTATTACGCAATTTTATAAATACAGGCTCCGGCCATAGCACTACCTCTGGATATTCCAGGGAGAATCTTTAAACGAAACTGGCGTAAATGAACCCACGGAAAAGTGTTCAGCGTATAAATACACACTAAAAGTTTACTGTTACTATGTGAAAATTATCCGGATTTCTCGCACATATTGTTGTAAAATGTAAAACAGGAGCCATGTATTACGCAATTTTATAAATACAGGCTCCGGCCATAGCACTACCTCTGGATATTCCAGGGAGAATCTTTAAACGAAACTGGCGTAAATGAACCCACGGAAAAGTTTTCAGCGTATAAATACACACTAAAGGTTTACTGTTACTATGTGAAAATTATCCGGATTTCTCGCACATATTGTTGTAAAATGTAAAACAGGAGCCATTTATTACGAAATTTTATAAATACAGCTCCGGCCATAGCACTACCTCTGGATATTCCAGAGAGAATCTTTAAACGAAACTGGCATAAATGAACCCACGGAAAAGTTTTTAGCGTATAAATACGCACTAAAGGTGTACTATAAGAATGTTATCATGTGAAAATTATCCGGCTTTCTCGCACATATTGTTGTAAAATGTAAAACAGGAGCCATATATTACGCAATTTTATAAATACTTCTGCTTTTGAGGAATTTGACGTCTAACTTTTAAATAGAGTTAAATTCCATATAAAAGGAGGATGAAAGTATATATTTTCAGTGACCTAAAAATGGCATTTAATTCTTGAATCCGTATCAATAAATACAAGATCTGAGCCTGGTTTCTCGTGTGTTGTTGTTCCTAATGCCCCCTGGCCGGCAGTTCCAGTCCAGGTACATAAAGGTTTCGGGATAATATGTGCGGCTCTGATTTATACAGCACCTCAAAGGCCGGAGTCCGTCTTAGCTAGTTTCCACCCCAGTTTTGACCGAGCACACCAAAGTGCCGTTTACATGTGCCAAAAACCCGGGTAAAAGCAGGGTCGTTTCTTACTTTTCCCCTACGATAGGGAAAAATGCAGGGTGGATTTTCGACCCTGCTTCGACCCAGGATAAAACCCGCTAATTACCCATGATGCATTTCGAAGCTGGGAGTAAATAACATGGCGGATTTGAACTTGTGTGAATCCATGAAAATGCAGCTAAATGATCGATGGAAGGATCTGGAACCCCTTAACGATCGCATAATTTTCAAGAAAACAGTAGAAAAGTGCCTATTTTTTTCCGGAGGATTTCATTTATTTCTTGATCTGAACCATCCCCAATTACATTATAAATAGAATGGTACTGCCATCTGGTATGTAAAATAAGAAATAAAATTTCATTTCAATAAAATTTCAGTAACATTTTCATTTAAAGTGTTATGGTAAAATTAATAAATTTAATAAGTATAATCAATAATTAAACGTAACATTAAAATTTATTTATAAATTAATTATTTTAGAATTCACAGATAAAAATTTATTTATATCTATTTATGATTTTTTTATTTATACATGACTAAAAATTACTGAATCAAAATTGAAATCAAAATTACATTTTGATTTTATAAAAGGATTTATTAAAACAATAAGTATCTTACAATTAATCTTATAATTTTAAAAAAATGCACCTATCGATTGGAAAATTTTCTTTCCAGTCTTTATTACTTCAGGAATTTAAAATAATTTCTTCCCACCAAACAGAGCTTCGTAATTTTGCCCACATTCTTTGTTGTGGAAAAACTAAATTTAGTGATGAAGCCATAGATCGTACGATTATATCTAATATCCGCATCAATCTTCTAGTTCTTATATTCCTTTTTTCCTATCTATTTTCTAAATTTATTTTTAAAAACAACAGTAAACAATCGTAAACGTTCTATAATTAACAACAGCGACTGACATATGCTGCATTTAAATAACAAATAGACGCAGACGTAATTGTGTTTTAGAAGATGAGTGCATTGGTCGTGTCGACTTTATCTCCTGTAAGCAAGATATATGTAATCAAGGTGGGAGTGCTCAGTAGTTAAAATTTTAAGTAATGAATTAAAATATTAAGGTAAGAATAACGCGGGTAAAAGAAAAAAAATTAATAGTAAAGTTAAATTAAAACAAAAAAGTTAATTTTAACAGAAAAAATATAGACTTACAAGTTAAGAAAATTTAGAAGAAAAATTAGATAAGAATAATAATCCACGGAAAACAAAAAAGTAATAATATTAAGAGGCCCAGAAAAGCAGATATCATAAGAATACAAAAAATATTTTTGTAAGTTTTTCAATCTTTTTGGATTTTTAAAGTTTTATGATTTTTTTGTTGTTGTTATTTTTAAAATTTAAGAATTCGAGGTCAAAAGAACAGCAATTGGGAAAAAAAAGGCCTTCCCCAGGACCATACACTTTGTAACGAGATAAATGCGGAGTTCGAAGATGGAAAGCTAAAAATAGCAATACAGTGAATTCGGAAAAGTATGACACCGGCTGGGATCGAAACCATAACGTGATTTACAAGGAATGATGGTGTATGAGGATCACTTCCGCCGAATCATGTGACGGCCTTTACTTCCGGTAAGACGGGTAAAAGCAGGGTGAAAATGTGGTCCCATGTAAACGGGCTTTGAAGGTTTTCCCTATTAGCGGGTAAATCCCGGGTATTATTGTTGTCCATGTAAACGCAGCTCAAGGGGTGACATCTGGGGTGATCGTAATCTCTCCCACCCTCTCTGACCTCATAGAGGAACTTACCGTCCTAATAAAAATCTTCCTAAAAATGTTCTAATAAAAATGTTCGTCTCTATAAATGCGCGAGATCATTTATTAAAATAAAAAGCGATACATTTTTACCAATATTTATTATAACGGAGTGCCTATGAGATTATTGATCCAGAAATTAAGTCTTAAAAACGACTTAAAATGCCTAGAGTTGGGATGGGGTCCGCAAAAAGAAATGTTGCTCAAGAGGGGGTCCTCGGACTACATAAGTTTAAGAACCCCTGGTATAAGATATTGTAATTTTTTAAAAATTCTTATCTTACTAGTCTCAATTTTTTTGTGTATATTTTGCTATGATTCAATCATACAAAAGTTTTTTTTTAGTACACCGTATGTGATATATGTTTCATTATTGTTTAAAATAAAGTGAGCCACATTCAAATTCTTGTGTTAATGTTTTTGTTTCATATCCATTTTAAGGGGACAGTGGACCTTCAAACCTATTTTTTTTTGTTTTGAATGGATTTGTTTGAAATTTGACTATGTGATTAGTACCATGGATATGTAAAAGTGGTTAAAATTTAATGATGAAATATTAATAATTTATGAATTATGAATTATTAATTATATCAAAAATTGGTCTAATGAAAAATGTTCCATGCGCATTTCTTTTGCATATAAATGGTAATTTTTATTTACAGGACACCTTATAGAACTAACAATGAAATTTATTACTTATTTTAAGCATTCATTAAAAATATAAAGAGAAAAAAATAATAATAGTGAAAACACTCTTTTTATTACGCAAAATACCTATAAATCATCTTTTCAAGTACAAAATTTAGAAATTCTGAGCTACGAAGCATAATTATTTTCAATAAGATTTATTTGATATACAGTTAAGTATTATAAAACTTAAATTTCAAAGCAATACGATAATTAGAAATGCGCCTGGAGCAGTTTGAATATTCGTATGACATGAACATTTTTATTTTCAGAAAAACACATTTAAAGTTATTGCTATTAGTAACCACATAATATCTAAATTAAATACAAATGCCTATAAATAGGAAAGTAATCACAGAAATTAAAAATTCTTTTTGCAACACATTCCTACTCGTCCGTACTTTCACAATTCAATAAAATAAAAAAATCGAATTTTTGGAAAAATGTCACAAATTTGAAAGTCCACTGTCCCCTTAAAACAGTTATCAGCAAATCTGTCGTTATTTGCCAATGCCGAGCAATTGGCTATCATACCATTCGCTCGAAAAACATTTTCCCACGCCGGAAATCGAACCCGGGCCTCCTGGGTGAGAGCCAGGTATCCTAACCACTAGACCACGTGGGAATCAAACGATACTAGCCTTACCTACTACTGTCCTGCAACACTGTCTTTATTCAAATTACTTAGTTTTCTATTTAAGGTATTTATATTTAACGTATATTTATTAGCGCAAATACCAGCCCCTTTATCGTCATAGGTACAAGAAAACAAAAAATAATTACAGTTTAGACAGCATTTATAAGTAATTTATGATTTACGAAAAATGATTTATTAGGATCGTTTTGAAACTCACCGCCTCAAATACTTTTGAAACGGTGATTTGAAGATGCACGAAGTCCATTTGACAAATAACTAGGGATACGTAATTTTCGTATTTACGAAATAGTTGCGAATAAATGCGAAATTTGCCGATATGAGAGAATAAATACGAAAGTTATTTTTTTACCACTTTTCCGTGAAAACTGGGTGATAAACGGCTTTTTAAGCGAAATAAAGTAACAATAGTAATAATTTATTAGCATAATTGCTTACCTAAGACCATCCCCGGTCTTAACTGAGAGATCTCACTCGAAATGTGATTATTACTTCTTGCTAAAGACTTAAGGAAGAGAATGTGGACACTACTACAACGTTAGTTTTTATCTGAGAATTTTGATACCTACCTGACCAAGTTAGTAAAATTGTGATTTTTTTTAATAAATTCGAAAATTTTCGCAAATATACGAGAAAATATATATATATATATATATATATATATATATATATATATATATATATATATATATATACTCGTATATTTGCGAATGAATGCAAAATTTTATATATTGTAATTTTTTTTTGCGAAATTTCGATATTTTTTATGCGAAATTTACGTATCCCTACTCATAATTCTTCCATGTCTGATACTTCAAAATCGGAAGTTCAGATGATGAAAGAGTCATTTCCGGGGGGAAAAAAAGCTAACAATAGCGTTTAATCGCATTTCCTAAATCACTGTCGTTTAATGTTCAAACAGTTGTACCTCAGCTTTCACATAAGATAGAAACCACATTTAATCTGGAAAATAAAAATAAACGACTGGATTCCACCGCTATTGCAGTTATAAAAAAAAAAATCGATGTTTTCAAATGGTGTTTTAATGGTGCACGGTGATAATTTGAAGCTCTCAAGAAGCCTTATTTGAAGACTTAAAGAAGGTTTCATACATGATAATTCTTGTAAACGGAAATGGTAAGAGCATTCCTGTTCGGAATCAGCTATAAATAGCATTTAATCGCAGTTCTTTAACCAGCATCAATAAATACAGTTGCCCATTTTTATGCATCTGGGTAAGATTAAAAAGAAAAATTTAAACGAACTTTAAAGGACTAAGCTTCGAGACCAAAGCAGAAGAAAAGAAAAAATTAATTTTAAAGAAGTGTTTAAGCGCAGATACCATTAAAAGAGTAACTTTTCTATGTTTGTTATTTCGAGTATATGTAGGCAGTGAAAACGTTCATTCACAGAACAGAATACGCCAAAAATAACATTTAATCGGAATTCTTAAGTCAATATCTATTAATATTAAAATTGTGGCTCCTTGTCTCCTAGGTAAGATCGAAATTGAAGAAAAAAAGAATAAGAAATGTAAAGGACTGGGCTTTAGCACGGTTGAAGGAGTGACTATATTAAGTAGTGTTTGAAATGGTGTTTTAATGGTCTGAGGGAACCAATTTATGAACTTTTTTGGGTACGATATATCACGTGAGTAGAAGTGGTGAAAGCAGTCATATTAGAAAAAGCTGAATAAAGTATATAACATTCAATTCTTTAATCTCTGTCGATTAATATTAAAATATCTTTACTTCTTCTTCCCGTTGAGATCGAAATAAAATTCAAAGAGAACCAAAAACATAAATGAATGAGCTATATTACTATCATAGCCCTACTGAAAAAGTATACATTCAATATTGTTTGAAATGTTGTTTAAATAGTAGTATATATAAAGACTATTTATAGTATTTAAAGTCTAATTTTTTTCTTTATAATTTTGTTTCTATGAGTAGAAATGATGAAAGAAATTATTTTCGGATAAAATATGAAACACGTTAACACTTTAATCGCTACCAATTAATATTTACAATTTTGTTTGTATGAGTAGAAGTGATGAAAGAACAATTTTCAGATAAAATGTGAAACACGTTAACACTTTAATCTCTACCAATAAATATTTAAAATTTTGTTTGTATGAGTAGAAGTGATGAAAGCAACTATTTTCAGTTAAAATATGAAACATGTTAACACTTTAATCGCTACCAATTAATATATGTAATTTTGTTTGTATGAGTAGAAGTGATGAAAGCAACGATTTTCAGATAAAATGTTAACACTTTAATCTCTACCAATTAATATTTATAATTTTGTTTGTATGAGTAAAAGTGGTGAAAGCAACGATTTTCAGTTAAAATATGAAACACGTTAACACTTTAATCTCTACCAATTAATATTTATAATTTTGTTTGTATAAGTAGACGTGAAGAAAGCAACGATTTTCAGGTAAAATATGAAACGCGTTAACACTTAATATTTATAATTTTGTTTGTATGAGTAAAAGTGATGAAAGCAATGATTTTCAGGTAAAATATGAAACACATTAACAGTTTAATCTCTACCAATTAATATTTATAATTTTGTTTGTATGAGTAGATGTGATGAAAGCAACGATTTTCAAATAAAATATGAAACACGTCAACACTTTAATCTCTACCAATTAATATTTATAATTTTGTTTGTATGAGTAGAAGTGATGAAAGATTTTCAGATAAAATATGAAACAAGTTAACACTTTAATCTCTACCAATTAATATTAAAATAGTTGTACCTCGTCTTCTTCCTCACCAAGATCGAAAGGAAATTTAAACCGAATAAGAAAGATAAAGGACTGAGCTTCAACATTATCGCAGAAATATTGGATGTGTAAAATGGTGTTCTTCCAAAGAACCGTTTCAAATGGATTGAAAGGTGCAGAAATCGGTTGTCAGTTCATGAGAAGCCATGAAAGGTCGGAGCTAGTGATAAACGTGACGATCCAAATTGGATTGTAGTACGGTTTGGGGAGTTAAGTTTAGTAACACGTGATTTATGAATTGTTATATTTAAAGCTCTTCACGTCTCGAAACTCAAACGTTTTTTCTCTATTTCTTTTTTTCCAGACTGAAAGTTATGCTACGATTTTAAACGATTTAAACTGTGTTTGAAAATAAGGATCGTTCAGATGAGTCTATTTCAGGAAGCCCCGTTATAGAAAAGTTCGTTAAACAGAAATTGACTTAAAGTCTAAACACTTATTCTATACCGAAAAAGATGGAAAACATTGCTATCCATACTGCTGGATGTTACATACTGCTACTGCTGTGTATTATTAGTTCCGTACACTTGGAGGCGTTTGCCCTTTGGAAACCAAACTATATACATGACCATAGATTACGTCTCTTCCCAAGTAACACAAGACGGTGGGGAAATTTTTGGGCAACCGTTTTTAGTATAGTTGGATTGGGCAGTTGGGGTTATATTGACACAGCTGTTGCCATTGAATCTCACCCAACGGTTGTCTGTTAGTTGGCGCAACCGTTGGGAGAGCTGTTCAACTCTCATTTGCAGCCGTGAAAACAACCTTTTGTAATTGTTGGCCCAACAGAACTTATTTGCTGTTAAGACAACAACTTTTTATAATTATTGGTTCAGCATAAACGTTTTGCAGTTGGCTCATATTTGTTTCTGGAAGTTCTGCAATCGGTAACCATTCCCCAACGATGTAACGAAAATTTGCTTTTGGGCCAACGATGTGTGTTACTTGGGTGCTTTCGACTGACTTGCCGGCTCTTAAAGCTGACCTTTCATTTTCGATAGTAATTGAGATATATGATTTAACGAAGTGCATTTTCATTTTCGATAGTAATTAAGATATATGATTTAACGAAGTGTATTTTTAGCTACCATCTCTTTAAACGTAATATAACGCTTGAAATAGCAACCTTTTCTGAATATCCGAAATTTCCGCTCAGAAAGCGATGATTTCAAGCCGTGTGGCTAAATCTTGCCTACTTAGAGTGGATCTGGAGAGCATGTAATAAAAAAGAGCTTTAAGAAATGCGACTTTAAATGAGAATTATATTTCTAAAAAATGATGCATGAAGTTTTTAGAACTTTCTTACGAATCTTCATAACGTTTGAGATCGAGTGCATAGTCACCCTCCCTTTAAAAACATTTCATATCAGTGGCGTAGCAAAGGGAGGGCAAGGGGGTCTATCATGCCCCGGGCGCCACTCTCAGAGGGGCGCCTATGTAAGATCCATATATTATATTACTATATGTTTTCGAGGTGGATGCCAATATAAGGTCTATATATTATATTACTATATGTTTTTCAGGGGAGGGTCCCAATATAAGGTCTATATATTATATTACTATATGTTTTTCGGGGAGGGCGCCAATATAAGGTATATATAATATATTACTATATTATTTTGTGGCGGGGCGCCAATATAAGGTCTATATATTATATTACTATATGTTTTTAGGGGAGGGCACCAACATAAGGTCTATATATTATGTTACTATATGCTTTTCGGGGGGAGTGCCAATATAAGGTCTATATATTATGTTATTATATGTTGATCGAGGGCGCCAATATAGGGTCTATATATTATATTACTACATGTTTTTCAGGGGGGGGGGCGCGCCACAAAGGTATCGTGCCCCGGGTGCCAGTTATGCTCGCTACGCCACTGTTTCATATCAGTCCTGTGTTTTGGGAAATGATTCCCATATCAGATTACCCCAATCTTTTGAAGGCCTTATCAACCCGGAAGAAAGCAAAGCGTAGCTGGTGAGTTCCATTCAGGTTTAGCGGGATTTATGACGGCATTGTGAAAAGGATCTTTCTTTCTCAGTGAAGTTAAAGGATTCTTAGCCTTAAGTGATAACTAAAGTTTCTCTGTTTTGAGTCATATTTGTTTGGATATAAAAAAAAAGAGAATACCTTAGTTTTTTAAATTTTTTAAAAATTAGATTGTAAGCTTTTTGAATATTTTATCACAAAAAGAAAACAGTGTCAATACGCGATTTGAAATAAAATGTTTGCCATGTCGTCGAAACAAATCAGACAAGTTTAAAAAATTAAGGTGAGAAAATTTTGTTAAAACACATTCACATATATTTAATTTCCGTTTGAATGGTTTCAAAAGCACCAGTATTTCTTATCTCTGGGTTGGTAAACAACGCTGTGCTCCACTTCATTGAAGCACTTAGTACATACAGTACACATAATGCCCACCGCACTCCAAGGACACATTTGAATGAAACACGCTTCACTCTGTGAAGTTACATGAAAAAACTAGGTTTATCTTCTCTTAGTACGCACACCCCGGAGTCATCAGACAGGGCATCGTCAATAAGTCATCGTCTGTGTCGCATCTCCTTCAAACTGAATGAAATATAAACCTAATTATTTGATATCTTCAGGTGCTGCCATCTGTCTGAAAAGAAAAGTAACTAAAAGTTCAAAGTTAAAATTTCTCTGCAATGCTCACTTTACTCAGAAAAAAATGCTAAATACTATGAGCTCCGAAGGCTCAGCAATCATCATTTTTATCATTTTTATTATTTTATCTCGAAACTTATCATTTAAGTCCCAAAGAAAGTTAAAAAAAATTTTAGAATTTCAAATTATAATTTTCGGGCTCAGCATTCATCATTTATATTATTATTTTATCTCTATCTTATCATTTAAGTCCCAAAGAACGTTAAAAAATTTTAGAATTTCAAATTATGAATTTCAGGCTCAGCATTCATCATTTGTATTATTATTTTATCTCGTATCTTATCATTTTAGGGTTAAAAATAGGTTAAAATTTTTTAGAATTTAAACTTTTTTAGTTGCCACGATAAGATTTATAGATTTACTTGGACGATTGCTTCATATATGAAGGGTACCCCAAATTGGGTCCTAAAACTTAATTTTCTGCCTAGAGTTTTCTTTTATATTTTTCTATGTTATCACTCATATAGATTTATGTCATTTCGGTATCGGCGTCTGACGAACTCGACGTAGCGGATCTGGGTCTTCAATATATGAAGCGGTGAAAGTCAAAGTGGTGTAAGTCACATTTTAATTTTTTTTTTATTCGAGGACAAAAAGGCAATCTCCATGTTCAATTTTTAGGAGAATTGCAAATAATTATTATTTGCAATATTATATAATAATAATTAATATGAATTACAATTTGTTCAATTTATAGTGGAATTTTTTCTAGTTTTTGCAGTAAAATGCTTTGGACTTACACCACTTGACTTACTGACTTGCACCACTTTGCCTTTCCCCACCTATGTTGGTCTGTGACGCCGCCATGTTAGTTCAATATTTACATCGCAAGCTCTGGAGATACACGGTTGTTTAACCCCTTCCTTCTCGCTCCCGTGAAAATCACGGGGTGAGTTTTCGCCTTCTATTTCTCGTGCCTGTGATATTGCCGGGCTGGAGTGTCCAAAAGTAACGCACCAAAAAGATTAAAACAATACATTTCATTTACCCTGAAAAAATTTATTTCTTATTTTACATACCAGATGACAGCACCAGACTATTTATAATGAAATTGGGGATGGTTTATTTTAAACTAGATATGACAGATCAAGAAATAAATGGAATCCTCCGAAAAAAATAGGCACTTTTATTACCGTTTTATTGACAATTATGCGATCGTTAAGGGGTTAAACGTGAGAATGCAAGCGAAATTTCACTGACTTATTTCTTTGGTGTCTAAAATATACGCGATAGCCGCATTCTGTTTGATACATCGGTCTTTCCTGCTTGAGGCCTGGCCTGCCTAGGAGTGTTCTTCTTTGGACATTGCCTTAAGGCTGCTGTGTACTAACCCTATTGGATTAACTTACTTCAATGTTAACCTATGGAGAAAATTTGTCTACTATTTACAGCTACATAAATGTTGATAAGCCAATAAAAATGGTATTTACAGACAGCTTGAATTTTTCTGCACCTTGGAACAGGATTCATTTTATAAATTTCATCCACCAAAAATAATTTATGAGCGTTTAAAACACAGTATATCAAATTTTTTCCCCGAATAGTTTAAATTTTAAGATATTATTTGCATTTTTTTAAATAAAAAATGCTCTAAAGTGTAAAATTTCTTTCTCTATTACGGAGTACAATTTAAAAAAAAATTTAAATCCAAGTCGGTAATCCTTAGACACATTTACTCCATAGGGTAACATTGAGCTGAGCGAATCCAATAGGGTATGTACACAGCAGCCTGTCGCACAGTGGTTAAGTGCTTAAGGCATCAGCCTGCCACGCCGGGGGAGTGGTTCGATTCCCGCATAAGACTTGGTTGTATTCTGGGGAACTTGTCAGTCTTTCGCCTGCAAAAGGAGCGCCCCGTATAGAAAGGGGAGCTGCAATCCACCGTCCTTTGCCGGTGTCATCGTTTGTTAACAAAAAAATATTCTGTGATTGCGTGATTTATGTTGTTATTTCCTTGTATTGATATGTACACTGGGGTGGGGTGGGACAGTCGTCAGTCCCAGGGACCTTTGCCCCGCCCTTAAACACACACACACACACATACACTCAGCAGCCTTACAAACCAAGTGAGCTAGCAGTCAACCAGGACCCAGTAAGCGAAAGATGAGTATCATATTGTATATAGTTTATGAATAAAGTCTTAAAAACCAAGTGAGCTAGCAGTCAACAAAGGCCTAGTGTAAGCGAAAGATGAGTATCATATTGTATATAGTTTATGAATAAAGCCTTAACCAAGTTAGCTAGCAGTCAACCAAGACCTATTGTAAGCGAAAGATGAGTATCATATTGTTATTGTTTATGAATAAAGCCTTAAAAACCAAGTGAGCTAGCAGTCAACCAAGACCTATTGTAAGCGAAAGATGAGTATCATATTGTATATTGTTAATGAATAAAGCCTTAAAAACTAAGTAAGCTAACAATCAACCAAGACCTATTGTAAGCGAAAGATGAGTGTCATATTGTATATAGTTTATGAATAAAGCCTTAAAAACCAAGTGAGCTAGCAGTCAACCAAGACCTATTGTAAGCGAAAGATGAGTATCATACATTTTATAAATAAAGAATACATTTACACAGGGCCCGACTTAGCCTAATTGGGGCCCGGGGCAAAAATTTCTTTAGGGGCCCCCTCTGCTTCACTACTTCAGTAATGAAGAACCGAACTTTATGGAGGTATTTAAATTTTTCACCTCATTATAGATATATAACAAGATAATTGACTAGAACCTAAAATATCTATAAAGTCCCCCTCCCCCCTCCAATGGTCAGACGAAATATCGTTCTGTCCATTTTGTTGATTTTCTGACAATTCTATGTCCATCATTAAAAGGGATATAGCACATCTAAAAAAAGTTCATTAAAGAAGGAAACGTAAAATAAACTTTCTATTTGATTTGGGCCCCCCCCCCTCTAATGTGGGGGCCCAGGGCAACTGCCCCGTATGCCCCTGCCTTAGTCAGGCTCTGCATTTACACATATCTTTTGTAATTATTTAATCGCTTCGTTTCATAACTAGAAAAGTAAGCGCAATAAACTTAAATTCATAAATACACAATTAAGGATCGTTATAATACATATTGTGTATACATTCTGAGAATACAACAAAGTTTTGAAAAGAAATCGCCGCATTTATCATTTGAGCAAGTTCCTTGACCAAATGTACCCTCATAACAACGCCCATGAGTACAGGTAGAAAACTGAACTTGGGCATTGAAAGAAAAAAATGTCAAGCTTTGCAAAAGGCTTCTCTAAAATTTGATTAATACGCTGTCAAACATATTTGCATCATTTGAGTTTCATTTTGTGGGACATTTTATGATTTTCTGCATTATAGTAAAGTAAGACTAAATCATAGAATTAAAAAATAAATAAATAAATAAAGACAAGCTTCTATGGATGTTAATATAAAGTCATAACAATAACCTTCTTGGAGACTTGCTATTCCTTTTTCGAAATTATTATTTTAAGTAAAATTAGGGCCCAGGGCATCTTAGAGTTTAGCGCGTCTGAACTCGGTACTAAGGGAGTTCGGATTGAATTCCGACAATCGCCGCTGAATTATCTCGTGTCCAAGCTTTTTAACGGCATGTTAAATTTATTATGCTAAATTTATTAGGCATGCTAAATTTATTAGACATTTTTCTGACATATTTTCTATCGACACCACGACTTTTAACATTTCCTCAAAAAAAAAAAAAAAAAAAATCTTAGCACCTCAGACGGATTTCCTTAACAAAAAAATAAAGAAAATTTATTAATATATACAATATTTAAACCTTTGTTTACCCTTTATTTATTTTCTTACAAAATCTACGAGGGTCATAGTATAATTAAAAGGATTACTTCCTATGGCTAACTATTACTTAGCTTAACAATTTTTAAAAATAACGGAGAGATTAAATTCATGAAGCCATTAAATAACATTTACGACTTAAAATTGTATTATATGTGGCTTTCCTGTTTGTTTTTAATAAGAATAGTTATACGATAGTTTTCTACTCAATAGTGCTGCCATCTACTTGCGATTTTATACAGCTTCCTCCTTGGGGTTTATACGGGTGGGAAGAGGGTATGAATCCCCAAGATGTCGTCAATGAATGTTCAGTCTAAATTGTAGTGACACTAAGGGGTTATATTGGCACACTTGATTGGTGATCCCAGTTAAGATTAAGTCAAGGGCCTCGCATTGGAAAAAAAAATATAAAATTAATTTAATGGCATCTACGCAATGAAATTCCTAATAAAAGTTTTACGAGTGTGCAATTATTTATTTTTTTTTATATTTAAGAATTTTTCATTTTATTTGTATGAAAAGTCGTATCATCAGCCGACACGTTAGGCCTAAGTTTTTAAAAATGTAGTTATGGGACTTCAAATAATGGGACATTTCCCTCAAACTAGAATCTGATAAAAATAAGATAATGGACCCATTTAGATCCGGAAAAAAGACGTTTATGAAAGAAAATAGTTTTCGATTACTGAATATAAATTTATAAAGCTAAATGCGAAAAGATATAGCTGAAAGTTTTCTGTATCATTATTAAAAGCAAATATGATAGTTTTAGGATAATCACATATTTTTATTAAAATTATGTGATTATCCTAATATTTGCTTGTTTTCAGCAGAGAAAATTATTATTCTTTAAAACTGTATTTGTTTTTAATTAATACAAATTATGCCAGCAAACCATATTTTAAAAAATATGGCACTAATCTGAACCATAAGTGTAAAAATATAATAGCCCTGATATGAGAAGAAATGCATTAAAACCCTTTGAGGGGCGCCGTTCGCACATTGCGAACGCCTAAATCTAGTCTTCTTTTCACTTACATTCAATTCTTTAAAGTTAAATGAGCAGAAAAATGGCTAGTGCTGCCATCTGTTATCATTTTAAAGAAGTAGAAACATTTTGCAACCTTTAATTGGAAAATTTTTCAAGATTTTTTAGGTTAAAAATCGAGAAAAATAACTGCACCGTTCAAACGGTGGAGGTTGTTCCCCTAAAAGGGTTAAAACAATTTCAGTTGAAAGTGGACTACAGAGTTATAAATATTTTTAATTAGTTTTTGTAAACATCGTCATTAAATTCAGACTGAAGACGGTAGGTCCATTTTAAATTTTACCCTCCCGATCTGTCAACTATCAAGGACAATTATTCTGTTTACGACAAAATTGCTTTATCTTCAGAAAAACTTTATGATGTGGTTCTAATATGCAGATTATTTAATTTCCACAAATGATGTTAAAAAAACTTAATTGAGATTGGAAATTCTGTTTGCTACCCTCACGTTTCATCATTATTTTACCACTTAATTTTTTGTTTCTTAGTTGAGTTTCCTAATTTTGTCATAAAGTATTAAGTTTTTTATAGAGTTCAAATTTGTAATTATCTCACTCTTTTTATTTCAAATGTAATTGGAAAAAGGTTTCTTGTGTGATTTAATTTGGAGTGTTACAAAAATTTCCTTGAACTTTTCAGTTAAGTGCTACCTTATCTATCGTGAAATGTAAATATTTTTCTAGAGTTCTTGTACTCTTTTTGTTTCTGCATACATTTTAGAAGGTTTCAGTATTACATAACTTTAGAATTACTTTTTCTACTATTAAATGTGGACACATTAAGTAAATTATTAAATTGTATTATGTAGATTAGAATAAATTATTGAAGAATATGACGTAATGTATATCTGTAAATTCATATGAAGTTGAAATATATTAGACGTAGAGAGATGAGTATGAATACATATTTTTAAATGCAATAAGTCTGGCAGTGAAACATACTACACATTTGTTTTTATTATTTTTTCAGTTAGGGACATTTTCTGCATTAAAATATCTTTACCACTATTTTTAAAGGTTAAATTCCATGTGTTAACTAGAACCACTGTCATGTTGTCGTTACAATAAAGGGTTTTTATTAATGTTTGATTTAAAAAGAAAAAAACTTTCTCTCTTTCAAATTTTTAATTAACACCTTAATAAATCAAAATAATAACGAAATTCTGCTAATAAACATTAATTATGAAATAAATGTTTTCTGTTAAAACCCTGTGAATTCCTGAGTTCATTCCTAGATAAAGAGTATATTTTTTAAATTTGTAAGTGTACCTTTTATAAAAATAATCTGTAATATCTTACTTTTTCAGTTTTTGTGCAGAAATCTCGCGATTTTTTCTTTGAATAAACTGAAATGTTACATCTAAGTTAAAGAAATGTTCTTTTTCCAATAGTTAAAGTTCCAAACAGCTAAATTAAAGTAAATTTACAGTTTACAATATTCAGTACTGCAGCCTAAATAGTACCGAAAAATACAATAAAATATGTAAACTTTGGTCTGTAGAGGGAAATGAAGATTAACCCCTAAAATGACAAAATATTATCGCATACACGTTTTATTTTGGGGATTTTATTTTTTAAATATTTTTATAGTTGTTTCCGAAAATAAGCCAAAAAGATATCCAGACTCGTTACTAAATTTATTAGACATTTTTCTGACATTTTTACTACCGACAGCATTACTTTTATCATTTCCTTAAAAAAATTCTTAGCACCTCGGACGAATTTCCCTAATAGAAAAAAAAAAGGAAAATTTATTAATATATAATTTTAAAATCTGTTTTTTACCCTTTATTATTTATTTCTTATAAAATCTATAAGGGTCATAGTATAATTAAAGCAGAGAAAAAGGATTACTTCCTATGGCTATCTATTAGCTTAACAATTTTCAAAAATAACAAAAAGCTGAAATTCACAAAGCCATTAAATAATAACTTACGATTTAAAATTGTATTATATGTGGTTTTCCTGTTTGTTTTTTAATAAAAATAGTTATGAAATAGTTTATAGCAGTACTGCCATCTATACACCAATTTTTCAAACAAAAACAGTGACCACACAATCCTGATGCAAAATGTATACATTGGCTATATAGACTATTTCAATCATATTTGGTGATTTTATAACTAGGAATATTTATTTATTAATATTTATAGAAGTTTATTTATTTATTTATTTATTAAAACATATGTGTTCTGTACTAATTTCGCTGAAAAGTTTTAAACAATTATTTCGAATTTTATGTCCTCATTCGCTTGCCAATCTAAGATTATTTTCAAATGCATGCGGTGATTATTTCCAGAATGTCGTTGTTTATGTACATGTTTATAAGTACTATTTAAATCTCTTTAAATAATAACAAATAGAGATAAAATATTTGTAGGGTTGAAAACAAACATTTAGCAATAGCAATCTGATGAAATTTGATCAACACTAGTAAATTCGGATTTTTTGTATACTACTTGACATTATTTATAAACTATTGTAAAGGTATTTCATCTCTAAAAACTTATATTACTCATTAGAGACAACAACTTATAAATAACCAAAGATATTATTTGTATTTTTTTCTTTTTTTTAATAACATTCATAAAGGCATGTCTGTAAGTTCTCACAGTCACCCTCCTTCCAAATAATACATTTTCAGTGCTGCCATCTATGGGATTAAAATATATTGATTTCTTTAAATTATAGCGATAAATATATCGCAGTTTCCAAACAATTTAAAGATGATTTACAAACATAGGACATTTTTTCAAGTTAGAAAATGATTAATGAAATTTAAATTAGTGACGTATATCTTCTTAGGGTTGTATATACCTTTTTTTTCCCAGCGTAATTTCCCCCCACCCCCCTCAAACTTACCCAGCTAATTTTGACCCATCAGTTTTTTTCCAGGATAATAATTACTTTGTGTATATTGTAGTGAAAATACATATCATTCATGTAAGCAAAAATTCCATAAGATTACCCTCAACATCATATATATGTGTGTGTGTTTATCCACTTATGCATTGCATAGAGTTTACAGAATAAAAAAATGTTGTATCTGGCAACGTAATTATCGCAGAAAAATCGTATTGAGCGTCAGTATTTGATACTAGAAGCTCTTGAGTATAATATACTCCTATTATGCATATTATGCAAAACAACTAGGAAATATATTAGTTTATTAAATTTCAACCTGAGAAACAAAAACAGCGTTTAACAAAAATACAGAAAACAGACTTTATTTTTAAAATAAATGAAATTAGACATTTATTTAGAACAGAGATTCTCAACATTTTTTTTTTCCGTCATGGTACACTTTTAATAATTTTAAAATTTTGCGGCACACTAACAATCAGATAAATTTGAAAGAATTTTACTCGGAAAATTGACTGATGTACCTATATATTGTAAAAATAGCATACGAAATAATTTTCATTGAAAAATAAAATAAAATTGCATTACAAAATAAACAAAATGTTTACTTAACTACAAATTACACTTAATGCGAAATTTGAGCTTGTTGTTTTTTGATAACTTTATTTATATTTGGGAGTTAAAATGAAAATGCTACTCTCATTTCGTGATTCGGATCCAAAAGTCCAGAACTGTAATAGTCATGCGCATTGGTTCAACCAGTCCCCGCTAGGAAGGTAGAACTGATCGAACTACTAGTCTGGCGTCGCTTATGTATGGGTATTCGCAGTGATGGCACACTTCAAGAATCTCGCGGCACAGTGGTTGAGAATCACTGGTTTAGAATGATACGCTACAATTACGGATCAATAACAATTGATCCGTAAGTTTCTTAAAATTTCGGTTAAGTTAAGCCAAAATAATACTTTAAAAAAAATGGTTGGGATGCGCCGTATCCCCGCGTACCCCCAGAAAAAGCCTTGTATATATATATATATATATATATATATATATATATATATATATATATATAAGAGAAGGGGGGATTATGGACCCCCTTTTGTTTTTGGCTCACTGTGGTCATACTAAAGACCGATTTTCAAATTTTGGGGTTCTAACCTCTTCAATAACTCATCATCTAAACATCCTTAAGTGGATTTGCCATTAAATCAAATTTTAAGGTGTATACAATCACATAAGTGAAAAAAGTCAAAACTTGCAGGTGACCGAATGTGGAGGGTAATATGGACCCCCAACTTTTTTACCAAAAAAAATCATTTATCTATCTATTAAACAGCTGGAAACAAATAAGAGAAAAGTTTTCAAATGAAAAAGTGAAAGAAACATAATATATTATTAAACAGCTGGATCATCAAATATTATCTATATAAAAAAAACTTCAATTTTGGAGACAAAAGTCGCAAATATAAAACTCAGCTTCCGCTCCGGTGCACACAGAATGAGTCCAGTGTAGACTCATCCCACAACGAATACAAAGTTCTATGTGTCATCTATGAATGCACCTTCACAGAAGATGCACGATGCTTCTTGCTGGTCTGGGCCATCTCTGTAAACATATGGGCTTGTATCCACCCATAGGGATGAGCTCTTCCAATTGCTCTGGATGGGGCTCCATTCATAAGCTGATCCGTTAAGATTTTACGAGGAAATATCATCATTGGTGGAAAATATGTTCCCCCAGCACTTATGCAGCAAACCACAGTTACCAGATAACCACGTTCCGCTCTAGACAGAGATCCCACCTGACGTTTTCTCTTCAACCCCATGACTTGGGAAACTTTTGACTGAACCACACTTAAACCAGTCACATCTACATTGAAGATACTGGAATTGATTCCCTGAACACAAGCTCTCCAGCAAATAAAAATAACCCAGCCACCTTTAATCAGCTTTAAATTATAGGTCTCGGTCTAATTAGCCCTTGTATAACAAAAGTTGACCGTAGCGCTCCAAACGAAAACCAAACTCTAGTTTTTGTATAACCAAATCTGCTGCTGGCTAATCCACTTGTGAAGCCAATAATCTCAAAGTTATTCTTGATACATCAAACACTCTGGCAGCCTCCTTTAGTCCCATTTCTCCGCATCTTAGCTTCTGGATAGCCTCAACCATCTTCACCCTATCCCAACTTCTTCTGCACACTACAGCGTCCTTACTAGCGGGAGATTTCTTCTCAACTTTCATTCTTAGCTTCCAGAATAACCGAGAAGGATTACAAAACATGAAAATAAAATGTATCACAATGAAATCAACTGTGGAATTACATTTTCTCACGGAAAAATTATTATTACATTATCGAAACCGGTTGTTGGTAATATGGACACGGGTCCATAATACCAGCACCCATGGGGTCCATATATCAAACAACGCCATCTTGGAAACAAACTCATTTTTCACATTATCAATTACATCGAATTTAATTTCGAACTAGCTCAAAAGGAACTCCATTTCGTGTAGAATAAGGCACAGGAATCAGTTTTTACAAAACATAGTAGTTGATATGTAAAATATTCACTTTTACTTTTCTCAGAAAAAGTTTGAAAACTCGAAAAACAAACAATTGGCCACAGGACATCATTCGCGAGTGAACTGGGGTCAATGACCTTTACTATCCATTACAGCCAACTAGGGGGGTCTAGATCACAGCTATAATTAACGGCTGCACCTGCGCATAAGCCTCAACGCATAAGGCTCAGATATTAAGGGGGTCCATAATAAATGCAGGGTCCATAATCCCACCTTCTCCCCTCTCTCTCTCTCTCTCTCTCTCTCTATATATATATATATATATATATATATATATATATATACATACATGAATACATACATACATACATACATACACACACACACACACACACACATATATATATATATATATATATATATATATATATATATATATATATATATATTTATTTATATATATATATATATATATATATATATATATATATATATATATATATATATATATATGTATATATATATGAAACAAATTTTAATCCTTTTAAATATTCCTAACACGCTTTTTCCAAATTCGTTTATCTTATTGCAACAGAATACCGTCCCTTAACCTTTGAATTGCGACCTATATCCAACCAATCTATTTTTCCCCTTATGCCACGTGCGGACGGAGAGTCTTATATAAGTACTAGCTGAAGTACCCGGCGATGCCCGGGATTTTAAGAATGTTTGTTGTTAACCAAAATCAATTTAAAAATTAACACAGTATAAATAACATAAAAAATATATGTGAAATGTTATACACGTCTCAGATTTTCAGCCTTTCATCATTGTAATACTAAAATCTGAAAAGTAAAATGTCAAATTCTCTAATGTTTGTTAACCAAAATTAATTTAAAACTAAGCACAGTATAAATAACAGAAAAAATCCTTGTGAAATCTATAAATATATAAATTTATAATAAACTCCTCAGAATTCAGCTAGAATCAGCCTTTCATCATTGGGGTAAAAAAAGAAGCTGCAATTACAGGTTCAGCAGAAATTTCCAATAGAACAATGATATGACTGCAGCGTTGCCTCTTAAAAAATGAAGTGTTTGATTGAGGGCTGCAAACCATTCAACTCCTCTCCACATTTAACTCCTATAAACATCCTCTACATATTAAATTCCTTTTCTCTCCATAATAAACTCCTCAGAATTTTGGTATATTCAGCCTTTCATCATAGTACCACTAAAAACTGAAACATCCTCTCCAGAAATATAAATTTATTAATTTCAATAATTAAACACACACAAATATATAAATTACGCAAAAGTTTTTTAACCAACATTTGAATAATTCGTAAATGAAAAAGCATATGAAAATAAAGATAATAAGAACTTCCGGAATCTAAATTAATTACCCTTAATTTTTAATTAATAAAAAACCAACATAATATGAATAAAAACGATAGTTGTTTAAAACCATATGAAAATAAAGCTATTATAAAGATAATAATAAAAAAAGCATAAAAAAATAATGCTCGCGCATGAAGTTAACTTTACGATATAAAGATAGTAATAATAATATAAACCGCGTGCATAAAATATTTAGCTTTTCAAGCGAAATAAATTAATTTTTAGAAAAAAACTACTTTTAATCGAGAAATTAAATACACTGCACAAAATTTTGATTTTACCAACTTTCCACCCTACAATTTACACCCTACTTCTTTTAAATAGGGTGAAAATATAAAGTTTTAACAGCCAATTGAATGCCAGTTAAAAACGATTGTTGTTTAAAATCATAAAAATTACGCTTATTATAAAGATAATAAAAATAAGCATAGGAAAATAATGTGTACGCATGAAGTAAACGTTACGATATAAAAATAGTAATAAAAATCTATATATATAAAACAGTTCCGTAACTGACTGATTGACTGACTGACATACAAAGTACAGACCAAACCGCTGAACCTAAAGGACTGAAATTTTGCATGGCGATTCTTCTTATAATGTAGGGGTGCACTAATAAAGATTTTTGAAAAAAATTTCTTAGATTTTTTTAAATTAAATTTTTAATCTGCTTTTGTAACTTTTTTCAAGTTTGCATTTAAAATAATAATTTGACGGTTGTAAAATTTATATCACGAAAAAGATCATAAAAATTCCTTTAAAATTAAATTCTTTTCGAATCTTTACCTCCATTTTCTAATTTTTGGTGAATTTTTAAAGATTAATCTTTACAATTTAATTTATTAAACGCTGATCATGTGATCTTTATCTGGTACTTTAAATAAATTTATCGTCACGTAACAACGAAATAGACAAAAAAAAATATTTTTTTTTTCTTGCTAATGCGGCAAACGATTGGACATTATCCAAAAAATATTAAAATACAGTAAAAGATATGTTCCTCAAACTGTACTATATTCTTTAGTATGTCCTATTAGATTTAATTTCAATATTTTCTTCTACATTATTTTGTCTATAAAAATATCCCTTACGATTTTTAAAAAAATATATTTTTTTGTCTTATGGTTAGAATACTAAAAGTTTAAAATAGTGGCGCCATCTACTGAACACCTGTGAATCGAGAAAAAGTTGTTGGTTATTTATTAATTGAAAATATTGGAAAGTTCTTGTGGATCTGTAAATATACATGTGGTAAGAGTTTTAAAATTTATAAATTATCAACCTACACAGGTGATAATTTATCCTGCGTTGCCCGGGATTTTAAGAATGTTTGTTAACCAAAATCAATTTAAAAACTAAGTACAGTATAAATAACATAGAATAAAAAGCATGTCAAATGTTATACGCATGAATAAAAATAAAAACCCAACATAAAAAACCATAAATTTACAATAATTTCTTCAGAATTCAGCTAGATTTAGCGTTTCATCATTGGAGCAAAAAAACCCTGAAAAGTAAAGCATAAAATATATACATTTATAATAAACCTCTAAAAGCTGAAAAGGAAAAATGTCAAATTGTCTTTAGGAAAGTAAAGAATTTTGAAAAGTAAAGCTGAAAAGTAAAAATGTCAAATTGTCGAATGTTTGTTAACCAAAATCAATTTAAAAACTAAATACAGTATAAATAACATAGAAAAGATTTAGCCTTTATCATTGGACAAAAAATCCTGAAAAGTAAAACATAAAATATATAAATTTATAATAAACCTACCAAAATCCATTAAAAAACTAAACACAGTATAAATAACATAGAAAAAAAAGTATACGAAATGTTATACACATTATTTTTTTTAAATTTTATTTTTCATATTATTAATAATTTTTAAAAATAATAAAATAAAATAAAAATAATTAAAAAATAATAAATAAATAATAATAATAATAATAATAATTTAAAAAATAATAAAATAAAAGGTGAAATAAAAAAGCCTCTATAAAAAAGCTGAAAATACAGGTTTAGCAAAATGTGAACGATCCGTATTTGAACCCGCGGCGTGTAGCGTGGTAAATGAACGCTTTTACTGAATGCGCCATAATGACATGCTACTTTGTTGCGTAAAGAGGAAAATATTTGACTAAGTTTACTGGAAAGTTGCTATGGGTTGGTGAATATACATGTATTTATGGAGTGAGAGGAGTTTTAAGTCAGAAATAAGTTAGCAGGATAGAAGCTTAGTCTTCAACTCTTCAATAGACACAAAGACATAAGCGAGGGGGGTTGTAGTAGCGATTACAAAAGATCTCGTGACACTTAGCGTGGTTGATTCGAATTTTCCATCGCGTGTGGTAGTGTCAATATGCCGTTGGATCCGATTTATTTTAGAGTATAAAATCTGACTTGAAAGATTATTATTTTCATTTATTATTCTGGTTTAATATATAACTTGAAACTTTTTGATTTTATTTATTTTTATCTTTTCGCTCGCTGTTTGCCAGCTAACCCTAACGCGGACGCCATATTCAGAGGGGTGATTCCACAAAGTGTAACAGCTTACATTTAGTTTCAAAATTCTTGGTTTTTTATTAATTAAAAATCAACGGTAATTAATTTCGATTTTTGAAGTTCTTCAGACCCTCGGCTGTTTTTAAAGACGCCTGTATGTAAAATTTCACGATCGTTGCTCCTAAACTGTGGATTTCTATACAATTACAGAGATACAAACATTCATTTTTATATATTAGATTATATAACGGACATCGCGCGATCATCAACCGATATGACGCCTTATAGTCATGTATTAGTTTTTAACCAATTGAAGTTCAGCCCGCCTGAAACTCCGCGCCTTTCAGAATAAATCCCCGCGCTCTTTGTGTTCTGCCACGGTACTGTCAAGATGTAATTTTGGGCGCGCTGCGTCCCCTTTGTCTTGGGATGATCCAACAAGTTCTGGACTTAATATGGTCTGATTGTATTGTGAAAGCTTCAAACACACCCAAATGTCTTCATCCCAGTTGTATAAAGTGTTTTTCGACACCGTGAAGTTTCCAAATAAAATCATATTGAAAATGTGGCTGACTCCTCGCCGTTCTGGATGTGAATTAAAAGTGCCTGCCTACACTCGACGACCACTTCTATTGCCTAGGGCTCCGTCACGACTAACACCGGAAAACATCACGAGTTCGCCGGCCTGAAGTGCATCGCCACGATAATCATTACATATATATATATATATATATATATATATATATATATATATATATATATATATATATATATATATATATATATGTATATATATATATATATATATATATATATATATATATATATATATATATATATATATATATATATATATATATATATATATATATATATATATATATATATATATATATATATATATATATATATATATATATATATATACAGTCGAACCTCCATATATCGAAGTAGCAAATTACTGGAAAAAAATTAAAATTCGATATATAGAAATTTCGATATATAGAAATTTCGATATATAGAATTGACGTATACGAAACTCTATTTCTAATTTATATGCGAATCCCATTAAATGAAAGTTAATAACTAAAAAATGAATTAATATGAAATATTTATTGAGTACTACATACCTTTAAAAAAACAATAATCCAGACAGTGGTTACAAAGATCACAGTTACATTCTTTAAAAAAAAAAACTACGAATATCTTGCTGAACAGCCAGTTTTGTGGAAAGTTCAAAGAAATGTTCGTATTTATTCAGTCCACTAAATACTTAATCAGGGACATTTTCCGTGAATTGAAGTCCACGATATATTGTTTCAAATGCCAAAAATTGAGAGATTTTATTCTAAAGTGGAATAAAATCTCCCAATTTGTCTTGAAAAAAAATTTTGATATATAGAGATTTTTTCGATGTATAGAAACAATTTTTCTATGTAATGAACATGGAGATTTGCTAACAGTTCGATATATAGAAAATTTCGATATGTGGAAGTTCGATATATGGAGGTTCGACTGTATATATATATATATATATATATACAGTCGAACCTCTATATATCGAAGTAGCAAAATCCCGGAAAAAAATTCGATATATAGAAATTTCGATATATAGAATTGATCTTAGTTTTATCATAATTCTCCTAAAACATTAAAATTAAAGCTAATTTTCGTATACGAAACTCCATTTCCAATTTATATGCGAATCACATTAAATGAAAGTTAATAACTAAATAATGAATTAATGTGAAAGATTTATTGAGTACTATATACCTTTAAAAAATAAGCAATAATCCAGACAGTGGTTACAGAGATCACAGTTACATTCTTTAAAAAAAAAAAACTATGAATATCTTGCCGAACAGCCAGTTTTGCGGAAAGTTCATCAAAGAAATTCTCTCATTTATTCAGTCCATTAAAAATTTCATCGGGACATTTTCCGCGAATTGAAGTACACAAAGTATTGTTTCAAACGCCAAAAATTGGCAGATTTTATTCGAAAGTGGAATAAAATCTCCCAAAATGTCGTGAAAAAAATTTCGATATATAGAGATTTTTTCGATATATAGAAACAGTTTTTCTATGTAATGAACACGGAGATTTGCTAAGAGTTCGATATATAGAAAATTTCGATATAGGGAAGTTCGATATATGGAGGTTCGACTGTATATATATATATATATATAGAAGCAGTATTTCCTAAAAGAAAAATTGGGGAGATAACGTCTCCATTTATTCAAATGCATTATAAAATTCATCCGTCAGAGAAATAATGTTCGGATAAATTAATACCACGCGATAAACAGCATGGCCTGAAATTAACAGAATAGATAGATCGCAATTTCGGCGTCGCCCACGGCTGGAGGGGGGGGGGGGACTACGTTTAAAACGTCGATTTTGAGGAGAATTCCCCAATTCATTTTATTCTTATTTCTTAAAGAATGCGAATTTCTGTTTCTAATTCTGCTTCTATTTTTTTCTCTGTACTATCATTACAAATGAAATGAGTGCGATTTAAGGAAGAAAAGCAGCTGTCAATTACATCACAAGTAAAAACTTAAATTTTTCATCTAAAATTAAAAAAACTCTAATTAAAAAAACTAATCTTTCATCAAAAATGTTCACGACTATCGTGACAGCTCAAAATATAATCGTGATATCTCTATTAAATTTTTAAATTGCTTTTCATAATCCTAAGAATGTAATGAGCTACAGATTTTGCTCCAGTTAAGTTATTTGGGAATTTTTAGCTGTATTCATAAAAAAGTCATGAGAAATTACTGAAATTTTATGTGACACTGCATATAATAACTCTGTATTTTTTTTCCAGTTTTCAAAATTTTATTAGTTTTTATTTCATTACTGTCACTAGTGCCTTACGTACGTATGATAAAAAGAAATCAATGTTTTATGCATATTTTTTTTTTAGACCTAGAGCCATTTGCTAAATTTCGACAAAAATTCTTCAATTTTGTAAGACGTTGCATAGTTGTGGTCTATTTTTTCATCATTTCAACCTTTGGTGCTATATTCCGGGGATATATAAATACAATTTTAACAACTAAGTTTTTGAAAAAAAAATCTCCTTCGAACATAGTCAGATACCTTATGTATGAGTTACTAGCTGAAAACCCGCACTTCGCTACGGAGTACATTCAAATTGAATACAACGGTCAATGTATACAATTAATGCCAAATATATATATATATATATATATATATATATATATATATATATATATATATATATATATATATATATATATATATATATATATATATATATTTATAATAAATACAGCGATCAATGTATACAACTGATGTAAATAAAAACAAAAAATATATTTATAAAAAATTGCAAGGGATATTTTTATAGACAAAATAATGTAGAAGAAAATATTCAAATTAAATTTAACATACCATACTAAAGAATATAGTACAGTTAATATAGTACAGTATGAGGAACATATCTTTTACTGTATTATAATATTTTTTTAGAGAATGTCCAATCGTCTGCCGCATTAGAAAGAAAAAAAAAATATTTTTTTGTCAATTGATTTCATAGTTAGGCACGTGGGGCAAAATTAGTTTAAAGTATCACAAAAAGAAAAGAAACCACGTGATCAGCATTTAATAAATTAAATCTTAAAACTAATCTTTAAAACTTCGCCAAAAATAAAAAAAAAATGGAGGTAAAGATTCGAAAAAGATTTCATTTTAAAGGAATTTTTATGATATTTCTCGTGATATAAATTTTATAACACTCAAATTATAATTTTTAATGCAAACTTAAAAAATGTTACAAAAACAGCTTAAAAATTTAATTTAAAAAAATATAAGAAGAATTTTTCAAAACTCTTTCTTAGTGCACCCCTACACTATAAGAAGAATCGCCGTGCAAAATTTCAGCCCCTTAGGTCCAGCAGTTTGCTCTGCGCGCAATGTGTCAGTCACTCAGTCAGTCAATCATTTACGGAACTGTTTTATATATATAGATTACAAAGTTTCCTGTGAGAGACTATAGATTATCTCTGATGCAGGTCCTCTAATAGGCAATTCATTTTTTGTGATATCAAACGTTTGAAACACTTCTTTCTTATATTCTTTTACAGACATACGGGAGTCGACTTGCGATAGTCACAAGCCTCAGCAGTCGCAAATTTAAACATTGAGAAACGATGGCAACATTAGATCATTGAACTCTCATTGTGACATGAATGAACGGCTGACATGTTTTCCCCACTGCACAAATGAAGTCCCCTCTCACCTTATTAACTCATCGGAAAAATGCTATCCATACTTTTGCATGTAGTTCCTAGTCTCCCATGATTCACTAAGTTTCCAATCAGTCACGGAGAAACCCTGTCGCTCCCTCAGTGATGTTATAATCCACCGTGGATTTCCTCTAAAACAACCATAGCAGCATATTGCATCCGTTGAATTATGTGATCAGATAAATATTTGTGACCATGTTAGCACATACTTATAGACGTATAATAGAATAATATGGGAGGAACAGTAAACAAAATGAAACATGATCTGAAATTTAGATAAATTAAGGGGACTCAGTA